>JASPKZ010006851.1:232500-717500 GCA_030220185.1 Diploptera punctata
GAACTACATGGTCTTTATAGGAAGCCAGATATAATAAGAACAGTTAAGTCTCGTAGACTACTATGGGCAGGACATGTTGCACGTATGGGGAATGAATGACTTGCATGGAAGCTTCTTGTAGGAAAGCCAGAGGGAAAACGACCAGTTGGTAGACCAAGAACGAGGTGGAAGAATAACATTAACTGTGATTTGAGGGAAGTAGATTATACAGGGAATGATTGGAAGGTATTAGCTCGGAATAGGGATGTGTGGAGAGGTTATGTCCGCGCGGCCAAGAACCTACGGGTTCGATAGTGCCAGTAAGAGTAAGTAAGTATATTTTTAATTGATTCCATTTTACTGGATATGTATATATATATATATATATACAGGGTGTAAATTAATTATACCGCACAAATTTAATTACGCATAAAGGGTATTATTCAAGCATTTTGAGATAATGAACTAATCGTCTACGAATGAAATTGTCAAAGCTATGTTTCAATTTGTACAATGATTGACACGCCACTGATTATTTCAAATTAAAATGGAAACAATATGATACCGAGACTGTAACTTGCAATAAGTATGCGCTTTTAGCTCAGTGTTTATAGCAGTTTTACTGTCAATGCAAATGTAAGATTGATGCAACACGTTCGAAACTACTTACATAATGTGAACACTTTTTTTCCTTTCTTCCATTATATTAGTTACATACGTAGATTTTCTGCTGGTTTAATTTTTTTTTCTCGATATCTTACAGAATAATGTTATTGGAATGTCGGCGCAGTACATTAGTTGCAAAACTATCTACGTACGTACTATACAGACAATTGTTTGAAAGTTTGTAAAAATAATACACATTCTGTAAAGTGCAATAGGTTGCGCCAATAAAATGTGTAAGTGTACTGTACATTACTTATGTACTTAGATAAATGTTAGTGCAGTGATCACAAGAGAAATAACATGAAGATGTACATTTTATGTACACATGACATACATAATGTTATTGGGAAATAAAAATCAATACTTACTTACTTAATTACTCACTTACTCACAGGCACTATCGAACCCGTAGGTTCATGGCCGCGCGGACATAAGTTATCCATACATCCCTATCCTGAGCTAATGCTTTCCAATCATTCCCTGTACAACCTACTTCCCACAAATCATAGTTAATGTTTTTCTCTCAACTCATTCTTAGTCTACCAACTGGGCGTTCTCCCTCTGGCTTTCCTACAAGAAGCTACCATACAAGTATTCCATTCCCCATACGTGCAACATGTACTGCCCATAGCAGTGTACGAGAATTAACTGTTCTTATTATATCTGGCTTCTTATAAAAACCGTGTTGTTCATTGTTATGTAGTATTCTCCATTAACCTGTCTGTTAATCTCTCTTTGGTCCAAAAAAATGTCCTAAGTACTTTATTCTCAAATGCTTGTAATCTCCTTTCCTCCCTTAAAGTAAGAGTCCATGTTTCGCACACATATAATATAACTGGTAGAATAATAGTTTTATATATTTTCAGTTTAACGTTTTTTGAAAGGAGTTGGGACATCAAGAGTTTCTGCAATGCATAATAGCACGCATTTCCAGAATTGAGCCTATGTTTAATTTCTTTGTGCATCTAATTCCTATTTGTGATTATTGTTCCTAGGTATTTGAATTCAGCCACTTCCTCAAAATTTCCCTCATTTGTCATTAGCTGTCCTTTTCCATAATACAATGAATTTCTACGTGTGACCATATATTTAATTTTATTGATATTTACTTCCAGTTCCAATTTCGTATTGTTACGCAATAGTATATGCGTGTTCTCTTTTAGTCTCTCCTCGCTATCGGCAAATAATACTACAGCATCAGCATAAACTAACAGCTTATTAATACCATTGAGTTGTAAGCCTTCCTCATTCTCTAAAAATTTAATGACATGCTCTAGTACAAAAATAAATAGTAGAGGAGATAGTGCATCTCTTTGCTTCAACCCATTCTGAATTTCAAAAGTGTCCGAAAACTGTTTGCCAACACGCACCCTACTCTTTGTGCCATTTAGACACAATCGTATAAGTGTAACTAACTTTTTAGGAATTTCGAACTCAAGCAGGATACTATATAATTTCTCCCTCTTACAATTGAAACGTATGCTTTTTTGAAGTATACATACAGTTGATGTACAGTAATATTATATTCCCATTTCTTTTCTAAAATATGTCATATACTAAAAATCTGAACTGTTGTAGACCTGTTTCTTCTAAATGTACATTGGTGATCTCCTAGAATGTCATCAATATAGGGTGCAAGTCTGCTTACTAATATATTTGTAAGAATTTTGTACGAAGTTGAAAGTAATGAGTTGCCCCTGTAATTGTTGCAATCAGTTTTATTTCCTTTCTTATTAATTGATACGATAATTGATAACTTCCATTCATCTGGAAGAGCTTCCTTTTCCGAAATCATAATAATCAACCATCGTATCTTGTCCATCAATTTTTCTCCCCCTGATTTTATCAGTTCTGCTGGGATCTCATCTAATCCTGATGGCTTATACATCTTCAATTTTTCAACCGCCATTTCAACCTCTAATGCATTTGGTTCTGCGACTAGCACTTCTGCTGGCTGTAAATTATCTTCCTCTATGTCCTGTTCTGTATGTACATTTAATAGCTGATTATAGTAACTTTTCCATTATTTAGTACACTCCTGGAATCTGCAATCATATCCCCATTTTCATTCCGAATCATGTTTGTTCTATCCTGAAACCCTTTCTTCTCTACACTAATTCCCTGATATAATTCTCTAATGTTCCTACTTGTTGCGTTCATTTCAAGATCATTAATCTTCTCTCTCAAATATTCCCTCTTTTTACTCTTTAGTAACTTGGTGGTTTCCCGTCTAATACTACCCGATTTCTCTAAATTTACCTTATTTGGCTCCTGTAACCATTTCATTTTTGCTTGCTTTCTGTTCTTTACAATGTCGGCTCATTCCTCATCAAACCATTTCTTGTTTTGCCTCTTTTTTAAACATCCAATGATTTCTCATGCTGACAATTTAATAGTATCTCTTATAGCCTTCCATTCTTTATTTATATCAGTTTCTTCTTCGTTTGCCACATTGTTATCTGAAGATTCCAGTACTTCAAATCTATTAGCAATTTTGATTTGGTATTCTTGCCGCATTTCACCATTTTTCAAGTTTTTAAATTCAACATTTACAGAATCATCTTTAGCGTTTGTTCCTCCCATAACAGATAGCCGTTTTCTGATTTTCGCTCTGACCAGATGATGATCCGAATTGCAAGTCTGTCCCTCTAACTGATTTAATATCGATGATGCTACTGTGCCAGCGTTTATCCACTAATACATGATCTATCTGGTTCCGAGTTTCTCCATCTGGGGACGTCCAGGCGTATTTATGAATATCCTTATGCTGAAATGTTGTGCTCTTAATAATGAGATTCTTTGATGTGGCAAAGGTGCCTAATCTAACACCGTTGTCGTTACTATCTTCATGAAGACTGAATTTGCCTATTGTGGTTTGAATATATCTTCCCGCCCCTCTTTTGCATTAAAATCTGCTAGGACATTTTTCATATGATATCTTGAAAGACTATCAAAATAAGCATTCTAATTCATAATAGAACTCATCCTTGATCTTGTCATGTTATCTTCTGAGGAGGAATGTACATTTACAATTATAAAATCATGTTGTTTACCCTTTAGAGTGATGTACGATATCCTATCACTAACAAACTTAATATCTCGGTTAGCGGATAGGATCCTCCTTCTAACTAAAAAAACCGTTCCAAATGCAGTTCTTTCTGCACCCCCGTAGTATAATGCAAAGCTACCTGATTCCTGACTACCTTCTCCTGGCCACCTAACTTCCTCTGAAGCGACTATATCCATGAGTGATTTATCTAATTCCCCCGTCAATATCTCTAGTGCCCGCTATTGTATAAAAATTCCTAACATTCCATGTTCCTAGGAACATGTCCCTATACTTGAGCCTTTGGCATGGGTACCCTGAAGTAGTCCCCGCCCGTAGAACCGAATGGGGGGACTATTTGACCTCCGGAAAATTTTATCCGCGTTTCTTGACGGTTGTATTTTTACGGTGAAAGATCGTCACTCTTTCGACCAAGGTACTTTTTTCGTCTGACTTATCACCTTCGACCAGTCCGTCATGGCTAACACTATCGGCAGGAATGCTACCGCCGGCATAGCTCTTAGGATCATATAAGCACACAAGCCACTCCACCACGACAAGGTAAAGATACCATGGAGGGAATAAAATTCAATTCAATATACTTGAGAATACCAGAAAAATGTGAAGCGCCTGTAGACTGAGGATAAAAAATATTTAAAATTGGCTAGCTCCATTCTCACAACACAGACGACATCAGCGACTAATGCATTCTCGTACCCTGTTCAAGATACCGGTTGTCTCGTGGATCACAACACTCATGTTGCGGTTATGCGTGCAACTAAGATTTCATCTGTATCTACAGGGTTCGCATACACGAATGTTTTCAGGTTATCCCACAAATATAATCAAGTGAACAGAGATCTGGAGGGTGAGGTGGCCACATCTCAGTTGAAATACCTCTTCCTATATCCAACGGCCAGGATATCCACATGTTTACACATATTCCAGCGGAAATGGGGAAGAGCCTGATGTGAATAGGAACTACCTCTATCAATCTAGGCAGTACATGCTCATAAATGTAGCATAGAAATGACGCCATTTATACTCTGGGGAAGAATGTACGGGCCAATGATATGGTCAGAAATTACGCCTACCCATACTTTCGCCGAGTATCTCTGCTGGTGACCCTTCTCGAAGATGACATGAGAATTTTCATAATCCCACACATGACTGTTCTTTCAGGTCAGAACCACCTCATCCGTATTAAATGTTGCTTCGTAAATGAATAACATCGCGAGTGAAATAAGTGTGGTGGCTGCAATAAAGCCCAATTACAAAATTAGGCCAGTTGAGAGAAGTCCACTGGCTGTAAGGCTTGTACTTTTTGCAGATGAAAGGGATAGAGCTGGTCTTCGTGCAGGACTTCCCAATACACTTTGATGGTCCGTGCCCATTACACGTGGAACAGCACGAGAATTATTAGAAGGATAATCTGACACCCTATGAAGAACATTTTCTTCGAACTCTGCAGTGCGGCGCATACGTCTTTCACCGGCGTATATTCTGTTTACCTTCAACCTCCAATGCTCCTGCAAATGCCTGTTAACTCTATAAGGCTGTTCGTTGAGGATGGCGTCTATTCGGATACCGCTCCGCATACATGGCAGCAGCTCCTGCCCATTAAATGGTGCTGCATCATGTTAACATTCCCAATATGAAGAATTAATTTAGACAATGACAGTCGTTGGGAAATTCTGTTCCATCTACATATGGAATTGGAAGACCCAAAAAAATTCGAAGAGCCTGGAATTACAGAAATGTTCACTTATGCAGGAATTCTCTCGCGATGAATTTGCTCTTGCAACAGAAATATCACTTTTGTCATATGGTAAACGGTATACTGCTGATGTTTAAAGACATTACTAAAAAACACAAAAAATAGCTTCAAAATAATAATAAACATCACAAATCACCCAGCTCAACTCCCCTATCTTCTATGTCGGACGAAGCATTGTCTTTTTTGACAATAAAATATCAATATATCGATATATTAACATGAGACTAGGTGTCGAAAAGAGAAGTTGTGATATTTTATCCACCTTTATAATGCTTCTAGGGAAGCTAATTTGTTATGCTACCATTCCCAAGACAGATATTTCAGCATAAATAAGATTTTTTTGTTTTATTCCAGCCTCTTCGAAAGATATTTTGGGTCTTACAATTCCATAAGCATATGGAACAGGATTTTCCAACGACAATCAGTGTTCTAAATTAATAATAACGGGAAAGTTTACATTTACTTTTAGCCAATCAGAATATTTCAGTTGAAATCTAACTTTGTTTCTCTGGCACAACTTCCTATGTTTTAGAAAACAGCTTATAAAAAAGTTTTTTTATTTTTTTAAACATTCTCCGAACATCCTCTAACTGTAATGTATTAATAGAGGATCACTTATTGCCTCTATCGACCACTTTTCTTCATTTATTAAATCAAACAGTTCTCTGCGCGCGATGATAGGCCTCAGTTGCCGGTAGCCTCCTCTAATAAAATAGCTAATTAACAAAAACTCAATAATTTGCACACATGTTATTGTGCGGGAATTGAAGTCCATAAAACACTCTTTATTGTAACTAAAATTTGTATTACTGTTCAGAACTGTTTTTTTCGTAGCTTAATTTAAAATAAAACGATTAGGTAAATTTTTTAGTGTTTCGAATGTATGATTCCACGTGTATTTAACACAATATCTGATTGTAGAGATACATGTTAAATATATCAATGAAAAGTACAAAACTTAAGGTAAAGTATCCATGTAGAATAAGAAGAATTACTCACAGAACTTTAATGCAAAACGTATTATTTATACAGCTCGGTACACAACTGGGATGCGGACCAGATGAGTTCTTAACTATCGGCAACTTCCGATGTTTATATTGTCTACATAAATTTTAGAATTCTACCCTCCTTTGCAGATAAGTGAAGAACAGTCATCTGCAAATAATTTTAGAGTGAATAACGATGAACTGGCCAGAGTTAGTAAAATACTTTTTTCCAGCTAGATTTCGTATTTGACCCACTGTGCGTTGCCCACCCAGCATCGTGAGGCATTTGGGTAGCTACAATAAGTAGCGACTCCAGGTTGAGAATACCAACTTTTAACGGCTGGAGGATCCGACATGCTGACCACATATCCCCCTACACTGGCTAGTCTACCTCTGTGATTAACACTTGTGGATGTGAGGCCAACATCCGGACGGACAGCCAAAAGTCTTCTAGGCCTGTCGCGCTTTATGTTCTTTTTATACCAAGAAGATCGGGATAAATAGATTCCCTGTCAAGTGTGCTCTGCCATACCGTTCATCTGATTGAGATGGGGCTTTTTGAAAAATGTTCAGGAGATTCCGGGAATGAACATATACTATAAGAGAGTTGTAATACTCAACCACTTCACCCCTAAAACCCACCCTTTGTAGTGAAAAACATGAAGTAATGTCCCTATTTTGAATCATCAATGGCTTACGCCGCCTAAACCATAAGAAATACACAAACTGTTGTACACAGAATTGAACACGGCTGGTGGTAAAGACACATTAACATTTATTTAGAAGTAGCAGCGCACGCCGTGTACTAGATAATAATACTTACTTACTTACTTACTCACTGGCACTATCGAACCCGTAGGTTCATGGCCGCGCGTACATAAGCTCTCCATACAACCCTATCCTGAGCTAATGTTTTCCAATCATTCCCTGTATAATCTACTTCCCTCAAATCATAGTTAGTGTTAATCTCCCACCTCATTCTTGGTCTACCAACTGGACGTTTTCCCTCTGGCTTTCCTACAAGAAGCTTCCATGCAAGTCTTTCATTCCCCATACGTGCAACATGTCCTGCCCATTGCAGTCTACGTGACTAAACTGTTCTTATTATATCTGGCTTCCTATAAAGAACATGTAGTTCATTGATATGTAGTCTTCTCCATTCACCTGTCTGTTCATCTCTCTTTAGTCCAAAAATTTTCCTAAGTACTTTATTCTCATATACTTGTAATCTCCTTTCCTCCCTTAAAGTAAGAGTCCATGTTCGCCCCCATATAGTATAACTCGTAGAATAAATTTTTATATATTTTCAGTTTAACGTTTTATGAAAGGAGTTGGGACATCAAGAGTCTCTGCAATGCATAGTAGCACGCATTTCCAGAATTGAGCCTATGTTTAATTTCTCTGTACATCTCATTCCTATTTGTGATTATTGTCCCTAGGTATCTGAATTCAGCTACTTCTTCAAAATTTCCCTCATTTGTCATTAGCTATCCATTTCCATTATACAATGTATTTCTACGTGTGACCATATATTTAGTTTTATTAATATTTACTTCCAGTCCTATGCTCTTAGTGTTACTCAATAGTGTGTGCGTATTGTCCTTTAATATCTCCTCACTATCGGCCAACAATACTACAACATCAGCATAAACTAACAGTTTATTAATACCATTCAGTTGTAAGCCTTCCTCATTCTCAAAAGATTTAACGGCATGCTCTAGTACAAAATTAAATAGTAGAGGAGGCAGTGCATCTCCTTGCTTCAACCCATTATGGATTTTAAAAGTGTCCGAAAACTGTTTGCCTACACGCACCCTACTCGTTGAGCCATTTAGACACATTCGTATAAGTCTAACTAACTTTTTAGGAATTCCGAACTCCAGCAGGATACTATATAACTTCTCCCTCTTAATTGAATCATATGCTTTTTTGAAGTCTACATATAGTTGACGTATTAGCTAGTAATAATAATAATAATAATAATAATAATAATAATAATAATTCTCCGATTTTAACAACGTTGATACATTTTTTCGCCACCAATGATTTGACTTCAATTTCACTGTATAATTTTCCTCCATTCGACTCTCTTATAACACATTTCTTTCTCTATTTCTAAATCCTTCAAAGTTTCTCTAATCCCTTGGATACACGTTACATACCGTGGTCCTTTCCGTTCTCGTTCCTCATAGTGTCCAATCCATTATTTTTAGGTAATCTATCGTCCTCCATTCGCCTAATATGCCCGTACCACTTTAGTTGCTTTTCTTGGATGAATTCTAAAATTGAGTAATGTACATTCATGTTCTCTTTATTAATTTCATTCCTACTTTTCTCTCTCCTTGATATCCTATCAGATCTTCTCCAATAGTCAATTTCTGCTACCATCAAATTTTTTTCATCTGATAATTTATAGTCCAAACCTCTAAACCATAAGTCATAATATTTCTGTATCTTGTTTTAGAAATTTTAACTTTAGTCTTTATTTTGATATGGTTATCTCATAATATTCCTTTCAGGGCATAATAATAATAATAATAATAATAATAATAATAATAATAATAATATTAATAATAATAATAATATTTATAATAATGATATTTATAATAATAATGATAATATATAATAACGATAATATATAATATTGACAGGGTGAAAATCAGACAATGGCTATCGCTAATGAGAGAAACAAACGCTAAAGATAATTCTGAAAAATTTGATTTAAAATATTTCAAAAATGATGAAATGCGGCAAAAATACCAAATTAAAGTTGCTAATAGATTTGAAGTATTAGAATCCTCTGATGACATTGTGGCAAACGAAGAAGAAACTGGTATAAATAAAGAACGTGGGGCTATAAGAGATACTAGTAAATTGTCAGCATCAGAAAACTTAAAAAAGGGACAAAAACAAGAAAGGGTTTGATGACGAATTTGCCGAAATTGTAAAGAAAAGAAAGCAAGCAAAAATGAAATGGTTACACGAGCCAAATGAGGTAAATTTTGAGCAATTGGGTAGTGTTAGACGGGAAATCACGAGGTTACTTAAGAGTAAAAAGAGGGAATATTTGAGAGAGAAGATTAATGATCTTGAAATGAATGCAAACAATAGGAACATTAGATAATTATATCAGGGAATTATGATACAAAATAAAGGGTTTCAGGCTAGAAAAATTATAACTAGGAATGAAAATTGGGATCCGATTGCAGATTCCAGGAGTATATTAAACAGATGGAAATATTCATTTAATCAACTATTAAATGTACATAAAAGAACAGGATGTTGAAGGGAATAATTTAGAGGCAGCAGAAATGCTAATCGTAGAACCAGGTACATTAGAGTTTGAAATGGCGATAGAAAAATTGAAGCTGTATAATGCATCAGGTTCAGATGAGATCCCAGCAGAACTGATAAAGTGAGGGGGAGAAAATTGATGGACAAGATACGCCAGTTGGGATAAAGAAGCTCTTCCAGATGAATGGAAATAATCGATTATCGTACCAATTAATAAGAAAGGACATAAAACTGATTGCAACAACTACAGGGGCATCTCTTTACTTTCAACTTCGTACAAAATTCTAACAAATATATTAGTAAGCAGACTTACTCCTTATATTGATCAGATTCTAGGAGATCATCAATGTAGATTTAGAAGAAACAGGTATACAACAGATCAGATTTTTAGCTTAAGACAAAATTTAGAAAAGAAATGGGAATATAATGATACTGTACGTCAACTATACGTAGACTTCAAAAAGGCATATGATTCAATTAAGAGGGAGAAGTTAATATAGTATCCTGCTGGAGATCGGAATTCCTAAAACGTTAGTTAAGACATATACGAATGTGTCTAAATGACACAAAGAGTAGGGTGCGAGTAGGCAAACAGTTTTCGGATACTTTTGAAATCCATAATGGGTTGAAGCAAGGAGATGCACTATCTCCTCTACTATTTAATTTTGTAATAGAGCATGCCATCAAATCTTTAGAGGATGAAGAAGGCCTACAACTCAATGGTATTAATAAGCTGTTAGTTAAGCTGATGATGTAGTACTATTGGGCGATAGCGTGGATATACTAAAGGCCAACACGCACACACTACTGAGGAACACTAAGAAATTGGAACTGGAAGTAAATATCAATAAAACTAAATATATGGTCACACATACAGTGTGATTCAGAAATGTGGCTATACGTTTGATCGCATTTTGTGACGAAAGTATTATCATTAAAGACAGTAAGATGTTGTTATTGGAAAGGAAATCCTTCAAATTACAACATTAGAACAAAACAAAACAAATCACTTACAACAACAGTAAGCAAGTCACTTTATTGCTTCAAACTGTTCGCCATTTGCATCCAAGCATAATTGGCAACGCTTTGGGAAGTCATTCATTGCGTTATGATATATGTTTAGAGGAATAGCTCTAATTTCTTTCTCAATCACTAATTTCATCATGTCGACGTCTTGAGGTTTCCGGACATAAACCTTCTCCTTCAAATAATTCCACAACAAATAGCCACATGCTGTGAGGTCAGGGGAACGGACTGGCCATTCAATGGGGCCTCTTCTTCCCACCCACCTGTTTTGCAAATGATCGTCCAAAATTTCCCTTACCGCAATTGCATAGTGAGGAAGCGCACCATCCTGCTGGAATAAACATTGTTCATGTTCAGCACTTTGCATTACCTGCAGGATAATTTGTCTTAGGATATCACTATACCGATCACCATTAACAGTCTCATCCAAAATTCGCATTCATACACAGTCCTTCCCATCCGATCATAGCCCAAACAGTGACTTTGCTGCATCTTAAACGTGTCTCTTCAATAACATTAAGATTCTCTTTACCATAATAGTGACAATTGTGTCGATTAACACGTCCGTTCACATAGAAAACAGCTTCATCAGAAAAGTGCAATTTTCTGTACCAATGTTCGTCGTTTGCTGATTTCCTTACAGAAAATTCACAAAATTCCATCCGCCTGTCAGAGCCGTCTTCATTAAGTTCGTGGACACGAATCGGTTTGAAGGGGTGGTACTTCTCACGCTTTCAAAACACGACACACACTCGATTGACTGATATGAAGCTCACTTGCAGCTTGGCGGGTTGATTTTTGTGGGCTAGCGTATAACGACTGCACAATAATTCTCTTCGTTGTTTCTGCATCCATGCTAATGCGAGGCCTTCCAGGAGGTTTCAATTTTCTGCATCCTTCCCGTTTCCAGCAGTCGTTTTATCCACTTCCCAACAGTAGACGGCTGCAATGCTACGTTAAACTCACATCTTGCCCGTCTTGCAGCCTCAAGATTATTAGCATACGTTATTGCCCATGAAGCAATTGTAATTTACTGTTGCATATTCAACGCCATTTTGACTAAAGACGTAAGTTCTACACTGTTTTGTTTTATTCCATTGTTGTAATTTGAATAATTGCCTTTCCAGCGGTAATTTCATATTTCCTGTAATGGTAATATTTTCATCGCACAACGCGAACTAACGTATAGCCACATTTATGATTCACCCCGTAGAAATACATTATATTATGGAAATGGACAGCTATTCACAAATGAAGGAAATTTTGAGGAAGTGGCTGAATTCAAATACCTAGAAACAATAATCACAAACAGAAATGAGATTCACAAGGAAATTAAACATAGGCTCAATTCTGAAAATGCGTGTTTTTATGCATTACAGAGACTTTTGACTTCCCAGCTCCTTTCAAAAAACGTTAAACTGAAAATATATAAAACTATTATTCTACCAGTTATATTATATGAATGCGAAACTTGGACTCTTACTTTACGGGAGGAAAGGAGATTACAAGTATTTGAGAATAAAGTTCTTAGGAAAATTTTTGGACCAAAGAGAGATGAACAGACAGGTGAATGGAGAAGACTTCATAAGAGTGGTCTTTATAAGAAGCCAGATATAAAGAGAACAGTTGAGTCTCGTAGACTGCGATGGACAGGACATGTGGCACGAATGGGGAATGAAAGACGTGCATGGAAATTTCTTGCAGGAAAACCAGAGGGAAAACGCCCAGTTCGTAGACCAAGAATGAGGTGGGAGAATAACATTATCTACGATTTGAGGAAAGTAAACTATACACGGGATGATTGGAAAATATTGGCTCAGGATAGCGATGTATGGAGAGCATATGTCCGCGCGGCCATGAACCTACGGATTCGATAGTGCCAGTAAGTTAGTTAGATAGTTAGTTAATTATAGTATATATAATAATGCCTTAATAGGGGGTTTTCTTTTTACAAAAGTATCTCTCTCTAAAAAATATATATACATGTATATATATATATATATATATGACACGAAAGGAAAATAAACTCCTGAACTGAGACTTGAACCAGAGACCTCTAAATTTACACGTTTGCGCTCTACCAACTGCGCAACTCGAGTATCATAGAATATATTTTCATTTAATCTTCCTTATATATAAATCTCTATTTATGAGAGGCAGCGGGACATTGATCATTAGCTCAGTATAGGGATGTATGGAGAGCTGATGTCCGTGCGGCCATGAACCTACGGGTTCGATTGTGCCAGTGAGTAAGTAAGTAAGCGGGGCATTGGTCGCACTGCCATCTCGTGGCTTCTGTAAAAGGTAAGCTTTTAAATAGACTATTTAACTCATGCCCCAAATGGGAGTCAATGACCTATCACGTTTCAATGATTTCTGTTTTACAACCAATCAGAGTCGTGTTTTACGAAATATTTATCAGTGTTATATTTACCATATTAAAGAAAGCTCCTCCTTTTTAATATTCTGAACAGGTCTGACCATTATTTTGCAGTGTCTGAGCCCATAAGAAATACGGCTACCAGATTGTATATATAGTGCATAGATGTCAACACATTGCGCTTGCAGGAGTTAATATAAAAACATTTGTAGCAATTTATTATACCACCAAAAAAAGAAACCACTGTTTGCACTTTCTTAAATATATTTTTCCCAGGTAATAATGCAGAAAAATAGAATTGTCACATTTATATCATACGACATCAGAAATGAATTAATATACAGTTTGATGTGTTTCATTTTTTCTCCACTAGAGAGCATTCTTACAATATTGCGTTCCTTTGGCAATAAATAGTATGATATGGTTGCAGTGATAAACGAAAGAAGCAGATGATATATATATATATATATATATATATCAAATATTGGATAATTTATATTTGTCCTAACTTACGTCTCTAATTATTTTCTATCTAATACATCTTCTTCTGATAAGACCAGTACCCCTGAAGGGTGAGTGCCAAGGTGAGTAATAGTGGAATGCTCCTGATATATTAGAGATGGAGGGAAATTAAATACCTCACGCGGACCTCATAGCCTGGGCACATCGAACTCGTTAGATAAAATGAAAGATCGGAAGTAACCCAATAATCACAGCTTTGATCCTCCAAGTTACTTATTGATTCACTAGACCATATGTATAATGTCATATAAAATGAAATGTCATAATAACAAATAATAATAATAACAATAATAATAATAATAATAATACAAATAAAAATAATGAAGCTAATCAAAATGAAATGCATAAATATATGAAGGGTCCGGGGGAAAAACGATGAATGTCACATTAAACTCAAACTGAGATAAATGAATTTTAAGTTTTGAAACGCTATATCATATCCCTGTACACATTATTTTCAAAGCCTTATAAAACGTAACCCATAGCTTCTTTAAATAGTTTTTGCCTTTTAAATGTAATTAGGGAACACTACAAACACTTAAAATATGAAACCTCAGTTTTTGTGATTTTGTGACATTCATCGTTTTTCCCCTGGACCCTTCATATATTGCACATAAAAAGTATACGTTCCGTATGCGTGAAAGTAACACAACAATCACATCGCTATTAGATTATGGTAATGTTTCATGTTGGCAAATAGGGAATTAAAAACTATTTTGAGTTTGCTAGTTGGGGCCCATATGATCCTACCTCATGGCTATTTGTCTACGAAACTGTTCTTTTTGTGAAGTATATCAAAAATTTTAAAATTAATTGAATGCAAATGTCATGGGATTTTACACTGTTCCCGAAATGAACAGGTAAAAAGAAAGAATTATGGTACAAAAATTTAAATCCTGTAGGAGATTAGAACTCGGCAGTACGGCAGTATCATGGCAGAAGTTGACATGAAACATCGGGATTTCCTGTTTCGGTAAGGAAAACTATTCAAACAGATTTTTGTGAGTCGGATGCTGGGAAATTATATTAATAATTCTTAAATGTAATTAAATACAATGAGTAATATGACAGTTATGTCACTGTATGAATTGAAAAATCCAACCTTCGTGTCACAGAAAATAAAATATAGCACTTCCTTTACTATAATGCTACCCCGTGACAGAAATAAAATATATTTCCTTCTTGACTTAATCCATTTCTTTACCTTAAAATCAAATATATTTCCTTCTTGACTTAATCCATTTCTTTACCTTAAAATCAGATTTTTATTCTTTCTTTCAATCTTGTCTCTTTCATAATTATGAGCAATTATTTGTTTCCTAATGAGAAGTCCGGACTAGGCTCTTCAATTTAATGGTCTCGCTTTTTTGTTATCGGACATTACAGTTTTTAGTTGAATGCAGGCTTTCACGGCCGGTAATCGTAATGTTGAGTGATTCCGGGTTATGTGGCCGTGGTCCATAGTTGGTGTTGATACCAGACGTTTCGCCCTCAACTGCGGAGGGCATCTTCAGTGGCGAGTGCTTCTATGCGTGTTTCCTGGTCGGAAGATCTACTTAGAATGAGCGCTGTGGACGTAGAGGACGTTGTATTAGTGGGGGGTGCAGGGTGAGTGGGCGTGGCTCTTGCTGATTGGCTAATAGTCGTCTCCTTGTTGTCACTGGTGTTAATGCATTTATTTTCTAGTGTATGAAACCAGGCCTTAGACAGTTTGATACCTTCTTCATTTCTGTTAATATTTCCCTTATGCTTGTGTATTTCTATAGCCTCTCGGTATAATCTAGGGAAATAGTAGGAAGTTGTGGCTAAAACTTGTGTATCGTCGAATAGAATCTGGTGTCCATTCGTAATGGCATGTTCTGCTACAGCTGATTTATCCATTTCTCCTTGTCTGCAGTTTCTTTTATGTTCTGATAAACGGGTGGCTATACTTCTTTTCGTGGTCCCTATATAAGATTTACCACACGAACAAGGAAGTCGATATACGCCGCAAGTGGAGAGAGGTGGCCGAGGATCCTTAGCTGAGCGAAGGCAGTCTTCTATTTTTCTTGTAGGTCTGTAAACTGTTTTTATGTTGTATTTTCGTAGGAGTTTTCCGATACGATCTGTGACTCTTTGTACATATGGTAAGTAGGTTATGCTGGTTGAGGGTGTGTTATCCATTCTGACGTGCTGTCTTCGTGGATGTATGGTTTGTCTTATTTCCTTGAATGTGTAGCCATTTTTCTGGAAACAATTGAACAGACGGTGTTGTTCCTGTTTAAGGTCTTGTGGTTGGCATAACTTAGTCGCTCTGTCGAACAGTGTCTTAATGACACCTCGCTTTTGTCTTGGATGGTGGTTAGAGTCTTTCTGCAGATATCGGTCTGTGTGTGTAGGTTTTCTGTAAACTGTATGTTGAACTTCCCCATTGCCAGTCCTTATTATTTGAACATCCAGGAAAGGAAGTCTTCCATTATCTTCTTTATCCATGGAGAAATTCGAAGAAGAAGCACTAAAAACAGCTCCCAAGTCTCCAGAACATTGGTTTCGCTATGTTGATGACACATTCGTAGTATGGAGACATGGCAGTGAAGAATTGGAACGTTTCCTTCAACACCTTAACAGCAGACACAACAAAATACAGTTCACAATGGAAAAAGAAGATAATGGAAGACTTCCTTTCCTGGATGTTCAAATAATAAGGACTGGCAATGGGGAAATTCAACATACAGTTTACAGAAAACCTACACACACAGACCGATATCTGCAGAAAGACTCTAACCACCATCCAAGACAAAAGCGAGGTGTCATTAAGACACTGTTCGACAGAGCGACTAAGTTATGCCAACCACAACACCTTAAACAAGAACAACACCATCTGTTCAATTGTTTCCAGAAAAATGGCTACACATCCAAGGAAATAAGACAAACCATACATCCACGAAGACAGCACGTCAGAATGGATAACACACCCTCAACCAGCATAACCTACTTACCATATGTACAAAGAGTCACAGATCGTATCGGAAAACTCCTACGAAAATAGAACATAAAAACAGTTTACAGACCTACAAGAAAAATAGAAGACTGCCTTCGCTCAGCTAAGGATCCTCGGCCACCTCTCTCCACTTGCGGCGTATATCGACTTCCTTGTTCGTGTGGTAAATCTTATATAGGGACCACGAAAAGAAGTATAGCCACCCGTTTATCAGAACATAAAAGAAACTGCAGACAAGGAGAAATGGATAAATCAGCTGTAGCAGAACATGCCATTACGAATGGACACCAGATTCTATTCGACGATACACAAGTTTTAGCCACAACTTCCTACTATTTCCCTAGAATATACCGAGAGGCTATAGAAATACACAAGCATAAGGGAAATATTAACAGAAATGAAGAAGGTATCAAACTGTCTAAGGCCTGGTTTCATACACTAGAAAATAAATGCATTAACACTAGTGACAACAAGGAGACGACTATTAGCCAATCAGCAAGAGCCACGCCCACTCACCCTGCACCCCCCACTAATACAACGTCCTCTACGTCCACAGCGCTCATTCTAAGTAGATCTTCCGACCAGGAAACACGCATAGAAGCACTCGCCACTGAAGATGCCCTCCGCAGTTGAGGGCGAAACGTCTGGTATCAACACCAACTATGGACCACGGCCACATAACCCGGAATCACTCAACATTATTACAGTTTTTGTTCAGACCTTTGCTAATTTTTGTTCTTTCTTTTGAAGTTAAGAAATATTTTGTATATCTGAATGTCTAACTAGATAATTATTTATTTCTTACCAGGGGAGCACAAGAATGTGATTTTCGGGGAAAAATATATCTACTATCAAAATCAATATACTATATATATATATATATATATATATATATATATGGGTGAAACAGAACTTCATGGACAGCATTTCGCAGGTTATTCAGGAAGTATATTTTATATAAAGAACCCATGATATCCAACAACTCAGCATGTTTCTGAAGTGTTAAATATTTATTTTGAAAATGAAAAGGCAGGTTCTGATATATTACAACGAAGTATTAAAATGAATCAACTAATCAGGTGATATTTTTACGTACAGAAAAGTATATTAACCGCAATAAAAACAACAGAAAATATAATGAATAATGAAATAAACCAAAGACAATTGCACACTTTTTAACACTCTATTGTTATGTACGGCCTTTGAAAAAAAAAAGATGGCGCAACTCTTGATTATGAAAAGTTAAGAGTTATAAAGAGGCGATTCACACTAGTGCTTTCTCACATGTTCTGACTCGTTTGAGTACAAAGCGGACGGCGAAAATTTCTCTTCATGCAACATTCGTATCATTCGCTTCTGTGGAGCAGTCGGTAACATGTCTTTTTCAGACGACGCGGGCCCACGTTCGATTCTGGCCCTGTAGATTTTTTATTTTTTGTATTCATTATTATTTAATAACATCGTTTATTTTCATAATGCCTACATTTTACCAGGTTTCGTTATATAAGTAAATTTGTATACATAGGCCTATATATGGAAATCTTCCCGGTCGGGACAGGCTACTTGGTGAGATTTTTCCCGGGGTTTTTCCTCACCTGTAAGATAAATATTCGGAAGCTTTAGGGCCCAACGGACCCCAAAATAATCCGGCCATCGTCATCAACTTTATTACTATCATCATCATTCTAAAGAGGTGTGGAAAGAAACAGGAAGTTACCACACCTACAGTTCCCTAGTAAAACTGCAAAACATAGCATGAAAATGCTATGATTGCAGTAAAAGACATGCCCTCGGGCAGAATTACTATGGAATAGAATATATAGAAATAAATAAATTAAAGGAAACAGCTCTTATATATAAAAAATGAATAATGATTTTAACGTCTCATTACTTTGTTTACAAATCACATGGCATAATAAAATTATTTCCAATACTAATACAAAATGCTTCGTGTTATTACGCTTGTGATCACTACAATTTCATATATCAAAGTATATAAGTACTGTACACGCAATTGCACATTTTATTTGCGAAACCTAATGTACTCAACAGCATGTGTATTATTATTACAACCTTTCAAAAAATTATCTCTATATTACGTACGTAGATTGTTTTGTATCTCACGCACTGCGCCGATATTCCGATACCGTATTCTTTAAAATAATGAATAAACAAACCAGAAGTAAATATACGAAGTAACGAATTTACAGCATGTGTATAATAAAGGGAGGAAGGAAAATAAACTGTACACATACTGCAGGTAGTTTCGAACGTGATGCATCAATCTTACCTTTGCGTGGCAGTAGGACTGCTACAACCACTGGGCTAAATGCTCATGTTTGTTGAATATTACAATCTCTCTATAGTATTTTTTCCGTTTTAATTTGAAATAATCAGTGGCGCGCCAACCATTTTATAATTTGAATCATATCTAGGACATTATTATTTGTAGACCGTTAGTCCTTCATCTCAAATTGCTTATAAAATACCCCTCTATACGTAGTTAAATTTATATGGTATAATTAATTTACACTTGTTAATATACATACCCCAACTGGACATAGGGACCAAGGAAGACCAAAACATCGGTGGAAAGATCAAGACCATCTTCGCTAGGTTTACCGTACAGGCCACATGGCCTAAAACGAATTTGTTCATGATCATGATGATGATATATATATATATATGTTATAATTAAATCTTTAACATTGAGCAATGCAAGCTTAATATGGTATGATAAGAAAAATAAATGCCTGGACGGGATTCGAACCCGGATCTCTGAGTCTGTACCTCAGCGTGATATCCGTTACACTACCAGGCGAATCCAATTCAAACACTTATTTTTCTTATATATGTATTATACTCTCCATTATTACTAGATGTCGCGAGAACACTGTCTTCACTGCCATCTAGTAGCTGACTATATCAAGTAAGCAAATTAAAGAGAATATTTATTTTACTTTATAGCAGTGACGCTTTATCGATGTTATAATTAAATCTTTAACATTGAGCAATGCAAGCTTAATATGGTATGATAAGAAAAAAAAATGCCTGGACGGGATTCGAACCCGGATCTCTGAGTCTGTACCTCAGCGTGATATCCGTTACACTACCAGGCGAATCCAATTCAAACACTTATTTTTCTTATATATGTATTATACTCTCCCATTATTAATAGATGTCCGCTGAGAACCTACGGTCTTCACTGCCAGTATAGTTCCTAGCTGACTATCATCAAAGTAAGCAACATTTAAACGAGAATATTTATTTTACTTTCTAGCAGTGTGACGCTTTTATCGATGTTATAATTAAATCTTTAACATTGAGCAAATGCCAAGCTTAATATGGTATCATGATAAGAAAAATACATGCCTGGACGGGATTCGAAACACCGGATCTCTGAGTCTGTACCTCAGCGTTGATATCCGTACCAATACCAGGCGAATCCAAATCAAACACACTTATTTTCGTTATATATGTATTATATACTCTCCATTATTACTAGATTGTCGCGAGAACCAATGTCTTCAATGCCATCTAGTAGCTGACTATATTCAAGTAAGCGCAAAAAAGAGCATATTTGTATTTTACTTCTATAGCCAGTGAAGCTCTATCCGATGTTATAAGTTAAAATCTTTAACAATGAAGCAAGGCAAGCTTAATATGGTATGTGAAGAAAAATAAATGCCTGGACGGGATTCGAAACCGGCCTCTTGAGTCTGGACCTCAGCCGTGATATCCGTTACAATACCAGGCGAATCCAATTCAAACACTTATTTTTCTTGTATATATTATGTATTATACTCTCCATTATTACTAGATGTCGCGAGAACACTGTCTTCACTGCCATCTAGTAGCTGACTATATCAAGTAAGCAAATTAAAGAGAATATTTATTTTACTTTATAGCAGTGACGCTTTATCGATGTTATAATTAAATCTTTAACATTGAGCAATGCAAGCTTAATATGGTATGATAAGAAAAATAAATGCCTGGACGGGATTCGAACCCGGATCTCTGAGTCTGTACCTCAGCGTGATATCCGTTACACTACCAGGCGAATCCAATTCAAACACTTATTTTTCTTATATATGTATTATACTCTCCATTATTACTAGATGTCACGAGAACACTGTCTTCACTGCCATCTAGTAGCTGACTATATCAAGTAAGCAAATTAAAGAGAATATTTATTTTACTTTATAGCAGTGACGCTTTATCGATGTTATAATTAAATCTTTAACATTGAGCAATGCAAGCTTAATATGGTATGATAAGAAAAATAAATGCCTGGACGGGATTCGAACCCGGATCTCTGAGTCTGTACCTCAGCGTGATATCTTTAATTTGCTTACTTGATATAGTCAGCTACTAGATGGCAGTGAAGACAGTGTTCTCGCGACATCTAGTAATAATGGAGAGCATAATACATATATAAGAAAAATAAGTGTTTGAATTGGATTCGCCTGGTAGTGTAACGGATATCACGCTGAGGTACAGACTCAGAGATCCGGGTTCGAATCCCGTCCAGGCATTTATTTTTCTTATCATACCATATTAAGCTTGCATTGCTCAATGTTAAAGATTTAATTATAACATCGATAAAGCGTCACTGCTATAAAGTAAAATAAATATTCTCTTTAATTTGCTTACTTGATATAGTCAGCTACTAGATGGCAGTGAAGACAGTGTTCTCGCGACATCTAGTAATAATGGAGAGTATAATACATATATAAGAAAAAAAAAATAAGTGTTTGAATTGGATTCGCCTGGTAGTGTAACGGATATCACGCTGAGGTACAGACTCAGAGATCCGGGTTCGAATCCCGTCCAGGCATTTATTTTTCTTATCATACCATATTAAGCTTGCATTGCTCAATGTTAAAGATTTAATTATAACATCGATAAAGCGTCACTGCTATAAAGTAAAATAAATATTCTCTTTAATTTGCTTACTTGATATAGTCAGCTACTAGATGGCAGTGAAGACAGTGTTCTCGCGACATCTAGTAATAATGGAGAGTATAATACATACATAAGAAAAATAAGTGTTTGAATTGGATTCGCCTGGTAGTGTAACGGATATCACGCTGAGGTACAGACTCAGAGATCCGGGTTCGAATCCCGTCCAGGCATTTATTTTTCTTATCATACCATATATATATATATATATATATATATATATATATATATAATACATACACAAGGAGTTTCGGAATAAGTATAACAGACTTCTACGGGTTTTAGAGGTGACTTTGTAAATAAAGTTTTGATAAAGAACTCATGTCCGGAAACGTACTATTTCGATGTAAAATAAGTTTGAATATCGAAAAACAATGGGATGATATCGTGTGTGTTGTGTTTCAGAATAAATATAACAGATTTTTAGGGATTGTACTACAAGTGTTGTTTCACTTAGTGACCCTGTTGTTCGTTGCACAAAGTGTATCTGCGATGACGCTTCTTTTCATACATACGCTCCACAAAACCGCCAGAATTCGTTCAAGAAGATATTCTTCCTACTCGAAAGGTGTAGTACAATCACTATAGGACCGTAATACTTATTCTGAAACACAAGACACAGGATATAAACCCATTGAGTTTCGATCTTAAAACTTATTTTAAATCGAAATGGTACATTTCCGGACACGAATTCCTTATCAAAACTTTATCTAACATGTCCCCTCTACAACCTCTAGAAGTCTGTAATACTTATTCTGAAACACCCTGTATATACCTTTTCGTCTTGATTATTTGTATATTATTATTTTTTTATCATTTTATTGATATTATTATCATTATCATAATTATCAACAATATTAATATTATTATGGTACTGTTACTGTTGTGTTCGGTTTTCATGTTTTGTTTAAAATAATAAAAATATTCGTTGTTATAGTTCGAGTGTTTTACGGTAGAGAATAAGACTTATCTCATGTGGCGAAGGACTTTAAATATTAAGTGACAGGTATCTCATTTTAATTCAGGTTTGTTATAAATTGATAAGCCTTCAATTATTACAGACTTTTACAACTCGTCTGTAAAACAAGTAAAATTTTGACTTGTTAAATGAACTTCAACTTAAGTTACACGGTTTCAGAAAGCTTACGATTTTAAATGTTGTTAAATTTTTGCGTTACTCTGTTTCTAGAAAAAATTATAAGTTATCTTTTGTATGCTAGTGAACATTTTAAGGCTAATTTATTCGTTTACAGAGAACTTTTCTAAGTCTTATCTCTAAGCACATCGCAAACTGACTTGCTAAGCAACATAAGAAAATTGTTGATGCTCTGGTGTTCACGTTGCAAGTGATGATGTAGGATCCTTTAGTTAAAAAGATAATCTATGTGAGCAGGACTTTCACTGCTTGCCTTGTACAGCCTTTGAAATAATTGTTGGCGCACAGGTAATTTTTAAGTCCCAGAACGAAGCCACTGTGCATGACCAGTTGTTTGGTTCAGAACTATACAACTATTTGAGAAACTAAAATCCGTTCTATTTAGTTGTGTGTTGTGCATTGGAAAATAATTTCGCGTATATAAGTAGTGCTGTATTTTTTTTAAATAAAATAAAGCAAAAAAAACAAAGAAAATTAATTGAGATAAGGACGATAGAGAGAAAAAAAGCATGACAGTGGGATCGAATACGCGACCTACTGCATGGGAAATAGAAGCTCCCTCCACTAGACCACAACCGTTCTCTGCTAGAAACTGCCTGTATGAAGCGATGTAATACTCCAGGACTTACTTGTACAATGAAATTATACATTAACTTGTCTTAATTTAAATTAATCAGATGCATTTTACATTAGTAGTGGAAATGTACAATCTTTTTATGACTTGTGTTTTTAAACAAAGTAATGAGATTTTACAATCGTTATTCATTATATATATATATATATATATATATATATATATGTGTGAGCTGTTTCCTTTAATTAATTAATTTCCCTATATATACAAATGTATTTATATAACGCAACTTGGTAAAGTGTAGGCATTATAATAAATAACGATGTTATTAAAAACGTTCCTGACCAAAACTGGACATGCGTCGTCGCAAGAAAACATCTTACCGACTGCTCTACTGAAGCGAACGATGCATATGACGCATCAGAATTAAGCTCTAATTTACTATTGATTGGTTTAAGAAACCATTAGTTGCTTTCAGTCATCTGATAACTCTCTTAACATAGAAATTAAATTAGTAAATTTATTTGTTGAAATTCTTTCAATAGCGATTGGTATAAATCTATGATTGGCCGCTTATACCGCCTGATGTGACCTCAAAGGAGACAGCACATGTGAAATGTTAATTGTGTCAATCACTCTTCAAAACTTTTAAATTTCCACCATCAAGAGTTGCGCCATCATTTTTTTCAAAGGCTGTACGCATATTATCATACAATTTATAACAATGTATTTTATTGGTGATTCATTTTAAGTGGGAGAATAGCAATAAATCTTGAAAAACCGCAGTCCCCACGAAGGTGTAAAAATATACAAATAAATATTATTTGACTTTCTGGACCCTTACCAGGGTTCAAAGTATTGGTCTTCAAGTATTTTGTTATCTATGACGTCTAGGATATTCGTTAGTTACTGACAGTGGTTTGAGAAATGGTTGACATCTCTAATTTTCGTATTCATGGAATGCATTGCTCTAACTTAATTTTGAAGAGTTTGACAGTTAACATAGTATGCAGACTAAACACAGCAAAGTGGGTTTTTGTTCGTTATATATATATATATATATATATATATATATATATATATATATCTGCATAATTGTAATATTATTAATCTTAATAAATTGTCCTTTAATTTGAGACTAAATATGATATACGTGGTACAGTCATTAAGTTTTGAGACTGAGCGCATTGTGGCGATTTGATGCACTATAGCGCATAGGTGGCTCCGTGGTATGTTACCTTGTCAGTTAGTCTCTCGTCCCAGCAAGAGGCAGTTGAGTGCATGCACTGCAATCAGAACTACAGTCTTTGTTGTGACGGTGATTTGAATGCGCACGTCGGAACTCGAGATGTCACAGTTATAACAACATCACGTTCTGTCAGAAATTATTCATGACCGCTGCCGAAACGTTTAAAATGATTCAGCAAGTTAACAGTGAGTACGCATTGAGTTGGAGTGTTGTGTTTAGGTGGCACCGACGTTTTTTGCAAGGAAGAGACAGTTTGGAAGATGATGTGCGTACTGGTTGGCCACAAATAATTCGAATTAACACAAGATCGAAGAAGTTGTAACGTTGGTGCGTGCTAACCGCTCCCAATCAGTAGACGATCTGACAGCAGCGGTAGTGGTCAACCATGGTACTTGCTATAAAGTTGTGTCTCATGACCTGAACATATCTCGTGTTACCCAGAACAGTTTGCCACGAATCCTGTCACAAGACCAACGTGATGACCGTATGACGTTTTGTGGTGAGTTCATCAATAGTGCTGCCAACGATCCGATATTTCTCAACCGGATAATAACTGGAGACGAATTATTTTGTTTCCTCTACGATCCGCAAATAAAACCACAATCCGCCATCTGAAAAACGCCATTGTAACCACGACAGAAAAGACCGCGATAGGATAGGTCAAAAAGCAAGGTGTTGCATGAATTGTTATTTTTACTTAAATTGAATTGTTCACATGGATTTCATATCAGAAGGTGCAACTCTAAGCAAAACCCTCTATAAAGAGATCCTTGGCCGTTTACGCGATTCAATTCGCCGTAAGCGATCTCACCTTTGGCGTATAAAGAATTGGCTGTTGCTACACGAAACGCCCACGCACATAGTTCTGACCTTGTCCAAGAGGAACTTGCAAGACAACAGGTGACCGTTTTACCGTACCCTCCGTTCTCACTTTATCTCGCGCCATCCGATTTTTTCCTCCTTTCTCGCATGAAAGCAATCCTAAAAGGCGTATATTTCGTTCTTCCGAAAAGGTCATGACTTGCACAAGAGAAGCCATACGATACTTTCTTGCCAACATCTTTTAGCGGTGCTTCCAGTAGCTATACCAACGTTGGCAAATGTGCATAACGGCCAACGGCGACTATTTTGAGGGAAGATATGATTTTGTTTAAGTGTACCCCGAGTTATCGGCATCTTGTCAGACATCGAGATTCTTATGGGTGCCTACCCTCCAGGTGTAAATTCTCAGAACTTAATGACTATAGTAGTATTTCCTATATTATGTGATTTAGGCTTAACTATCTATATTTCCTGTTATATATTACTATTATTAGTCATTACTTTTATATTATAATCATTAATTTAAGCATCATCATTAACAATAATATAATTATTACAATTACTATTATTTTTTTATTAATAATTTTAATTATTACTATTAATATTATTATTAGTATTTTCATTATAACATGTACCGCAAGTTCCTTTTATGAGCTTTTTCACACTACCGTACCATACAGATCTCTTGTGATGACTCCCTTCACTGTGAAATCAGCGATAATGTGAGTGCAGTAATGGAATGGGAACCTCATGACGACTAGTTAAAGATTCTGTCACAATAGGGTAAGCACATCAACATCGTCGACATTTGATACCACCGAGAGCTCGATGTAAGCCTTCGTGAGTTTGGATGATATCTAGCTCGCTAGTACACAAAGCCAGGATAAGGGTGGAGTTAACAATCCGGACAATTACCGCTGTGTCTCTCTTCTGCCGGTGTTTGGGAAACTTTATTGTACAGTGCTCTATAACAGGCTAAAAAATGGGCAAATTAAAGTAATAAAATTTCACAATACCAAGCTGGGTTCAGGGAAGGCTTCAGGAGGGTGGACAATCTCTTTGTCCTGAGAACTGAAATTAGCAGATATTTGAGTATCAAGCGAGGCAGGTTACACTGTACTTTATAGATTCTAATAAAGCCTTTGATTCTGTTGAACGCAGAAATTATAGTAACTAGGGGTTTCGGAAACTGTGATTAGGGCGCGAATGGGAATTTATAAAAAAAAGTAGTGGAATCTTGTGTTAAATATGGGAGGGACCAAGTTTCAGAAAATATAAAGGCAGTTAAGGGTGTAAAACAGGGAAGCGTCTTGTCACCACTGGTATTTAACTTATTTATAGATGATGTAGCTATGATGCTGGGAGTAGAGAGGATCGATGCTCCAATTGTGGGTGGGTGAAGTATTCCTGTTCTAATGTACACACACACAACATATGCCTCTTTTCCACGAAATTAGAAGGTATGCAGAAGAGTTTAGATTTACTATCGACATACTCTATGACTTGGGGACTTGCTGTTAACGCTAATAAAAATAAAGCCATGACTTTTAAAAACGTGTTGGTATACAGCGGGAGGGAAAGGTGGACATACCGTGGTGAGAACTCAGAAAAAAGTTAAAAATTTTGTCTACTTAAGGATGACTCACAATTAATGGAAAATGGACGAGACATATCGAAAATGTAACAATGAGAGCTAGGAGCCGGACTAGCGAAATGCTTACTCTATTGTATCAAAATTGCGAAACGCACCGATGCGTACACTCGAACAGGTTTATTCTTCGACTGTGAGAGCGACCATGCTGTATGGATCAGAATTATGGGTTGGGAACGAACGGGAACACTAGATAAAATTCAAGCTATGTTTCTTAAGAGAGCGTTGAGATTAGCAACGGGGACTGCAAATTGTGGCATACTGAAAGAATTCGGTACATTTTCTGACACAATAAGGGGCAAAATTATGGCTATTAAGAATTGGTTAGACATAATAAACGGGAATCAGGACTCACTCAGAGCAGAGTGTTACAAGGAACAGAGAAGGCAGAGTGTTTCGGGGGATTGGATAATCGGTATATAATGGGGATTGAAGGGCATAGGGATGAGTTGGGTATGGGAGAAGAATACGGGGAATAGTAGAAATGTTTGGAGAAAATTAAGAAGAGATTAATTGATATAGACAGACAGTAGGATAGACACCGAGTGTAGCCAGTATACCGCTCACCCTGCAGTCAGAACTTGAAATTTCTTGGGGAAGAGAGAAGTATGTTGTCTTTTGGATGGAGATGATAGAAGTCCTATTGTATGATTTCATTTGGGGGGATGGATGGCCCATAACGTAACAAGTGAAGAAGGCATTAACCTCAGAGCAGAGTGTTACAAGGAACAGAGAAGACAGAGTGTTTCGGGAGATTGGATAATCGGTGTAGAAAGGGGATTGAAGGGCATAGGGATGGGTTGGGTATGGGAGAGGAATACGGGGAATAATATAAATGTTTGGAGAAAAGTCAAGAAGAGATTAATTGATATAGACACAGAATAGGGCAGACGCCGAGTGAAGCCAGAAAATACCGCTCACCCTGCAGTCGGAACCTGAACTTTCATGGGGAAGGGAGAAGTATGTTGATTTTTTGGATGGAGATGATAGAAGTTCTATTGTATGATTTATTTGGGGGGATGGATGGCCCATAACGTAAGAAGAGAAGAAGGCATTAAACTGTGCCCTCTATGCGATGACGGTGAAAACTGGCAACATATTATAGCATTCTGTAAAGAAACAGAGCAACTTAGATTACAATTGCTGCCGAAGAGATTTCTCAGGTCAGATCGTGGGATAGTGGCGTGCTGGGATCTTTTAGGACGGATCGAGAGTGAAGAGAAAACATGAAAATTTTTGGGTACTGTAAGGAAGTTGAGGTATAGCAAAATTGGAGATCAATAAGGATACGAGTATTATCAATAATAAGAATATCAATATGGTCTTTGTTTTCGATCTTCAATTATTTTATGTAATAAGCAGTCTTGATAAGCTGAATAGCCTGACAGTGCATTTGATGTCTGCAGGGACGAGGTGGGGGGATATTAGCGCCCGCGTGTGTATGTGTATGGGTGTGTGTGTATGTATGTATGTATATGTGTGTGCGATTTTTTTTCATTCTCTCTCTTTATTTTTTTCCTAATTTGTTTTATAGCACCTTTTTTAATTATTAATATGCAGAATGAGACTTTTTTATATCTACACACATGTTCTTTTCATGAATGAGTGTAGTTGTGCAATAATGTGATAGTTGTCCACAAAGATTTCATTTACATGTATTCATTGTTCTGATAAACGTGTGTAGCCATGTAAGGATTTGCTTATATATTATGATTACTTTGTGTTTTTTTTTTCCCCTTTGTTCATGGAAAAATAATGCAACAAATTTCATTCATTCATATACACAAAGCCGACAATACCACGTATTTTCTATAGGCTACTGCACTAAACATGTATGCAAACAGACTGCTTCAGGTAAAACGATAATTAATACGAAATGTGGCGTACTGTCTTATTGAAATGCATTGTACTCTCAATAACGGTTTTATAAATATATGTCCCTCACATATTCATTTCAATATACTGCACTTTCAGGAAACAAAAGAAAAACAAATTTATTTCTGTAGTTGTTACAAATTCCCTCCATGGTATCTTTACCTTGTCGTGGTGGAGTGGCTTCCGTGCTTATATAATCGTGAGAGCTAAGCATTGCTGCCGAGAGGTAGCATTGCTGCCGATAGGCTTACCCATGCCGGACTGGTCGAAGGTGATACGCCAGACGAAAAAAGTACCTTGGTCGAAAGAGTGACAACCTTTCACCGTAAAAAAACAACCGTCAAGAAATGCGGACATCGGTTCAACTGGGTAAAATTTTCCGGAGGTCAAATAGTCCCCCATTCGGTTCTCCGGCCGGGGAATACTTCAGGGAACCCATGCCAAAGGCTCAAACCCAGGGACATGTTGCTAGGAACATGAAATGTTAGGACTTTTTCAATAGCGGGGCACTAGAGATATTAACGCAAGAATTACATAAATTGCCCTTGGATATAGTCGCTTTACAGGAAATTAGGTGGCCAGGAGAAGGTAGTCAGGAATCAGGAAGCTTTGCATTATACTACGGGGTGCTGAAAGACCTGCATTTGGAACGGGTTTTTAGTCAGGAGGAGCATCCTATCTGCTATCCGAGATATTAAGTTTGTTAGTGATAGGATACCATACATACTTATAAAGGGTAAACACCATGATTTTATAATTGTAAATGTACATGCCCCCACAGAAGATAAAGATGACAAGATCAAGGATGCGTTATATGAAGAATTAAAATGCTTATTTGAAAGCCTTTCACGATATCATATTAAAATTGTCTTAGGAGATTTTAATGCAAAAGTGGGGCGGGAAGATATATTCAAACCACCAATAGGCAAATTCAGTCTTCATGAAGATAGTAACGACATTGGGGTTAGATTAGTGACATTTGCCACGTCAAAGAATCCCATTTTCAGCATAAGGATATTCAAAAATACACCTGGACATCTCCAGATGGCAAAAATCGGAACCAAATATGTCGTATATTGGTGGACAAATCTGGCACAGTGGCATCATCGATGTTAGATCAGTTGAAGGGACAGGCTGCAATTCGGGTCATCATCTGGTCAGGGTGATAATCAGACAACGGTTATTGCTTATGAGAGTACCAAACGCTAAAGATGATTCTGTAAAATTTGACTTAAAAAACTTGAAAAATGATCAAATGCGGCAAGAATACCAAATCCAAATTGCTAATAGATTTGAAGTACTGGAATCTTCAGATGACGATGTGGCAAACGAAAAAGAAACTGATATAAATAAAGAATGGGAGGCTATAAGAAATGATTTTAAATTGTCAGGATCAGAAAGCAATGGTTGTTTAACAAAAGAGGCAAACAAGAAATGGTTCGATGAGGAATGTGCCGACATTCTAAAGAAAAGAAAGCTAGCAAAAATGAAATGGTTACACGAGCAAAATGAGGTAAATTTAGAGAAATTGGGTAGTATTAAAAGGGAATCCACATGTTACAAAAGAGTAAAAAGGGGGAATATTTGAGAGAGAAGATTAATAATCTTGAAATGAACGCAAAAAATAGGAACATTGGAGAAGTATATCAGGGAATTAGTATAGAGAAGAAAGGGTTTCAGGCTAGAACAAACATAAATCGCAATGAAAATGGGGATACGATTGCAGGTTCCAAGTGTATTTTAAATAGGTTGAAAAGTTACTTTAATCGGCTATTAAATGTACATACACAACAGGACATTGAGGAGGATAATTTACAGACAGCAGAAATCCTAGTCGCAGAACCAAGTGCACTAGAGATTGAAATGACGATTGAAAAATTGAAGATGTATAAAGCATCAGGGTTCAGATGAGATCCCAGCATAACTGATAAAATCAGGGGGAGAAAAACTGATCGACAAGATACGCTGGTTGCTTAGTATGATATGGGAAAAGAAGCTCTTCCAGATGAATGGAAGTTATCAAATATCGTACTAATTTATAAGAAAGGAGATAAAACTGATTGCAACAATTATAGGGGCATCTCATTACTTTCAACTTCGTACAAAATTCTTACAAATATATTAGTAAGCAGACTTACTCCCTATATTAATGACATTCTAGGAGATCGTCAATATGCATTTAGTAGAAAAAGTCTACGACAGATCAGATTTTTAGTATAAGAAATATTTTAGAGACGAAATGTGAATATAATGGTACTGTACATCAACTATACGTACACTTCAAAAAAGCATATGATTCAGTTAAGAGGGAGAAGTTATATAGAATCTTGTTGAAGTTCGGAATTCCTAAAACGTTTGTTAGACTTATACGAATGTGTCTAAATGGCACAAAAAGTAGGGTGTGTGTAGGCAAACAATTTTCGGACACTTTTGAAATCCAGATTGGTTTGAAGCAAAGAGATGCGCTCTCTCCTCAACTATTTAATTTTGTAGTTGATCATGCCATTAAATCTGAAGGTTTACAAAGGAAGGCTTTACAACTCAATGGTATTAAATAAGCTGTTAGTTTATGCTGATGATGTAGTACTATTGGCCGATAACGATTAGATACTAAAGGACAACACGTACACACTATTGAGTAACACTAAGAAATTAAAACTGGAAGTAAATATCAATAAAACTAAATATATGGTCACACGTAGAAATACATTATATAATGGAAATGGACAGCTAACGACAAATGAGGGAAATTTTGAGGAAGTGGCTGAATTCAAATACCTAGGAACATTAATCACAAATAGGAATGAGATGCATAAAGACATTCTTGAAGTCCCTACTCCTTTGAAAAAACTTGAAACTGAAAATATATAAAACTATTATTGTACCAGTTATATTATATGAGTGCGAAACATGGACTCTTACTTTAAGGGAGGAAAGGAGGTTACAAGTATTTGAGAATAAAGTACTTAGGAAAATGTTTGGACCAAGGAGAGACGAACAGACAGGTGAGTGAACAATGAACTACATGGTCTTAATAGGAAGATAGATATAATAAGAACAGTTATGTCTCGTATACTGCGTTGGGCAGGACATGTTGCAGTTATGGGGAATGAATGACTTGCATGGAAGGTTCTTGTGGGAAAGCCAGAGGGAAAACGCCCAGTTGGTAGATCAAAAATGAGGTGGAGAATAACATTAACTATGATTTGAGGGAAGTAGATTATACAGGGAATGATTGAAAAGCATTAGCTCAGGATAGGAATGTATGGAGAGCTTTTGTTCGCGCGGCAATGAACCTACGGTTTCGATAGTACCAGTGAGTAAGTAAGTAAGTGTGTTTTTTCAAATTTTGCGCTGGAATTGGTAAAAGTAAAATAATAATAATAACAATAATAATAATATTATATAAAAATAAACTGATGCACTTCCGTTACCTCCATGCAAAACATATGATTATTCATTAAACGTTAATTCATGGAGTTTTTTAATATAGTACCGTGACACAAAAGTGGAAAGGCAAACATAGTAAGAAAACTTGCAACATACAATTTTTACAGCGAATCATTATGATGTTTTTTTTGTGAAAGTTGGGAAACAAAGATGCACAATCTTAGTTAATTAAACAACAACAATAACAATAATAATAACAATAATAATAATAGTAATAGTAATAACAATAATATAATATTAATATTCTTTGTTAAATACTTTTTTGTACATTGCAGTAATTATCCTTTCAGCCCAAATTAATTTTCTTCCGCCACAGATTTCTATCCTCTGTATTTTCTTCTTTGAGGTCTTTGCTGATCATGTTTCTTCTTATTTCATGGATCACTGTTTACTGGGTTTCGCCCTTCTCCTCCTGCCTTCAGTATTCCAATCGAGCATCATTCTTGGAATTCTATTACCCTCCGTCCTTTTCGGAAGCCAATACCAATTCAATATTCTTTCTTCTATTACTTCTATAATTACATGTTTTACATTCATTATTTCTCTAATTTTCTTTTTCCAAATTTTCTCCTTACTAGATTTTTGTCTTGCTTTTCGCCAAAAATCCATCTCTGTTGTCAATTATATTTTTGCTTTCTGTCAATCTGGAGTCCAGGTCTCTGTACCATATAACACTAATGATTTTATGATGATGATGATGATAATAATAATAATAATAATAATAATAATAATAATAATAATAATAATAAAAAGCTAGTATCGATCAAATAATAGAACAAGTAATGTTTGTCTCATTATCTTCATATATTTAAATATGAAGTAACCCTCTCTTTATAGTTAAATTAGTCAGACTATTTAACTCATGCACCAAGTGGGAATCAATGACCAATCATATTTCAATTATTTTTTATGTACAACCAATCATAGTCGTGTTTCGCCTAAAATTTACCAACTAAAGTTTTTCACAATAAAGAAAGCACCTCCTTTTAACATTCTGAATAGGTCATAGCATTATTTTGCAGTGACTGACCGCATAATAAATACGGCTACCAGATTGTATATATAGTGCATTTATGTCAGCAGAAAGCGCATGTGATGGATAATATAAAGACAATTGTAACAATTGATTATACCACAAAAAAAGAAAACACTGTTTGCACTATCTTAAAGGAATTATTTTCCAAGAAATGACGTTGCAGAAAAATATAATTGACATATTTACATCATATGACATCAAATTAATTAATACCTATAACGTTGGTTATAAATTTCTCCACTAGGGTGCATTCTTACAAAATTGCGATCTTTTGGCAATAAATAATATTATGATCTGGTTGCAGGATGAACAAAGGAAGGAAATGAAGCGTACCAATCGTTTCTCATTTGTTTTCAAATATCACCGTTTACATAAAGTATATAAATATTTTAAAATAACTATAGTTAAACAATGATTTGTGAGTAAGCAGCTTAATTTTGTTCTTTAAATAGTCCTAACAAATGCCACCATTTTTTTTTCCAAAATCTCTAGATAAATTCACTCCTCACTTCGCGAGTCGTGAAATTATCGATAATTTGGAAATCACTCGTGGCATTACTGATGACTATTTAACTCATGCCCCAAATGGGAGTCAATGGCCAATCACGTTACAATGATTTTTGATTTACAAAATTTACCTAGAATTTACCAACTAAAGTTTATCATAATAAAGAAAGCACCACCTTTTTAACATTCTGAATAGGTCATAGTATTATTTTGCAGAGGCTGACTCACTAAGATATACGGCTACCAGATTGTATATATAGTGCATGCGGGAGTTAATATAAAAACATTTGTAGCAATTGATTATACCACGAAAAAAGAAACCACTGTTTGCACATTCTGAAATGCATTTTTCCCAGAAAAATATAATTGTCATATTTACATCATAGGACATCAGAAATGAATTAATATACAGTTTTATATGTTTCACTTTTTCTCCACTAGAGTGCATTCTTACAATATTGCGTTCCTTTGGCAATAAATAATATTGTCTGGTTGCAGTGACGAACAAAAGAAGCAAATGAAGCGTACCGATCGTTTCTCGTTTGTTTTCAAACATCGCCGTTTACATTAAATATATAAATATTTTAAAATAACTATATTCAAATAATGATTTGTGCGTAAACAACTTAATTTTATTCGTTAAATAGTCCTAACAAATGCCACTCTTGATTTCCAAATTCTCTAGATAAATTGGAAATCACTCGTGGCATTACTTATGAGAATTTAATACTTTTCTTCCAATATGTTGAAAGTAATGTACTCTATTAATGTTTCCTGTACTTTTCGTTTTTTAATAGAAAGGGAGGAAGAAAGGGCTAAGAATGGAGTAACCAAGAAACAATTATCTACACTTTGAACAAAAAATAAATTATTCCACGGCAATTTATTTTGGATTATATATCAGTGAATTTATTACATAAGAATTATGTGAATAATACTTTTTTTTTCAAATTCCCCAGGTTTGCCTTTTGACATTCCTGGTTTCTCTCCTGGCATGGCGTAATTGTAACCCTCTTCTGATGTTGGGGCGCCTGGAAGGCGGGGTTACGTTGCCCCTATGATATGATGGGTGATGATGATGATAGAGGTGCGCCAGGAGAGTCCCTAATCCTAAACCTAACCTAAGATGAATATGAATGATGATGATTGCGATGGCCATATGATTTCGGGGACCGTTTGGGCCTTAAAGTTTTCCTGACATTTGTCTTACAGGTGAGGAAAAACCCCGATAAAAACCTCACCCAGAAAAACTGTCCCGACCGGGGATCGAACCCGGGCCCGATGCGTGACAAGGCAGCACGCTACCCTGAGACCACCGCGGTGGACGTGTGAATAATACTACTACTACTACTACTACTACTACTACTACTACTACTACTACTACTAATAGTAATAATAATAATAATAATAATAATAACAGTGAGCTGCATAGTCTTTATAGAAAGCCAAATATAATGAGAAAAGTTATGTCTCATGGACTGCTATGGGCAGGACATGAGATACGAAGGCGGAATGAAAAGAGAGGATGGAAGTTTGTTGTGGAAAAACCAGAGGGAAAACGCCCAATTGGTAGACGAAGAATAATGTGTTAGATTTTGAGGGAAGTAGATTACACAGGGGATGATTGGAAAATCTTTGGGGATAGGTATGTATGGAGAGCTTATGTCCTCGCGTCCATAAACCTACGGGTTCGATACAGCCAGAGAGTTATTTATTAATAATAATAATAATAATAATAATAATAATAGTAATAATAATAACAATAATAATAATTACAATAATAATATTATCAGTAATAATAATAATAATAATAATACTATGAAACTTAAATATAAATAAATCATATGCACAATAAATTGTCCGATGCCATACGCAGCTTGTGATTAAAGTAGATTACTTTAAAATATAATGTAATAATAATGACGAGAGTTTTTTTAACTAAATAACAGGCAAACAATTTATTCTTTGTTATAAATTATTTACTTAGTTGGAATGTTGTATGTTATAAGATGGCAAATAATTCAAATTTAGTTAAAGAAATTCTTGAGAAATAACAACGATATTCGATGGAATTATCATAAGTAATGCCACGAGTGATTTCCAAATAATCGATAAATTCACGACTCACGAAGTGAGGAGTGAATTTATCTAGAGAATTTGGAAATCAAGAGTGGCATTTGTTAGGACTATTTAACGAATAAAATTAAGCTGTTTACTCACAAATCATTATTTAACTATAGTTATTTTAAATATTTATATATTTAATGTAAACGGCGATGTCTGAAAACAAATGAGAAACGATAGGTACGCTTCTACTGCTTCTTTTGTTTATCACTGCAACCAGATCATACTATTTATTGCCAAAGGAACGCAATATTGTAAGGAGGAGCTTTCTTTAATATGGTAATTATAACACTGATAAATATTTGGCGAAACACGACTCTGATTGGTTGTAAAACAGAAATCATTGAAACGTGATTGGTCATTGACTCCCATTTGGGGCATGAGTTAAATAGTCATAAGTAATGCCAGGATTGACTTCCAAATTGTCGATAAATTCACGACTCACGAAATGAGGAGTGAATTTATCTAGGGAATTTGGAGATCAAGAGTGGCATTTGTTAGGACTATTTAACGAATAAAATTAAGCTGATTACTCACAAATCATTCTTTAACTATAGTTATTTTAAAATATTTAAGTATTTAATGTAAACGGCGATGTTTGAAAACAAATCATAAACATGAGGATATGTTCATTCACAACAGCTTGATCATATTATTTATTGCCAAATAAGATCGCAATATTGTAAGAGTGCACCCAAGCGGAGAAATAAAGAAACACATCAAACTATATATCATAATCAACATAACGGGTTATTCATTTATATTTTTAGTAAACAACTCAGTAAAATCAAGGAATCTTTTCATTATTTCCTACATTCAATGTATTTGTTGGAGAAAAATAATGTTTTGACCTGTTCAGAACACTAAAAAGGAGGAGCTTTCTTTATCACAAAAGCAGGAGCTGATAAAGAGAAATCGATAAAGAGCGAGGTGAAACACGACTGTCATTGGTTGTAAAACAACATTCATTATAACGTGATTGGTCATTGACTAGCATTTGTGGCATGAGTTAAATAGTCATAAGTAAAGCCATGAGTGATTTCCAATTTATCTAGATAATTTGGAAATCAAGAGTGCCATTTGTTAGGACAATTTAACGAATAAAATTAAGCTGTCTGCTCACAAATCATTGTTGAACTATAGTTATTTAAAAATATTTATGTATTTAATTTAACGGCGATGTTTGAAAACAAATAAGAAATGTGAGGTTATGTTCATTCACTGCAACTAGATCATATTATTTATTGCCAAATAAGATAACTCCGCCATTGCCGGTCCCAAGCCCGGAAGAAAAAGGTGGAGGGGGAGGAGTAACACCTCGTAAAAAAACCTTGGTTCAGCTGGCCCGGCTGATAGTACCATATGAGGGCCCCTTGCCAGGGAACGGTGAAGACCTCAACGGCAATGACGGCGGAGAGGGATACACTTAATACGGCAGATTTGGTGGAAGAGGCACCCTACCCTCACTCAGGGAAAGAGAGAGGAACCGCTGCCTTGCGGAGAATGAGAAACTTCAAAGGCTAAGGGAGCATGCCCTACAGAAAAGCATGCCTGTCCAAGAGGCATTGAGGTGGCAACGCCACCACTGGACTTACCCAACTATAGGCTGGTAACCTATAATGGGGACAACTTAAAATATTCGAAAGACTACAAGAAATAAGCAGGCGGATAATAAAACCATGACGAAAGGCAAAGCACAAAGGATTGATGATTACTGGAATTTGGCAACCTGGAACGTAAGAGGACTTAATAAAAAATGAAGAACTGGTAGAGGAATTGAAGAAAAGACAAATAGACATAGCTGTTATTAGTGAGACAAAAAAAAGGAAGAGGATCAACAGAAATGGGAGATTATCATATGATCTATTATGTAGTAGAAAAGACAGAAAGAGCCAAATCTGGAATTGCTATTTTAATAAAACAAAATTGGAGAAAAAAATAATAACTTATTCCTGGATAACTAACATAATAGTAACATTAAGACTAAAGTTAGGAAGAGATAATTTAACAATAATAGGAATATATACCCCATCTACTGGAAATAAATGGAAGCAGAGAAATTCTATAATTAATTACAAGATATAAAAGACAGAATAAATAAAAATGACCAGATAGTAATATTAGGAGACTTCAATGCCAGAATTGGAAATAAAACCATTAAAGATTTAATTGGCCCACATGGAGAAAATGAAGCAAATGATAAAGGGATAATTTTAAGAGATTTTTGTATGTATTATCAGCTACGAATTACAAGTACATTTTTCAAACATAAAGACATACATAAGTTTACTTGGATGTGTCGGGGATCCAGATCTATAATAGATTACATAATAGCAAACAGAACATTTTGGACACAAATAATGGATACGAGACAGAAATAGATTCTGATCACTTTTTAGTGGTTGGAAAAATTAGAACGAATAAACCTTATTTTAGAAGGAAAGTAGAAAAGAAATCAGGAAACATTTTATCCAATCTATTTCTACATCTCCAACTCTTGGTTTCAAGTTTTGTTTTATTCGATTTTCATACAGCTATCTTATACTATCTTGTTCTAATAGCTGTACTTTGTATTTTTTGTTTCCTGATTTCTTTTCTACTTACTTACTTACTTAAGTAACTCTCCAACTCTTGGTTTCAAGTTTTGTTTTATTCGATTTTCATATAGCTATCTTATACTATCTTGTTCTAATAGCTGTACTTTGTATCCACACTTAAGTAAGTAAGTAAGTAAGTAAGTAAGTAAGTAAGTAGAAAAGAAATCAGGAAACAAAAAATACAAAGTACAGCTATTAGAACAAGATAGTATAAGATAGCTATATGAATATCGAATAAAACAAAACTTGAAACCAAGAGTTGGAGATGTAGAAATAGATTGGATAAAATTAAAAGAATCAATAAAAAAAGCAGCAAATGAATGTTTGGGAACATCCATAAATAGACCTAAAAATCGATTGAAAGTTTGGAAAGAAGAAATAAAGGAAGCAATCAGTAATAATAAGATAGCTTATTTAAAATTGCTTAATTCTGGGATTATTAATGATAGAATAGATTACAAACATAAAAGAGCAATAGTCAGAAAATTATCCAGAAAATTAAAAAATGAAGGTTGGGAAAGTTTTATAAAGAATATAGAAAGAGATGTCACAGGAGCAAAAATATATGGTTTCAAAGTATTCCAGCGATTAAAAGAAGAGTGTACGGATAAATTGGCTATAAATGGAATGCCAGCAGAACAATTAACACAGCATTTCAGACGGTTATTATATGCAGAGGAAGAAGAACCAAATACACCTCCCTGTCCCACAGAAGAATATATTGCTATAACATTGGACGAAGTGATAGAAACTATAAAGAAAATGAAAAATAGAAAAGATAGTGGAGTAGATGGTATACCAATGGAGCTTTGGAAATATGGTGGGAAACCACTCTATATTAGATTGGTACAAATTTTTAATGATATATGGGCACCTCAGGACTGGAAAATATCATTAGTAATACCAATCCATAAGAAAGGAGAAAAAAGTAACTGTTCAAATTATAGAGGAATATCATTGTTGACAACAAGCATCTAAAATATATACATCCATTTTAAAACAAAAACTTCAGAAAATCACAGAACATAAAATTGGAGAGGAACAATGTGGATTCCGAAAAGGTCGATCGTGTATCGACGCCATATTTGTTGTAAAACAACTAATTGAGAAGTGCAAAGAATTCAATATCCCCTATATATATAATTTTTAGATTTTGAAGGCCTATGATAGAGTCAAACGGGACATAATGTGGAAAATATTTGAAAGCTACCAAGTCCCCAATAATTTAATAAATGCTATAAAAGTTTATATGAAACCACATTTATAAAAGTAAAGTTAGATCATGGGAAAATAACAGATAAATTGGAAATTAACCAAGTTTAAACAGGGATGTGGACTATCTCCATTAGTGTTTATTCTATATCTGAATTAAATTGTCCAAGAGTGGAAAAAACTAAACCCCCCAGGAGTAAAAATATGTAGAGGAAACCAAATACAAACAATAATCTTCGCAGATGATCAAATACTTCTAGCAGAGAATGAAGATGATTTGCAGAGATCATTGTTTAAATTGCAAAATACCCTGGAAAAATACTACATGAAAATATCTGAAAATAAAACCAAATCCATGGCAATCACTGGAAAGGGACTTTCGAGAGTAAAAATAATAATAAATAATAAACCAATAGAACAAGTAACATACTTTAATTATTTAGGTAATACTATATCACAGTTTCATAATCAAAAAGATATGGAAACAAATTTAGAAAAATATAACAGACTAAATGGTGTACTTATGATTTTGGAAAATAAATGAGGAAAGAAATCCAATTGAGATTTCATAATGCCATAGCCAAACCTGCTCTACTTTACGGAAGTGAATGCTGGACACTTCGAGCAAAAGATAAATCCCGCCATTAATAGTTCACAAATGAGATTCCTCCGATCACTAACCGGAGTAACTTTAAGGGATAGAATGAAGAGTGATGAGATAAGGATGCAGTGGAATAGTAGGGAAATCGTGGAACATATACAAAATTATCACATTAAATGGTTCCAAAACGTCCAGGGAATGTCAAATTCCCGTTTACCAAAGATGATTTACCACCTCAACCCTAAAAGCAAAAGAGACCTCGGAAGACCCTTCAACCGATGGAAAGATCAGTTTTTGTGGTCGCAGAACGGGCACCATCACCCAATACTGCATACGGAAGAAGAAGAAGCCAAATAAGATCGCAATATTGTAGAAATATACCCAAGTGGACGGGGGCACGCCGTAGCGTAGTGGTTAAGGCACTGAGCTACAAGGCTTCGAGGGTTCAAGTCCCGTTGGGGTCAGGATTTTTAAACTGACCCAAACCCTCTGGCGGCACTATGTCCCTGGGATCGACTCAGCCTCTAACGAAAATGAGTACCAGACGCTTGTTCTGGGGGTAAAGATGACCGTCACACAGGGCTGACAAACCGGCTGACAAAGTGCCGATTGTCTAGAAAAAAGTGGGAGCCTTAACCTCCCACTACCCCAAGAGCCTCCGGGCCTGTTGTGGGATCACTTTACTTTTTACCCAAGTGGAGAAATAATGAAACACATCAAACTATATATCATAATCAACATTACGGGTTATTACTTTATTTTTTAGTAAACAACTCAGTAAAATCAAGGAATCTGTCCATTATTTGCTATATTGAATGTATTTGTTGGAGAAAAATAATGTTCTGTCCTGTTCAGAACATTAAAAAGGAAGAGCTTTCTTTATCACAAAAGCAGGAGCTGATAAAGAGAAATCGATAAAGAGCGAGGTGAAACACGACTGTCATTGGTTGTAAAACAAAATTAATTGAAACGTGATTGGTAATTGACTAGCATTTGTGGCTTGAGTTAAATAGTCAGTTAAATTTTTCAAAATATCTTCTGGGTATATACATCGGATTAAGAAGAAGTCCATTAATAATAATGCATGTAATGATATTAGATGTTATTTATATAATTGTATAACAATTATATAATTATAAATGTTTGACGTATATACTCCATGAGTCACGAGCGGGAATACAGGTACTTCCTAGCGGAATATCTTAACTAGGTTAATTTAATTACGCTTATTTATCTATAGATACCAGCGAGTGACATGTGATTAGCACATCGCCTCAATATGAGGCATCTAGTAGAAAACAAAGTTATTACCCTGATGGATGATCGTCGGTTAAATTTTTCAAGTAGAGACCTTTTTATTCAGATTTGATGATCTCTTACTACCCCGAAAATCTTCAGACTCGGGGTCACGTCTTAAAGTCCCTCCCGGATGACCTGTCGCTTGGATTTTTCCATCATAAAAATCCATTGCCTCCGGCCGGGTTAGAACCCGGTACCCTGTGGGCTAAAATCAAGGAATATAACAACTAGAAAACCGCGGTCGACTAATTATATATAATATTATTCTCTCTCTCTCTCTCTCTCTCTCTCTCTCTCCCTCTCTCTCTCTCTCTCTCTCTCTCGTTACCTTTAACCTATCCCTTATAGGCACTTTTACATGCCCCACACAACCTGGACCTTACAGGAACACGATGTCGTTTCAGGATTTGTAACTTTGGATCACAGATACAATTTTTACGACACATGAACATGGATGAATGATCAACTCAATTCCTGGGTTACCTTCGAGTCAACGTGATAATTTAGGACAAGACACACAATTCACTCATCCATTCATTCATAATAAACAAGGTGAATGTGATATGGATGATTGTGATGGCCAGATGATGTTCGGGGACACTTTGGGTCTTAAATTTTATGACGCGTTTCTTACTGTGAGAAAAAATCATAGAAAACCTCACCCAAGAAACTTGCCCATACCGCTGCCTACGAGGCGACGACATTTATCATAAGTAATGCAACGAGTGATTTGCAATTTATCTAGTTAATTTGGAAATCAAGAGTGTCATTTGTTAGGACTATTTAACGAATAAAATTAAGCTGTCTACTCACAAATCATTGTTGAACTATAGTTATTTTAAAATATTTATATATTTAATGTAAACTGCGATGTTTGAAAACAAATGAGAAACGATTGGTACGCTTCATCTGCTTCTTTTGTTTATCACTGCAACCAGATCATATTATCTATTGATAAAAGAATGCAATATTGTAAGAATGCTATCTATTGGAGAAAAAATGAAACATCAAATTGTATATTAATTCATTTCTGATGTCCTATGACAATTATATTTTTCTGGAATGTTATTACCTGGGAAAAGATACATTTAAGAAAGTGCAAACAGTGGTTTATTTTTTTGGTGGTATAATCAATTGCTACAAATGTTTTTATATTAACTCCCGCATGCGTTACGTGTTGACACTTATGCACTATATATATATATATATATATATAATCTGGTAACCATATTTCTTAGAGAGTTAGTCACTGCAAAATAATGCTATGACCTATTGAGAATGTTAAAAAGGGCGGTGCATTCTTTATTATGATAAACTTTAGTTGGTAAATTCTAGGCGAAACACGACTGTGATAGGTTGTAAATAAAAAATCATTGAAATGTGATTGGTCATTGAATCCCATTTGCGGCATGAGTTAAATAGTCTCAAGAACACAGCGGCGGACAGTAATATTATTTTATTATTATTATTATTATTATTATTACAAATTATAAAATATACAGTATATATTTGTTGCTATTATTCATTATTATTGTCATCAATATCAACGCACATCTCCAGTATACAGTTTTTATAATTGCACGCAGTTGCATAAATTTGCGTTTGTACATTGCGCTTATAGCAATTGTGATGGGTGGGGAGATGAAAATTGGACATCAATATACATGACTGTGACGACACTCGACAGACGGTGGCCACTCTATCCATAATTAATGAAGTTGCTAATTAGTTGATGAAATACTTAACAGAGTGGTGTACTCGTATACAAACTCGCAGTCTGTCACATGCGCAACTTCAATTCTAATACTTTATGTTTTGTCATCATCATAGAATTTCTCCGAAGTGTCTTAACTACAACGCTGTAATAATCCATTTTCGATACACTTCTTTACCACAACAGTGTAATTCATTTAACAAACCTAAAAAAGTTCACAAATAATCGGAGTTATGATAAAAATAATTAGCTGATATCTTCATAATTCTCATTGTGTTTTTTAAATCTATCAAAGTCCTTTATTTCGAGAGCCATTTGTCGGTCGAAATTTAATGAGCTTTTTTTGAGTGTTTATAGAAAATTCAAATTTATTTTCAGTAATTTAAGGGGTTTTTAAATACTCTGTATCACTATTGACAAAACATTGGTTAGCCTATAAAGTGATTATTTTTTACACGCTTTATATTAGCTTGACCTGTTTCTATCTATCAATCTACCTATCTATGTAACGGAATATTTCAATGAGATTTTCACCCACTTAAAATCATTGGATCGACTTGAAACTTTGTATACTTGTAAAGGAACCGTGACAATACAATAAGTACATCTTTTTCTAAAATTCTGGCCAGAATCATCAGAAAATGAAAAAAAAGTGTATATGTATCTATGTAACGGAATCTTTGAACACGACTTTCAGCCACTTAGAAACATTCGATGGACTTGAATATGTGTATACTTGTAAAGGACCCTTGACAATACAACAATTTTATATTTATTTCCTAAATCCTGGCCTGAATCATCAGAAAATCAAAGAAAGTGTCTTTGTAACTATGTAACGGAATCTTTGAACACGATTTTCACACACTTAGAAATATTCGATCGACTTTTTTGAAACTTTGTATACTTGTAAAGGACCCGTGAAAATATAATATTTTCGTATTTGTTTCTAAAATCCTGGCCAGATTCGTCAGAAAATCAAAAAGGTGTCTTTGTATCTATGTAACGGAATCTTCGAACACGATTTTCACCCACTTATAAACATTGGATCGACTTGAAACTTTGTATACTTGTAAATGACCCGTGACAATAAAATAATTTCATATTTTGTTTCTAAAATCCTGGCGAGGATAATCAGAAAATCAAAAAAAAGTGAAAACTGGTATAATAGGTTGCGGACTTGTCGACTTTTTAGTCAATCGTTGTAAGAGCTCAGTAGGTAGAGCGGTGAACTCCAGTGGTATATAATTTCAGTAATCCATAGGTCGCTGGTTCAAATCGGGCTGGGAGGATTTTATTTAGAAGAGTATTACTTTTAGCTCATACTACAATAATATTGAATTTAAAGATATTTACATTTTTATCTTATTCTGTAAAATATTAAAACTAAAAAATAAAAAAAAGTAATAGTTTTAAAAAACTAAAACACGCTTTATTCGAAAACCGAACTATGAAATGAAAATTAATTTTAATTTCCAACACGCTTAGGATAAAATTAAAGTGGTCAACAATAAAATCATCTCCAACACATACAGAATAAAACTAGAGTTAACAAGAAAAATAAAATAATTTTACCATCAAAAGCGTGGGGCGCTTTTTATGATTTTTACAATTTCTTCCTAGAGACTTTAATTTTACCAATATCTGTTTATTATCAAATATATTAATTGATATAGAGCACCCCACGCTTTTGATGGTAAAATTATTTTCCTTTTGTTGATAACTCTAGTTTTATTCTACATGTGTTGGAGATGATTTTATTGTTGACCACTTTAATTTTATCCTAAGCGTGTTGGAAATTAAAATTAATTTTCATTTTTTAGTTCGGTTTTCGAATAAAGCGTGTTGTTTTAGTTTTTTTAAACTATTAGTTATTTAGTATTTATTCAATGTAATTGTTTCAAAATTTGACGGGACATTTTTATAAACCAATAGCAAAATTCCTCAGGAATGTGTCTTAGAAGCGATTATTTGTGGCTTTACTTAAAACTCATTCCATGACCTTATCGAATCCGATGTACGGTCGCACGAACATAAGATATCTATCCTGAGATAATGCTCTTAAGCATCCCCTGTGTAATTGACTTCCCTCAAATCATTAATCAATGTTATTCTCCCACCTCATTCCTGACCTACCAATTGGGCGCTTTCCATCTGGTTTTCCTAAAGAAGTTTCAACGTCCCTCTCTCATTCCCAATTCGTGCAACATGTCCTAATACCGTAGTCAACGAGACTTCAATTTTCTCATTACCTCTTGTTTCCGATATAGAATATTGGACTTACGCTTAACATTGTACAAAAGAGATAGCGAAATTTCTGAAAAATCTACGAGGACACGAATAAAAATAGTAATTTTTCAAATTAGTACCAAGCATATATCAACACTCTTATTATATGAACAGAATCTGAGCCAGAAGGTACTTTTATCAATATTATGGCATCAGGGATGTAGGGAATTCCGATCACCCTTAATTCAAGACTGTCTTTTCCTTAAAATATTAAAAAAATAAAATTCGCTCCTCTTGTATCAGTCGTCCTCAACTTAAACAGACTTCTGTTTACAAAACATCGTCAAACATTAAAAAGAGATGCCCTTCAGAAGACTGTCTTCCATCATCAACGTCTACAATGATACTGAAGGTTTTAGTAGATTTCATACAGCAAGTTCAGTTCGTTCGGTATGTTCTCATTCAACATGTGTGTGTTCTTTGCTTCTTTTAAAATTTCAATGTTTTCTAAGATGTTGATTTTTAACTTAATATTTTCTATGTGCAAGAGTGACAATTTATATCGATTGTGTTGAACTGGTGACCTGAATCTATTACACTGTGTGACAAATCTTGAATTTCCTCCGCTGTTAATGAAGCCGTTAAAATGTTCACTGAATGTAGTGTTAAAATTCCTGGTGGTTCTGTCGATGTAAAACTTGTCATAAATATAGCACTTGAGCTTATAAACTCCTTTGTTTCCATATTTATTATTTTCTTCTATTATGTTTGAAATAGTATCATTAAGTTCGTTGCTGATTTTAAATGTGATTTTTGTAGTCTTAACGTTTTTATTGATATAGCTATTTTTTTTTCGTTTCCGGTATAAGTGTATGAAACCCAATTATTTACCTTTACACTAATTTCTCTTTCTAGTTTTGTTAAATTCATTAACTGGTTTTTTTTTTTGTTTTCTAACAAGCTCATTAATACTTTCTTGGTTATATCAGTTTTTACCACTAAGATTTTATATAATTCTTTATAATAATTAGTTTTACTTAAAGGTAATTTTAACATTTTATTTATTAAGCTGACCTAGGTACTCATTTTCTGTTGAATTGCATGTCATTTTTTTATGTATAGCTAAATAGTAACAGTTTAGACCAGCCATTTCATAGTTCAGAGCTCGAAGTTCTGTGCGGAGCGCGGTACTATCTCTGGAGCATGTATTTGTACCCCTTCCTACTTCTCCGGCGAGACCTGTACGAAAGTCTACCATTGTCACGAACGCTTATAACAGGAGGAATCGAAATATAAAACAACGCATAAACAGGAGTGAAGCATTTATTAATAAATTTTATTAAGTGGTTTATAATGTTAAATAATACCTCAAAAGATTTTAATCTGCAATATTTAATATTTGCCTGAACATATCATTCAGAACCAACAGGCCTGTACGTACAAACAAAACAAATATGAGAAAACGTTTAACTTGTTAATATATTTCTATACCATTTTAACAACAATCATGATTTAATATTTCTTGGTACAGGGAAAACATAAGTGGGTAATTAATTGCTCCAGCTGTAGGAAAATAAATTACATGTTTTCAGGGTGCTACTTCTCGGGCATTCTTACTTGACCCATGGCATTTTTTATTTTACTAATATTAAAAATATAAAATTAGTACCTGATAAAACAGCCGTCCTCAACAAAAAAAAAAGTTCTGTTTGAAAACTTCAAGTACTTAGAATTATGAAGGCCTTTCTAAACCATGTTCTATCTTCTGCATTTCAACTGATACTAATGTTGTTGCATAAGTTGTACAACGCGTTCAGGTCCGCGGGCATGTTCTTGTTGAGCAAGACTATATTCTCAGTTTATTTTAAAATTCCTATGTCTTCTAAGATGCTAATTTTATTGTTGTTATTCTGTGTGTGTAATATTGACATAATATTATCGATTTCGACCAACTGATGACCCATTCTAGTACATGTTTGGCAAAACGTGATTTTTATTCGTTATTAATAATCTTTTAAAAATGTTCAGTGTACCTTGTGTTAAAATTTCTTGTTGTTCTACCGATATAAATCTTGTCACAATTGTACTATAGTTTATAAACGCCTTTATTTTAGTATTTATTTGTTACTTCAATTTTGTTTCATACTATGTTCTTGAGTTTGTTATTAGTTTTTAAGCCGATTTTATTTTTTCTTCATCAAATTAGCTAATTTAACTGTTTCAAAATTGGCAGAGATATTCTTTGCCAAACAAATACGAAGACTTGCTTCTCGCAAGACCTTCACCCTGGACGTAATCACACTAATCACTGCGTTCGACGAGTGAAACTGAACCAAGTCACCAGGTAGCGTTACCTGTACAGTTGAGAGTTGCTGGAGCATGTCGGTGCGCACTGTCGCATGGAGCTCATGTTTTACATCGCTGGTTTAGACATAAGCATATACAGAAGACCAACTACTACCACAATAGCTAAACAAAAAAGATTAAGACATCCCATTCAACAGAAAATGAGCACTTTTATCAGATTAATAAACAGAACGTTAAAATTACCATTAGATAAACAAATTATTATACAGAATAATAGCGATAGTTTGAGAAATTGTGACCTTGTATCAATGTCTAAGAAATATTACGTGCTTGAGATTTTGATGGTTTGTAAGTAGGATCAATCAGTATACGAGCGCTGATATTCAATAATTACACAATACGACTATTTGTTTGTGTCTGATCATCATCGGACAACGCTCTCAAGTCACTTTGGAGAGTACCTCTTTATAAAAAATCCTGGCCACATCTTAAACGCGATAATTAGCAGAAAAACAACTGGAACTCAATGAATATGTTTGGAAAATCACTAAGGGGCAAGTAGGTGTAAAAGAATAAAAAAGTATCAAAACGTGACTTTTTCACGAAAATTAAGATTAAAACGATGAAAAAGTATCATATTTCAACATTATATTACTGAGCTTGTAATCGGTTTGTATACTCATTTCAGGTCTTAAATTGCACCCTTTTATAACACGTTATATATATATTTTACGAGATTTTCAGATATACTAATAAAAATATTTTTCTCTTTTAGTAACTGAGATACGATAGTGATACTTCTGTGATTTATTCTAAGGGATAGTTTTTATAACAATAATTAATTTCAGGATTGTATTTTGTACAAAAATAACTTAAGAATCTTGTCAAAAAATATTTTAAATGAAAGGTTATTGATCTCGCTTAGGACATTAATGAATTTATTAAAATTAATTTATAAAATATGTAACAAATATAATAACTTTATTGACAAGAAGTAATTTTCAAAATTGTTTTGTACCCAACACACAAACAAAAAATAAATGCAGGCCTATATAAGCAATTAAATTTGTTCTCTTTCTTCTTTCTCATAATTTCAGTCGGAATCACGGTCTACTATATTATTTTCACTGATTATTATTTTTTTCAATACAGCCAAGCGTTCAAATAAAGCTCTTAACCTGTAGAAAATATTTCTGCGATAGGACTAGTTCTGAAGAGCGATTTACACTAGTGCGTTGTTACATGTTCTGACTCGTTTGAGTATAAAGCGGACGGCGTAAGTCTGTCTTCGTGCAGCGTTCGTATCGTTCGCTTCTGTGGAGCAGTCGGTAAGATGCTCTTATTCCGACGACGCGGACCCACGTTCGATTTTGGCCAAGTAGATTTTTTATTTATTTATTATTATTTAATAACGTCGTTCATTTTCATAATGCCTACATGTTAGCAGGTTTCGTTATATAAACAAATTTGTATATATATATATATATATATATGTGGAAGTATTCACGGTCGGGACAGGCTCCTGGGTGAGATATTTTACGGGCCTTTTCCTCATCTTGTAAGATAAATGTCCGGAAACTTTGGGGCCCAACGGACCCCAAAATCATCTGGCCATCGACATCAACTTTATTACTATCATCATCATTCTAAACAGGTGTGGAAAGAATCGGGAAGCTACCAAACCTACATTCCTTTATTAAAGCTGCAAAACATAGCATGAAAATACTTCGATTGCGGTGAAAGACCTGCCCTCGGAATGGAATATATGGAAATAAATAAATAAACAAATCAAAGGAAACAGCTCTTATATATAGAAAATGAATAATGATTTTAACGTCTCATTACTTTGTTTAGAAAACACATGGCATAATAAAATTATTTCCATTACCAATACAAAATGCGTCTGATTAATTTAAATTAAGTTAATATCCAATTTCATTATGTTTCCCGTGCATGAGGTCGCGTGTTCGATCCTGCTGTCATGCTTTTTTTTTCTTCTCGTCCTTTCTTACTTACTCACTGGCACTATCGAACCCGTAGGTTCATGGCCGCGCGGACATAAGCTCTCCATACATCCCTATCCTGAGCTAATGCTTTCCAATCATTCCCTGTATAATCTACTTCCTCAAACCATAGTTATCGTCCTTATTTCAATTAATTTTCTTTTTTTTGTTTAATTTCTTTTGCTTTGTTTTATTATCAGTATTTACTGCACTACTTATTAACACGAAATTATTTTCCATTACACGACACACAACGAAATAGAACGGATTTAGTTTCTCAAATAATTGTATACTTGTGAACCAAATAGTTGATCTCTGATCATGCGCAGTGACTTTGTTCAGAGACTCGAAAATTATCTGTGCGCCATCAATTATTTCAAAGTCTGTACATTTTTAATATTGCCAAATTAATAGCTTCAACTTTTTTCATTTTATGAACGTTTAATGTTCATTTTCATTTGATTATAAAATATAATTGATTTGTTTTGAAGTGTTTATATTGTAAATATGAGCTGTGTATGTAAAAACTTAATATTCTTCTAGATTTTAGTTTCAAGGCTTTTACACGTAAAGTTATATATCTGTTCTCGGCATTACAAATGAATATCTTAAATGTAATTAAAATTATGAGTATTTCAAGAAGTCGTATTCCACACTATGTTCAATATATTTCCGCGTGCAGAAACAATTAAAAAGTATCAAATTTATGTATTTTCAAATAATTTAACAATATTTTATGTAGGCCAACATTAAACTCACTGTAGGTAACGTTCTTTCCCCACTTATTTTGCCTTAATGGCACACTCAATAATGATATCAACGAGTACGTGTATTTGCGTCATGACAACAGCATCATTACAATAATGAATCTTATAATAGTTGATTACAATAATGGTTACTGTTTACTACTTTCATTTATAGAATTTGTATTATCAGTTGATATAGACACAGAGTTTGCTCAACTCTCTTGCTGGTAATATTACGGAGAAAAAAAACGTTTTTCTTACAAACCGCAAGTACATTTGATAAGATTCTTGCCTTGTAAATACATGTACAGTTCTTTTAGTTTGTGTGTTTCATCATCTAAAGCTCTTTATCCTGAGCGTTGTTTGGCAATACATGCAATTAACCCACAAAAATAATTAACTTGTACATATTAAACTGACATATTCTTAAATGAAGTAAAAGTAGGACCTTTCTCTGAATCTTTGAATTTACTTTTTGCTGCAGAGACAATTTGACCCATGTTATATTGCATCCCTTGTTTTATTCTTCCAGTTCACATGATCTTTAACAGAAGTCTTTTTTATATTACACTCCCAAGATTAAATCCGCCGTCTTCGTTTCATCCCGGTTTTTCCTTCATCACTCGATATTTCACTATATATCATTACGAACTGAAATGAGAATCGAAACAATATTGACAAGTACATAGCCTATACGTGATTACAATACTTAATAAATAAAAAAATATATTGATCTCATGTTACCTGCCTTTAATATCTGATGATTCAGTAAAAATTATTTAATAACATTGTAATTGTGAACGATATAAAAAAACAGTTTAGCGCGTACTGCGTGTAGTGGATCATTCCGCATTGACATAAATGGAGTCAAACTCAACCTTGCGGGCATGAATCATATTTTACTCTATCTGTTCGAAGACAATTATTGTTCAATAAATAATAGTTAAATAACTAAAACAACACGCTTTATTAGAAAACTGAACTAAAAATGAAAAATAATTTTTATTTCCAACACGCTAGGGATAAAATTAAAGTGGTCAACAAAAAAAAATCATCTCCAACACATCTAGAATAAAACTAGAGTTATCTACAAAAAAATTAAGTTTACCATCAAAGCCGTGGGGTGCTCTTTATCAATTAATATATTTGATAAAAGTCCACCGCTGTGGTCTCGAGGTAGCGTGCTGCCTTGTCACGCAGCGGGCCCGGGATCGATCTCCGGTCGGGGCAGTTTTTCTGGGTGAGGTTTTTATCGGGGTTTTTCCTCACCTGTAAGACAAATGTCAGGAAAACGTTAAGGCCTAAACAGTCCCCGAAATCATATGGCCAATATCCTTATCATTATCATCCTTACCATTATCATTATCATCCTTCACCGGTGTGGAAAGCAACGGGAAGCTACCACACCTGAACAATTCCCTAGTAAAGCTGCAAGCATAGCATGAAAATGCTATGATTGCAGTGAAGGACCTGCCTTCGGGCAGAATTACTATGGATGGATATTTGATAATAAACAGATATTGGTAAAAGTAAAGTCTCTAAGAAGAAAACGTAAAAACCATAAAAAGCACCCCACACTTTGATGGTATTTTTTTTTAAATCAATTGAGTTGGTGTTTAATTGATGGAAATCCATATATATTAATTAAATAAAAATAAAACTTACAGATTTATTTGACTTTCATATTTATTAAAATGTAATTAAGTTACAGCTGTTTCGGTACACTGTACCTTCTTCAGACATGTTAAAATATGAATTGTGTTATAGCTGAATGCAGGCTTTCACGGCCGGTAATCATAATGTTGAGCGATTCCGGGTTATGTGGCCGTGGTCCATAGTTGGTGTTGATACCAGACGTTTCGCCCTCAACTGCGGAGGGCATCTTCAGTGGCGAGTGCTTCTAGGCGTGATTCCTGGTCGGAAGATCTACTTAGTGTGAGCGCTGCGGACGTTGTGGACGTTGTATTAGTGGTGGGTGCAGGGTGAGTGGGCGTGGCTCTTGCTGATTGGCTAATGGTCGTCTCCTTGTTGCTCCCCGAAATCATATGGCCATCATCCTTATCATTATCATCCTTACCATTATCATTATCATCCTTCACCGGTGTGGAAAGCAACGGGAAGCTACCACACCTGCACAATTCCCTAGTAAAGCTGCAAGCATAGCATGAAAATGCTATGATTGCAGTGAAGGACCTGCCTTCGGGCAGAATTACTAAGGATGGATATTTGATAATAAACAGATATTGGTAAAAGTAAAGTCTCTAAGAAGAAAACGTAAAAACCATAAAAAGCACCCCACACTTTGATGGTATTTTTTTAATAAATTGAGTTGGTGTTTAATTGATGGAAATCCATATATATTAATTAAATAAAAATAAAACTTACAGATTTATTTGACTTTCATATTTATTAAAATGTAATTAAGTTACAGCTGTTTCGGTACACTGTACCTTCTTCAGACATGTTAAAATATGAATTGTGTTATAGCTGAATGCAGGCTTTCACGGCCGGTAATCATAATGTTGAGCGATTCCGGGTTATGTGGCCGTGGTCCATAGTTGGTGTTGATACCAGACGTTTCGCCCTCAACTGCGGAGGGCATCTTCAGTGGCGAGTGCTTCTAGGCGTGTTTCCTGGTCGGAAGATCTACTTAGTGTGAGCGCTGCGGACGTTGTGGACGTTGTATTAGTGGTGGGTGCAGGGTGAGTGGGCGTGGCTCTTGCTGATTGGCTAATGGTCGTCTCCTTGTTGTCCCTAGTGTTAATGCATTTATTTTCTAGTGTATGATACCAGGCCTTAGCCAGTTTGATACCTTCCTCTTTTCTGTTGATATTTCCCTTATGCTTGTATATTTCTATAGCCTCTCGGTATAATCTAGGGAAAGAGTAGGAAGTTGTGGCTAAAACTTGTGTATCGTCGAATAGAATCTGGTGTCCATTCATAATGGCATGTTCTGCTACAGCTAATTTATCCATTTCTCCTTGTCTGCAGTTTCTTTTATGTTCTGATAAACGGGTGGCTATACTTCTTTTCGTGGTCCCTATATATGATTTACCACACGAACAAGGAAGTCGATATACGCCGCAAGTGGAGAGAGGTGGCCGAGGATCCTTAGCTGAGCGAAGGCAGTCTTCTATTTTTCTTGTAGGTCTGTAAACTGTTTTTATGTTGTATTTTCGTAGGAGTTTTCCGATACGATCTGTGACTCTTTGTACATATGGTAAGTAGGCTATGCTGGTTGAGGGTGTGTTATCCATTCTGACGTGCTGTCTTCGTGGATGTAAGGTTTGTCTTCTTTCCTTGGATGTGTAGCCATTTTTCTGGAAACAATTGAACAGATGGTGTTGTTCTTGTTTAAGGTGTTGTGGTTGGCATAACTTAGTCGCCCTGTCGAACAGTGTCTTAATGACACCTCGCTTTTGTCTTGGATGGTGGTTAGAGTCTTTGTGCAGATATCGGTCTGTGTGTGTAGGTTTTCTGTAAACTGTATGTTGAATTTCCCCATTGCCAGTCCTTATTATTTTAACATCCAGGAAAGGAAGTCTTCCATTATCTTCTTTTTCCATTGTGAACTGTATTTTGTTGTGTCTGCTGTTAAGGTGTTGAAGGAAACGTTCCAATTCTTCAGTGTCATGTCTCCATACTACGAATGTGTCATCAACATAGCGAAACCAATGTTCTGGAGACTTGGGAGCTGTTTTTAGTGCTTCTTCTTCGAATTTCTCCATGAAAAAATTCGCTACTACTGGGCTTAGAGGACTGCCCATGGCTACTTCCGTCGGTCTGTTCATAGTAGCTGTTGTTCCATTGCAAGTAAGTAGTAGTTAGTACATGCCTGAATAAATTGGATATTTCTTCTGTGAAAATCTGTCTAATGTAGTCCATGGTCTCATTTACCGGCACCATGGTGAAAAGGGAAACCATATCGAAGCTAACCAGTATATCTTGAGATAAACGTAACATCTCACAGCTGTGTTCTCGAGGTAGCGCGCTGCCTTGTCACGCAGCAGGCACGGGTTCGATTCTCGGACGGGACAGGATTCTGGGTGAGGTTTTTTTCGGGGTATTTCCTCACCTGTAAGACAAATGTCAGGAAGTGTAGGGCCCAACGGTCCCCGAAAATCATCCGGCCATCATCATGATCCTTATCATCATCATAATCATTATCATCATCACCATCATCCTTCACCGGTATGATGCAACGGGAAGCTACCATACCTATAATTCCCTAGAAAAACATGACATGAAAATGCTATGTTGCTGTGAAAGACCTGACCTCGGGCAGAATTACTATGGACGGATGAAAGAACAATGTTTTTTTTTTCGAATGCCCCAAGTTGTCTTTCTATATTCCTGGTTTCTCTCCTGGCATGACGTACTTGTAACCTACTTCTGAGGTTGGGGCGCCTGGAAGGCGGGGTTACGTTGCCCCGATGATATGATGGGTGATGACGATGATAATGGTGCGCCAGGAGAGTCCCTAATCCTAAGCTTAACCTAACATGAATATGAATGATGGTGATTGCGAAGGCCATATGATTTCGGGGACCGTTTGGGCCCTAAAGTTTTCCTGACATTTGTCTTACAGGTGAGGAAAAACCCCGATAAAAACCGCACCCAGAAAACTGTCACGACCGGGGATCGAACCCGGGCCCGCTGCGTGACAAGGCAGCACGCTACCGCGAGACCACAGCGGTGGACTAAAAGAACAATGTATGGTGAACTATTATTTATTTTTGTTATGGCATGAGTTTTGATGGTATATTTTTACTTTATTTTCTACTAGCTAATACCCGGCGTGCGCTGCTACGCCTAAATAAATGAAAATTAGTGTACTTTTGTGTTAAGTTGAATAAGTAGGGGGAAAATAATTATTAAATTGTATATTTTATATACCCCGTACTGATTACCCGGCGTTGCCCGGGAATTTACTTATCCCGATCTTGTTGACGCAAATGAACTAATGACGAATATTAACGTGTTTTATATTTAGTTAAATAAATAGGGGGAAAATTTATATAATTTTCAGATACCCCGTGCTGTTTACCCAGCGTTGTCCGGGAATGTACTCATCTTGATCTTCTTGGCATAAATGTGCTGAAGGACGAAAATTAATGTACTTCGTATGATTAGTTGAATAAGTAAAATGAAAAATAATTATAAATGTATATCGCAATTATTTTTTAAGATTCTCCGTGCTGATTATCCGGTGTTGCCCGGGAATCTACTTACCTCGATCTTCTTGGTGTAAATGAGCTAAAATACAAAATTCGTTATTTTAAGTTATCCGTAAAAGAATACCCGCCACGTGCTGCTTGCACAGGAATCTATGCTCTTGTCTCAATCTTCTTGGCATCAATGAAAAACAAAAATGATTATTGTGAGTTATCCGTAAGAAATAAACATTTCCTGTCGCGGACATTTTTGTATGGCTTTTTGAGATATTCAATTCTGTGTACATTAATTTTGTGTATTTGTTATGGTTTAGGCAGCATAAACCATTTAAGCGTCCAAAGAGCTACAATTTTCAAGTTTTCCACTACATAGGGCGATTTTTAAGGGTGTAGGATTTGAGTATCACAACTCTCTTATAACCTATGTTCTTCCCGGGAATCTTTTTACCATTTTGCAAAAAGCCCCATCACAATCGTATCAACTGTATGACCGCGCATATAGTACGAAAAAACAAACAAACCAACCAACATTCATTTTTATATATTAGTTACAGTGCTTGTTAGTATATAAAATCTATAGGAAAGTAAACCAGGTATTTCATAAATATTCCCAAGTTTCCCATCCAAGAGTTAGGTCTAAGCTTAGATTTGGAGGACGATGTAGTGTCTACAAAATACTGTGCATTAAGTCCGAGTGTTAAAGGTCTGTTAAGAAAGCAAACGTTCACACTGAACCGTACAACTATAAAAGTATGACCATATTTTTTTAAACTTTGGACATTGTTATATTGAATTAAACATGGAACAGTTCTGCTCGATATCAGTATACTTCTTCATGACTATCAAATTTTCAGTTCTTCTAGATTTGAATTTTATTGAAAATAATTTGGTTTTAGTAAATTTGATACTCGTAATCGAGAAAATATATCTAGCCTATATAGTTTTATTTTCCACTAATAGCTCGAAAAAATATTATATCAATTTTAAACATTATAAGAAGCGATAAACAATTTTTGTATGTGTACTGTATAAACACAAAATATGTTTAATAGTATACATTGTGATTTAAATACTTATCTATTAAATTAGTCCCGCGCCGTAGCCGAGCGGTTAAGGAAGGAAGCCTTGGCGCAGAGCTACGGGACTTGCGCTGGTTCGAGTCTCCATGGGGGAAGAAATTTTCTCATGGTATTTCGGCCAGTATGGGACCGGTGCCCACCCAGCATCGTGAGGCAATTGGGTAGCTACAATAAGTAGCGGCTCCAGGTTGAGGAACCAGCTATAACGGCTGGGGGACTCGACATGCTAACCACATGTCACCCCTACACTGGCTGTTGATCATCTATCTCTGTGATTGACACATGTGGATGTGAAGGTCCAGCAGCCGGCTGGTAAAAGGGCAACCGCTGAAAAGTGGAAAGACCCTCAATCAAATCTATTAAATTAGCTTCGAAATTTCATGTTGGGGTAGGTCTACTTTGTTCAGAAAAATCTTGTAATAGAATGGAGGTTTGGAATGCGTTACTTGGTATTCACAACACAACATTATACTTTCATTCATGAAATTAAAATACACATACAACGTACGTAACACAGACTACCTGTTGAAACAACGCACACATATTCAAGTTAATTTAAGCCACACTATAGTGCTTATTACCAGGTTTTAAAATGTGTTATTTAGTTCGAAGAAAAGCCACTAGATGCATACATTCCCTCTTTCTCACTACTATCTTAATGATAGTTCGTTTCAACGGCATCAGGATAGCTAAATTATTTCCGATTGAGGGTCTTTCCACTTTTCAGCGGTTGCCCTTTTACCAGCCGGCTGCTGGCCCTTCACATCCACATGTGTCAATCACAGAGGTAGATGATCAACAGCCAGTGTAGGGGTGACATGTGGTTAGCATGTCGAGTCCCCCAGCCGTTATAGCTGGTTCCTCAACCTGGAGCCGCAACTTATAGTAGCTACCCAATTTCCTCACGATGCTGGGTGGGCACCGGTCCCATACTGGCCGAAATACCATGAGAAAATTTCTTCCCCCATGGAGACTCGAACCAGCGCAAGTCCCGTAGCTCTGCGCCAAGGCTTCCTACCTTAACCGCTCGGCTACGGCGCGGGACTTATTCTTATTCTTATTATTATTATTATTATTATTATTATTATTATTATTATTATTATTATTTCAGAACTGAAAATACTTGATGTAGATAACCTTAACCTACCGTATAGAAACAATCTCCATAGTATCTTTATCGTGTTGGAGTGGCTTGCGTGCTTAAATGATCACGAGAGCTATACCGGCGCGACGGGAGCATTGCTGCCGATAGGGTTACCCATGCCGGACTGGTCGAAGGTGATAATAATAATAGGTATTATTGCAGCCAATGGTCATGTAGAAAGAATCGTTTTCACAATGTTCCTATGTTTTTACAATGTAACAGGTGATATCGGTCGCAGTGCGACACACATAGTTTGCACTTGCATTTTTCTTCTGGGTTATGGCGCTTCACTGTTGTGCATATCCTGTTGTGGAAACCACGAACCGCGAGTCTCGTCACGGTGTGTCTGAGATCGTATCTGGCTGCTGTCCATTCGCTGTAGATCATCGCATCCGTTGCGTAGAACTCAGGCCATATCTGTTTTCTCTTCTCGTTTAGTTCCCTCAGCAGTTCTTTGTAGGCATCTGTTGCCGGCAGGTGAAGGTCCTAGTGGAGCTCTTCTATGAAGACGGGTTCCTTTGTCAGTATGTATGTTAGGCGCGAAGGCGTGTATTTTGATACGCTAAGCTCTGTCTTTAAAAAGTGTGCTTTGACTTTCTCTATTTTCTCTAGGTTTGCCTTATTTAGGTTCTTCCAAATCACTTCAAGTCCATAGGTCATGATTGGTGCGATTTTTAAGCGGAAGAGAAACCAGACGAAAAAAGAACCTTGTCGATAGAGTGACGATCTTTCAACGTAAAAATACAACCGTCAAGAAATGCGGATATAGGTTCAACTGGAGTAACAATTTCCGGAGGTCAAATAGTCCCCCATTCGGTTTTCCGGGCGGGCACTACTTCAGGGAACCCATACCAAAGACTTTAAGGGAGGAAAGGAGATTACGAGTATTAGAGAATAAAGTTGTTAGGAAAAGAGAGATGAACAGACAGGTGAATGGAGAAGACTTCATAAGAGTGAACTACATTGTCTTTATAGGAAGCCCGTTATAATGAGAACAGTTTAAGTCTCGTAGACTGCGATGGGCAGGACATGTGGTACGAATGGGGAATGAAAGAGGTGCATGGAAGCTTCTTGTACGGAAACCAGAGGGAAAGCGCCCACTTGGTAGGCCAAGAATGAGGTGGGAGAATAACATTACCTATGATTTGAGGGAAGTAGATTATACAGGGGATGATTGGAAAACATTACCTCAAGATATGAATGTATGTGGAGCTTATGTCCGCGCGACCATGAATCTCCGGATTCGATAGTGCAAGTTGGTTAGTTATTTAGTCAGTTAGTTAGTTAGTTATAGAAACAATCTGATAAAATAATTTTTCAATATCGCTTATTTTAACTTGATAACACTAACTTGCTCTTTTTAAATATTCTGAAAAAATAAAAATTCGATATTAGGCAACAAAGTTCGAACGTTGTGCAGTTAGTTGTCAATATTGACGTTTATATTCCGTCAATGTTGATTTATACACAAATTTATTTCGATTCCTCAGGGATAGAACTTAGATCTACCAGTATATAATTCTTAAATAAAATATTATTTAATATATGAAATATAATATCCGAGATTTTACTAATAAAAATAAACATTCCTTAACATTTAAAGATCTACGCTCTAATTCCTGACATAATATTAAACGCCAATTATCTAAGGGTTTCATAGCGATAATAATGAACCCCATTCTCACCTAGCTTAAATTATGTGGATGGAATAATTTAATAGCTTCATTTCGCCAGCAGAATTCGTAGGATGCTTTTAAAATAAATAAATAGCCTACATGATAAGTGCATCATCGTGCTTGTATACAGTTTTCACCTTTCGACGTCTGCCTGATTCCAAGTTTGCCTGATGTCATTCAAACCAATTTATGTGTTTGCATATCTTTTCAAAGGTCTCATTTAATGTGGTATGAACAACCGGTTCCATAAACCAAAATTAGTTAAATTGAAATTCCCTTAACATTGTATTCACAGAGACCCACTTCTTCTAACGAAATTTGAAATACAGGATGTTATATTTCGAAATTCCCTTAGCAAAATATTACCGGGTGATAGAAACATCAATATCTAAGGGACTGGGCGAAAAATTTGAAGAACCCGTACAATGTTTTACTGATATAATTGAGATTACAAACGGAAAGTGTGCCTCATATTCCTTAACATATGCCAAATTTGAAGAAATAATTATTGTTTATGTTTTCCATTTCTAAATGATTGTGTTTTTCATGCCCTCCTGGTATTTTTTACCTTGTCGTGGTGGAGTGCTTCCGTGCTTATGGATTCGAGAGCTAGCAGCGTAGCATTGCTGCGATGGGTTACCCATGCCGGACTGGTCGAAGGTGATAGCAGACGAATAGTCCTTGGTCGAAGAGTGACGATCTTTCCCGTAAAAATCAAACGTCAGAAAGCGGACATACGTCACGGGTAAATTTTTCCGGAGGTCAAATAGTCCCCCATCGGTTCTCCGGGCGGGACTACTTAGGAACCTATGCCAACTCAAGTATAGGACATGTTCCTGGAAATGGATTGTAGGACTTATACAATAGGGGGCACTAGAGAATTAAACGGGGGATTAGATAAATCACTCATGGATATAGTCGCTTAGCGGAGTTAGGTGGCCAGGAGAGGTAGTCATGATCAGAAGCTTGCATATACTACGGGGGTGCGGAAAGAGCTGCCTTTGGAACGGTTTCTATCAGAAGGAGGATCCTATCCGCTCTCGAGATATAAGTTGTAGTGATAGGGATCATACATAATTCTAAAGGTAAACACATGTTTTATAATTGTAAATTTACATGCCCCACAGAAAGATAAAGTGACAATATCAAGATGTTTCTATGAATAATCAGAATGCGTATTTGATAGCCTTTCACGATATCATATGAAATTGCCTTAGGAGATGTTTAATGCAAACGTGGGGCGGGAAGATATATTCAACCAACATAGGCAAATTCAGTCTTCATGAAGATAGTAACGACAACTGGGTTAGATTAGTCACCTTTGCCATCATCAAAAGGAATCTCATGTTAAGAGCACAACATTTCAGCATAAGGATATTCATAAATACACCTTACGTCGCCAGATGGAGAAACTCGGAAGCCGATGGGTGAGGTGTGGGAGCGGGATAGAGACACTGGGGGGGGTGGGTGTGGGATGGAGACACTCGGAACCAGATAGATCATGTATTAGTGGATAAACGCTGGCACAGTAGCCTCATCGATGTTAGATCAGTTAGAGAGGACAGACTGCAATTCGGATCATCATCTGGTCAGAGTGAAAATCAGACAACGGCTATCGCTTATGAGAGGAACAAACGCTAAAGTGATTCTGTAAAATTTGAATTAAAAAATACTTGAAAAATGATGAAATGCGCAAGAATACCGAAATCAAAATTGCTAATTAGATTTGAAGTACTGGAATCTTCAGATGACAATGTGGCAAACGAAGAAGAAACTGGTGTAAATATAAGAATGGGAGGCTATAAGAGATACTATTAAATTGTCAGCATCAGAAGCATTGGTTGTTTAAAAAAGAGGCAAGAACAAGAAATGGTTTGATGAGGAATGTGCCGGACTTGTAAAGAAAAGTAAGCTAGCAAAAATGAAATGGTTACACGAGCCAAATTAGGTAAATTTAGAGCAATTGGGTAGTATTATACGGGAAACCACCAAGTTACTAAAGAGTAAAAAGAGGGAATATTTGAGAGACGTAGGATTAATGACTTTGAAATGAACGCAAAAAATAGGAACATTAGAGAATTATATCAGGGAATAACTATAGAGAAGAAAGGGTTTCAGGCGAGAACAAACCTAATTGCAGAATGAAAATGGGGATATGATTGCAGATTCCAGGAGTATAATAAATAGATGAGAAATAGTTACTTTAATCAGCTATTGAAATGTACATACAGAACAGGACATTGAGGATGATATTTACTGACAGCAGAAATGCTTAGTCGCGGAACCAAGTGCATTAGAGGTTTAAATTGCGATTGAAAATTGAAGATGTATAAAGCATCCGGTTCAGATGAGTGCTCCCAGCGAACTGATAAAATCAGGGGGAGAAACATTATATTGACAAGATCCCTGTTGCTTAGTATGATATGGGAAAAAGAAGCTCTTCCAGATGAATGGAAGGAATCAATTATCGTACCAAATTTATAAGAAAGGAGATAAAACTGATTGCACAACTACAGGGTGCATCTCATTACTTTCAACTTCGTACAAAATTCTAACAATATATATAGTCAGCAGACTTACTTCCTATATTGATGACATTCTAGGATATCATCAATGTGAATTTAAAAGAAACAGGTCTACAACGGATCAGATTTTTAGTATAAGACAGATATTAGAAAGGAAATGAGAATATAATGGTACTGTACATCAACTATAAGTAGACTTCAAAAAATCATATGATTGAATTAAGAGGTAGAAGTTATATAGTATCCTGTTGGAGTTCGGAATTCCTAAAAGTTTGTTAGACTTATACGAATGTGTGTAAATGGCACAAAGAGTAGTGTGCGTGTAGGCAAACAGTTTTCGGACACTTTTAGAATCCAGAATGGGTTGAAGCAAGGATATGCACTATGTCCTCTACTATTTAATTTTGTACTAGACATGCCATTAAATCTTTAGGGATCGAGGAAGTCTTACAACTCAATAGTATTAATAAGCTGTTAGTTTATGCTGGTGATGTAGTAGTATTTGCCGATAGCGAGAAGATATTATAGGACAACACGCACACCCTATTGAGTAACACTAAGGAATTAGGACTGGAAGTAAATATCAATAAAACTAAATATATGGTCACACGTGGAGATACATTATATAATGGAAATGGGCAGTTAATGACAAATGAGTGAAATTTCGAGGAAGTGGCTGAATTCAAATACCTAGGAACAATAATCACAAATAGGAATTAGATGCACAAAGAAATTAAATATAGGCTCAATTCTGGAAATGCGTGCTATTATGCATTGCAGAGACTCTTGATGTCCCAACTCCTTTCAAAAAACGTTAAACTGAAAATATATAAACTATTATTCTACCAGTTATATTATATGGATGCGAAACATGGACTCTTACTTTAAGGGATGAAAGGAGATTACAAGTATTTGAGAATAAAGTGCTTAGGAAAATTTTTGGACCAAAGAGAGATGAACAAACAGGTGAATGGAGATGACTACATTACAATGAACTACATGGTCTTTATAGGAAGCCAGATATAATAAGAACTGTTAAGTCTCGTAGACTGCGATGGGCAGGACATGTTGCACGTATGGGGAATGAAAGAGTTGCATGGAAGCTTCTTGTAGGAAAGCCAGAGGGAAAACGCCCAGTTGGTGGGAGAGTAACTTTAACAATGATTTGAGGGAAGTATATTATACAGGGAATGATTAGAAAGCATTGGCCTAGGATATGAATGTATGGAGAGCTTATGCATGCGCGGCCATGATCCTACGGGTTCGATAGTGCCAGTGAGTAAGAAAGTAAGTGTTTTTTCATGGAGATACTAATGACACCTCAAACTCAATTTCGACAAAAAAGTAACTTCTTAGGTTCTTTCCCCGTACCCTTCATTTCAAAACTGAATGAAGAGGTCGTTAACACAGAAAATATACTGTTTTTAGAAATATGTGTGTTATCAAGTTTTTCGCAAACACACTAACTAAATTTAACAAACTCCATGTTGTCCCAGTATTAAAGATTTTTAAAAATTCGATTTTAAGAATAAATGTTAATTGTCTGACAATTGGACGATATTACGCATCAACCGGCTAATCGTCACTTAAAAGAGATATTTTGACGTCATCTGTTGCATTGGCTCATGAACTAAGTGTACGCACACTTTTAGTGCCAAATCTTTAAGTATAGCAATTTTATTAAAGAAAAATGTAAACACCGCCAGTCCTCTCAGAGAATCTGTGTTCTGCAACACACGGCTATTTAACCAGACCTTCATGAATGCTATTATAAATTTTGAATAATGCCGCTACGCGCCAAATGTCCCCGCTCTTAGACTGTTGATGCATAACTGTCAAACAAGGAAAGTAATTTGCAATATCCAGTATTGTTAGTTTGGCGCTACAATAAATAGTGAAGCTTGACTTAAATTTCGAACGTATATTTCTCGATAGTTACATAAATGCACATAGCAGGATGATGCATAACGCCGTCCAATTTCAGTGCGATGATAGTTCACACGAATGGAATTTTCTTTATATTAATAATATATGTATTACTCTGGAATATAAAAGGGTCCTAACTTTTATATTAATTATCTTGCCGTCTCCGTAGATGCTCGTGCGGCTGCCCCGACTGGAATCCCGGAATCATATCCCAGCGATTCCTAAAGGGTGGTGGGCCATATCAGGATATTTTGGGTTTTTCTTGGGGTTCTCCCATTTCCAGAATATCATCCCACCAACAATCTCCACCCCACTTCCCTCACCTACATGTCGTTTCATTTCTCATTCATTCATTTTTTATCACCCTCACCTCAATCATGATAGAATCAAATAGTTTGGTTAGGTTCCACATGTGTTGGAAATATGTGGTTGGGGGACGCACCAGGGTACGGCCATATGACTCTTAACCTAAGCAATAAAAGAAGGGAGAATGGGCCAACAGGAGGGTTGTTTTCCCCCTCGCAATCACGGGATCAACAAAAAAATTGCTGTATGGGTCATGGGAGTAGAAACCAGTAGTAGGACATGGAAGATGACCTAAGATTTACATAACACCGTAGAGTAGACTTTTATTATACTCATCTCCATAATACTGGGATAGTGTAATGGATATTTCAAGTTGCAGTGCTAGGGCAGTCTGCTCACGCAGTCTGAATAAAAAAAATGAAGAATAAATTTATATTACCTTACAACTTAAGAAAGTTAAAATGAGATAAAAATAGGACCCGGTATTGCTTGCTGTAGAGAACATGGGATTGAACAATATTTACTGTTGTGTTTCGTAAGCATCAATATGTCGTGTGATCTCATTTAACACCACTCCTTGACCGAGAAATGCTAAATCCTGTAATTAACATGCATATATTCATGTGATTACTCTAAAGGGAAGTAATGGTCATTCAGCAGTAAAGAGGTCAATATAGTTAAGAACAATACATCGCAAACAGCACCATATTACTCCGTTAACTTGATAGTGCATGCTAATGATTTCCGATACTACGACCAGGACGCAGAACACTGTTCTTCCAAGGAGTTTCTTCTCTGTAGGATAAAATTAACCTCTAACATAACTGCTGAATAGGCTCTTCTCTCGTGTGTTATTGTAGATTTTGCCCAACTTGAAAATTTCTCATAGGTGCGGTATTTTATAAATGAATTTTCTGTTACACTTCAAAACAATCATTATTTTATTATAGAAGAACACACAATTTTCACTGGTGTATAGAAACAATTTTATGTTATTAACATTTTCAGAGTCCACTTTCTTACAACCACCTCGTGTGGTCCCTCTATATGGAGAGATAGAGCATGGTATAAAACTGCTAATTCACGCTGTAAGAACACTCTGCGGATACTATAGGGGTGCCAGAGATAGCACGTGGATTGGTGTCACTGAACCTCGCATGATAATCAACATTGGCTGTTGCCATAGAGAAATGTAAATGTCAGTATAGCCATACTAAGATTAATAAATGGTATATATATATATATATCGTGAAGTATATTTTACGGAAAAACTGCAGCATGTAAAAGTATGGATAATCAAAGCGAATTCCTGAGCATGTCGAATCTAAGGTCCGATTTATTTGCTACAGAATGTTTTTTTAATTAAATACCTCACAGGCGTTTACATAAAATATCTAAATATATCTAAATTCGCATTATTTATTTCACATAATTTCACTGATACTTCACATACAACTTACTGCTAATAGTCTCTTATTTTACAATTTATATGATCCTCCTGTTTTATTTGCTGATGGTTTCACATAGAAAACCTTCCCGTCCTAGTTTCACTAGTTCACAACCCACACACAATTTGCTCGGCAACATTCGGAATTGCTTGTAAATACATGTCGTTTTACGAGTGGAAACCTCGGGAGTTAGATAGATTCTTCTAGAATCGATGTATTTGGAAAATTATTTCTCTCGATAGCAAGTCTAAAAAGATCATTTTCTGGCTGCACACGATCCGAATCAGAAATCATATGGGATCAACAATGAGTTACAGTATCGTGTGTACGTATATTCAATATATATTTTAAACGAAATATGAAAAATAAAATGTACTTTAGGAATAATATTCCAACCCAATATTCGACTTGACAATTGAACAAAAACCACGAAAAACCTCAGGTTGTTTATACTCTGGATTTTAACTCGGGACTCTCGAATAAGAGTCCCACATGTTTTCTCAGTCACGTTATTTCATATTAACCACTCTTAATGGTCCGATTTTGTTAATATCAATATATTAACGCTATCGTATTCAAATGTTGAGCCTAACACCGATTCGTAGCGAGAAAAAAAAAAACATGACGACCGATAGAGCCGTTTTTAAGTTTGGGCTTTCAGTTAAAATCAGCAGTTCGAATGTTCGGATCTTGCTGTATATTGAGACGCATTTTTGGGCTATTTTTTTAACCACGCGGGCGAGGAGAGAGAGGGGCCTCTCCTTGTATGGTAAAGAAAGATTCATGAGATAGCGACTCACGAATCGGTGTACCAGCAGAGAAATCTCCATATGCGTATGTACCTTAATTCTGAGAATAACGGTCTATCGAGTCTTCCATTCAAGAGGAGTCTAGATTCGAATTTCACATTGTTCCTACCCTCACATGTATAAGGAGATGCGAGCATCTGACCATTCTGTCGTTTTGAAAGTGTGCACGAGTAAAAGTGACCTAAATGCTGAGGTTAGTAGGCCTACATTTTGTTGAGTGAAGCCGTAAATGTGTATGAAGACAGAGATAAAATAAATTATCATGGAGCCACTCTGTGAACACGCGCAAAAACACAACACATTTTTTTTTCAATCAATGACACAGTTGAATCATAGATGAATTAAGAAATTCTAAAATACTTAGCAGCTATTGTATGCGTGAATAAGTTTTCGCAAAATATAAAAACTTTATTGAATGTATATATCCTGATATTCATACCTAATTATACAAAAAATAGATGAGATGAACTAACAATGTCGGTTGATTCATCAACTATGAATGAAAATTTGTACTTCAATTTATTCGCAATGTAAGTTTATTTTCTGTTACTAGCCATTTCATAGATACAGGGATGAACTGTATCGTTATATATGGCAATTGAATCTAACTGCTTTGCTTCTTTGTCGCCGAGCATCACTAACAATAACCGTAACTACAGTAAGGACAAATTGCTTACCTATAGAATGAGGTATTCTGGGTTTAGTAATACGAAAACTAGCCAAGTATTATGATTAAAAAGCATTCGAATTTGGGACCCCACTTCAGATACAAGGGTTTTTCCGTTTAAACCGCATTAGTTCAAGAGCGAAATATTGTTCACTTTTATTTACGTTTGAATGTTTTGTTTATAAATTATTTAGTAATTTATTTGGTTTCATGGAAGAATTTTAGAGAAATTCATAGCATAATACACACTGTGGTTTTGGGTTGTCTTTATCGCCACACCATATAAATCCTAACCTCAGATAGTTCGCGTCATATTTACGCTGATATTGCTTCTTTAATCTAGTAAAAGTCGCCGAAGTAGTACTATTTGTCGGACCTCGACACATGGACACTTTATTCAAAATCACTCCCGAGATTTTAATCTTCACTTGAGTGTACTTTTCCATTTAATGTTCCTGATTTAAGCCACGCATCCACCGTTAACCATGTAGAGAGAAATACACTTACTCTTGAACGAACCGGATTGGCACTGTTAATTTAGCAGTAAATTTTTATTCCCAATTATTACTTTTAAATTTAAAACTGAACTAAATCACATTGTTGACTTTTGCCAACTAAAATTACACAACACAAATACACCGCTTCAATTCTGAAATTAAAAATAGTGAATGCACACATATCTCCTCTATTTTCAGGGAGCTTTATATTCAGTCCGCGTTCACTGAATGCAGAGAGATTTTGTACTGCCATGTTCACTGCGTACTCAAAAGATTATTCGATGTTGATAATAACTTCCATTTTGTTTTTCCTTTACAATATTTTGTAGACCTGGTGGGTCGTTCCGCGATCCAACAAAACATCACCAGCAACACCGACCAGTGGATCGGGACCCATAGTTTGAGAATTGCTCATGTATCGTACTGAGCTTGTCGTTATCCCACTACGCACGAACGCTGATGTTTACATTAGTTTCATTATCCTCAGCTTAAGGTATAAATCATACTTTTCTCCTAATGCATGATATTCTTATACAGTACAGAATATCAAAATTGTCCTGCAAGAATTCCAAATTTTTGTAATTGGATTAAATTGCAAGTACTCCTGGCCTTAATGAAATTGAGTATCTATGGAATGACCTGTTCAACCTGTTCACGAGTATCTGCCTGCTAGAGAAACTAGGAGAAATCGCAAGTGTATTGACTGAAGAATGGGATAGAATCGCACAAATCTCTGTTTAGACCTTATCCGGAACATGAGTCGTATGTTCAATGAAGTCATTCAACCACACAGACAATATACTAGATACTGATTGTTGAAACATTGATGGCAACATTGATTAGTAGGAAATATGACATTGTTATTTCCTTTTTGTTTCCTGTATTAACAAATTATTTTCTCTTATTTTCAACCCATCCTCTTATGATAGGAATGTGATTTTTGAATGCCAATCCTGGATTGTAACTAAAACTTCAAGGCATGAATGATAACTTTTAAAAATTACATTGTTTTATTTGTTTTTCTCAACTTTATTTCAACTTGTGTTTTTCTATTTTTAAGTGCTGTATTTAGCTTATTATACTAAATATCGATCCAATATAGAGAAAAACAGCTTCGAAATGGAGCATTGCTCAACTTTTACACACTGTATGTGGTACGGATATGAAAATATAATGTTTTTCAGTCCAACTAAACCATAACTCGTCTTTCTTTTTGATCAAAAAAGCTACAATAACATTTGACGAACTTTGAGAAAAGGACATTTCAGGCGTTAAAGAAAATATATTTGAGATTGTGACGGGCGGGAAAAGTGACACATCTGGTGAATAAAAAATGGACAGAGGAGTGTGAAAAAAAAATTGTAAAAAGACACAGGGAAAATGGGTAGTGTGTAGCCCAATATAAGAGAATGATTTAGGAAACTCCGGCTCGATAAACCCTATATATTGGTATCAAGAAAATCTCGTAAAACTAAAACTTTACTTGAAAAAGAGTAATACTGTTCTGTTAAGTATTGGAACCGAAGTACATAATGAATTGTGATATTTACAAAACTCTAAAACGAATGTTATTTGTAACAGTATGACTTCGGATATTATTCTATTATAATTTGTTTTTGATTTTGCATAGAAGTGGCTAAAAAGGAGTGCTTCATTCGTTAATGCAGGTTTGAAGCTTTAAGTTTTTTTTTCGTTTATACTGTTTTTCCTTTTTGTTTTACGTTTTTTTTCATTTTTGTTTTACCTGTTTTGTTAACTTTCTTTTATCCTCACATAGACAAGGACAGGACACACATACCCTGACCCAGAGTGGAGATTTAAAATCCCCTACCCCGCCAGGAATCGAACCCTGGTCGCCGGAGTGGAAGGTAGGGATTCTACCAACTAAGCCACGGCGACGGACCCTAGTTTCAAGTTTAAGTGTACCCAGTAAAATACATTTTGCTTTAAAGTTATTTAATATTTTTAATAAATGAATAGAAATAAAGATTAGATTAAATATCTTAAGTATATCTGAATATTCCATGTGAAATAGGAATACTTGCAATTTTTATTTTATTTTATTCACACTTAGCAAACAAAAATGGGCCGACTCTTGAACCCGAATATTTTAGGTTCTAACGCTCGATTCACACGATTAAATTAATTGCACAATAGAGCTGCAATACGTTTCCCTTCTTCATTTGAAGAGCATTCTTTCAAGCACAGAAAGCCAGCGAACACTTAGCTCAGTGCTTAGTGGCTTGATTCGTTTGAAAGAAGTCACAGGTTTGATTCCTGATGAGGTTATGTTATTATATTTTTAATTGTTAAAATGCTTTCTATTTTATTCTGTCTTTCTACTCTTAAACAAAAAACGAACTAAGTATTATTATTACTACTATTACTATAATTATTACACATTTTAAGAGCTGATGTGTCCACCATGTTGGTGTATTTCGAAACTCAAATAGAAACTAATAATTTAAAGTGCAACAGTATATTAACAGGTGCAAATTAACATCGGCAGTGGATAATAATATCACGTGTTTTTAATAATAAATTATCGTTTATCAAAGGTATTTATTTCGACTAAAGAGGATTACAAACTTTTGCTCTACCACGAGTTTCCAGGGAATTATAACTGTGGTCCTTCATCAATCTACAATTTATAAACTATGGTCAACTCCGCAGTCGGAGGAGACCCCTTCAATTTCTATTAATACCAGCATTACTATTATTATTAAGATTACTTCTATTATTAATATTATTACTGTTATTGCTCACCATCTCTATGGGCTATTATTAGGCTGGACGTGACATATATAAACTAAATATTGTAATTAAGGGTGAAACTTATTCCTCACCAATACGTAATAAATAAATAAGTCCATGTATATATATATATATATATATATATATATATATATATATATATATATATATACATGAAACTATATTACCTTTTATTACATACATTTATATCATTATTATTACAAAAAAAACAGAAAGTTACAAATATATCGAACCATAAATCACAGCATTTTAACATATCATGCTGAAGGCCGGCAAATTCCTACCAGGGAAATGAAAAGAATTTTAAGTACAGAACTGGATGTTTTAAGAGGATCAGCAGGAAAATCTAGAAAATCTAGAATGGATAGGATACGAAGTAGAGAAATAAGGGAAATTATGGGTGTACAAGAGGAGCCGGACATCATAGAAAATAAACGATTACAGTGGCCATGTCAAAAGAATGCCAGAGTAAAGATTGCCTAAAATTGTTATGGAATGGATCCCAATAGGAAGGAGGAAGAGAGAAAGATCGGTGAAAGCTTGGATAGAAGGGGTACAAGCATCTATGAATATCAGAGGAATGGAGGAAGATCGATGGATGGACAGAGAGGAATGGCGTTTGGTTTCCGGAAGACGGCGGCAGCTGCCATGATACCGAATGATAATGATTATTATTAAAACGTGGTACTGCACACACAATTACATTTATACCGATAGCATAATAGTGATATAGAGTTCACGAAGGCAGGAATATTACTTGCTACAGTGTAAATGGACGTAGATTGCATAGCATGAATTAAATGTTATAAGATATATTTTGCGAAAATTCAAATGGATAAAAAAATCATTGTCTAGGGATTCGAACCCTGGCTCTTATATATATATATATATATATATATATATATATATCATCTTTCTGTAATTGATTTAACGATCTACGCTTCTCGAACGTAGGATTTTGTAAGTACTGGTTGTCTTGTTTACTTTTACACTTTGAACGAGAATTGAACGTTATTTGAAATGTCGCAATTTGATTAATATTGCTTTTGTCGAACACTCGTAAATTTCTATAAACATGTCTATTTCACTGTTCTTTAACTACTAAGACGATTAAAACCAAATACAGCGTACTTAAAACATTTAAGAACGCATTTACCTCGTTAACCACACCTTAACTCTTCGAGCATGCGCAGTGGGCCATAACAGGGCCTCTGCCTTTTGAAGCGGCTCATTTTTTTGGTGCTAAGTATGCATAGTAAATACCAAATATTATTTTTCTATCTCATAGGTTTATAATGTGAAGACGATCCACCGCTGTGGTCACGAGGTAGCGTGCTGCCTTGTCACGCATCGGGCCCGAGTTCGATTCCTGGTCGTGACAGGCTCCTGGGTGAGGTTTTTTCGGTGTTTTTCCTCACCTGAAAGACAAATGTCAGGAAGCGTAGGGCCCAACGTTCCCCGAAAATCATCCGGCCATCATCATCCTTATCATTATCATCATCATCATCCTTCAACGGTGTGAAAAGCAACGGGAAGCTACCACACTTATAATTCCCTAGTAAAGCTGCAAAGCATAGCACGAAAATGCTATGATTGCAGTGAAAGACCTGTCATCGGGCAGAATTATTATGGATGGATGTGAAGACGATCTAAACCAATCGCAAATTTAAGAACCAGTATTTTATACAAAATAATAGTTAAAAAACAAAATAACACAAATGTGATTGAAAGGCTGCATATAAATCACGTAATTTATTTTAAGAGCCTTGTTACTGTTATTGGGATTTTTTGTTTGATTGTCTTATACTTTAAAGAAATAACTGACGTAACAAAGAAAAGCCGAACAAGTGCAGGGTATTCGTCGCATAGTGATGATTAATTTCCAGCAAAAAAGATTTTTGGTCCGTTCAAAAATTCAAGCTCTGTTTGTTATTTTTCATTTCTTCCGAGTACATTGAAAATTGGTGCAATGAGCGGGCACGCAATTCATTACACCACGTGGCACAAACACATATGTGCATTTTTAAACTAATATTAGAACTCAGAGATCGTAGGAGTACTAGCAGGAGTAGAAATGTATTTAATGACGGCCTTTAACAATTAAGATACGTTTAATTTATAACATCCGTAATTAATGTGTGACTGGAATTCCCTCCTAATGTTGTATTATCTCGGATGAGGCCCTGGCATTGAGTTAATCGTTCAACGTAATCGAAATGAGACCCTCCATGTCCTTGTATGATCAAAAAAATACGCGTGTTTTCCATAGTTTAAAATCTCTCTTCTTACAGGTAGTGCAACGGTAAGGCCTGGGTGGTATATGTCATCTAAAAAGTACCTGTAACCTGAGAGGTTAAACTGAGTTAATGGAATAGAATGGGTTATTCATAATAAATTAAATATAGAATATGGTATCGAAGTAGGGGATATATACGTATTTTATTTATAGATAATGCCGTCTCGGTGTGCGCGCGGCTGCCCGACTGGGATCCCAGATACGAATCCTGGTGGATTCAGAGGGCTATTGGTGGTGGACCATAAAGGGATTTATCGGAGTTTTCTCGAGGATTTCCCGTTTCCCGAGTTTAATCCCACTAACAATTCCCATTTTCCCTTCCCTCCCTTTCATGCCATTTCATTTCACATTCATTCATTTCATATCACCCTTCACCTCATTTCATGTTAGGAGAAATATTTTGTTAGAAAACCCATAGGTGTTGAAAATATGTGGTTGCCAGGATCTAGTGAGGTGCTCCCCAGATTTATGCCTCATAACTCCAAGCCTGAGCAATATAACAGGGCAGAACGGACGAAACGGGAGAGTTTAAGACCTCGCTCTCGGTTTTTGGCTTAACCCAAAAACGTCGCTATGGGTCATGAGAGTAGAACCTGGTGTTTGGACCTGGAAGACCACCTACTACTACTTACGTAACGCTTTCATTCCACTCTTCTCCATAATACTGGGATAAGTGACGGTGCTCAGGCTAGTCTGCCATCCAAGTCCCAATAAAAAACTAAACAACTATATTACTTATCTTTGTTTTTTCTACACATATGATAAGATATAATTGACCTATATAGCGAAACTGATCAGCAGGTTTCCCTACAGATTTTCTGTTTGTGATTACAAGCTCTGAAAGTATTAATGATTTATTGAAACTTCAATGTTTACACTACAATATTACATTTTTTTTACGGAGTTCAGCTTCTAAAACCATAAGTAAGTAATATTCTTCCTATAGATTTATGTAACTGTTAAATTAAATATATATATATATATATATATATATATATATATATATATTCTTATACACAGTTTTATTTGGTTGGATGTACTTCAGTTTCTGAATTAAATAAGGTATTCGTTTTTATTATTCATTACATTAACTTAGTTTATCCTCTCACATTACATGTATTTTTACAAGCTACGTGCCATCGGACCTTACAGTGGCAGATATCGGGAGAGCGATTGTAAATTACGGATCACACTTTTCTTTTGACCACACAAGGACATGGAGGGCCTCCATGAATGAGAGATCATATCAATATCAGGACCTCCTCCGAGACAAACCGACGTTGAGACGACTTACACAATTTATACACACAATATCATATTAAACACGGTGTATATAATAATGATGAACCGATGATATTCGGCGACCGTTCGGATATTAAAGATGATGACATTTTTCTTACTACTGAGGAAAAACCACAAAAAAAACCATCACCCCGGAAAATTGTTCCGACCGGGGATCGAACCCGTGTCAGCTGCGTACGAGGTAGCGATGCTACCCCGAGATCAGAGCGGTGAACATTTATTTTACGATATTAATTAATTCAAAATTGAGCCTTACAATTAGAAGTGAGTAATTTTCTTCATTGAGTTTACTGTAATTATGACAATAATTATTTATTTTTTTATCCACAAACTTTTAATTTGGAAATACTTCGGTTTTTTAATTACATTGTATTATTTGTTTTATTGTATTATCCAAATTGATCAAAAGTGATCCAAACAATTGAAGAACCTAATTTTGAAGATTCTCTGTTCAATTTTGCAAAAAACAGAATTAATTCTTGTTACCAGATATAATTTTCGGACAAAACTGAATCTGTGTGGCTCTTCTATCAAATCACGTTTTATCAGAATTTGAAAAATTCACATCTTCATTTTCTGAAATTATTCAATTCTGACTGCTTGTTGGCATTTCCTTTAAAATATCTGCACTTGTTGGCCTACAATGTCAAAATCAATATGTGATGCCTGACAAATATCACTGACTGATATAGAATGTTCTAACGCAGTAGAAATAACAGAACATTCCTCTCATGCCACATAAACTGTATCCTGCATGCTGTTCCAATCGACAAATGGTTACCATGCTTGCCAGTGTTTCCGAGCTACCCGGTCACGTTATTTGTATTTTTCAGGTATCAAAATCTTGAGTAGGTTTTCCTGTTGGAAGGGAAGTAAATCCATTTGACCAAACTTATATATTTACAGAACATAATAGAAACTCGAGTTTGAATTAAGAGGTATATGTAGAAAATGTGCCAGCCCAGTTTTGAATTGCAAAAAGATTTACCCGAGCTATTCAAAAATCGTTTAATAATTAATAATAATAATAACAACAATAACAATAAAAATAACAATAAAAATAACAATAATAACAACAATAATAATAACAACAACAATAATAACAATAACAATAATGATATATGTATTACATATTACAATATATTAGAAAATTATAATTTCTAAATGCTATTTTTGTGATGTAAATACTGAACTGATACACGCAAATTTAAATAAAGAACTTAAAAAAGTGAATTGCGATCATTTAAGTGTTACAGTAATAATATTAATAATAATAATAATAATAATAATAATAATAATAATAATAATAATAATATTTGTAATAATATTATTATTAATAACAATAATAATGATAATATTAGTAATAATAATAATAATATTAGTAGTAAAGATAATAATAATATTAGTAATAATAATAATAATAATATTAGTAATAATAATAATAATAATAATAATAATAATAATAATATTAGTAGTAATGTTAATAATATTAGTAATAATAATAATAATAATAATAATAATAATAATAATAGTAATAATAGATCTTTGAATTGTGAGAGGAATGATTGCTTAGCATGTTCTCCACATCATTTTGCCACTAGGAAGTGAGTTCTATTAACTCGGACGGTGTTGTGGACATTCTTAAGAAAATTATTTATGTTTCTTTACTTCTATCAATAAATGCTAATTTCGGAAAATAAGTTTGACATCACGAAATAACGTGTAACTATTTTATTTTCACGAATATGGTATAGTTTGTCAATTGCAGTTTTATCGAATTTAGACTCTGTACAAAAAGATAAATATCAGCATACAAGTTTTTCATGGGATAGAGCATACAGTAATCGACCATATGACTATATTTTCAAGTTTATGAAGTAGTTACATTTTGTCACATCTATTTTAAACAAGAGTCATATTTTAAAAAGACGATGCATTTACAGCTCTGTTACATAGAACTGAGATCTGGAGTATAGTTCAGATATTCAGAAGATCACAAAGCTTCACTATAAGAATTTAAAAACGTTATAAGGATACGGTGTAAAAAGTGAATATCTGAATTTCGAGAAAATTTTGGTTTTAAAATGAAGCTTAGGAACGCCGAAAATGAATATATTAAAAATAATGCGGACCATCCAGGAACAAAGCAGGAAAATTACTATTTATAAAGCACTATTTCCTATATTACTTGAAGGAAGTTGCTGCCATTATGATCGTGACTTCAGATTCGATATTCAGATGTTAGCCCAGGGTGAACATTTGTTTCTTCAAAAGAGATGCTAAAATAGCACATATGTTTTATTTTAATAAAAGAGCACTGTTACATTTCCAAAATTACATAGCAAAGAGTTTGAAATTTAATAAAAATTGCATCCTCACAGTGTTTCTTGAGAACAAAAACGGTGTAACAGAATCGATTGTGGATAAAAATAAATATGCTATCGTACGTATTTCACCAAAATGAACAACGGTAAATTAGCCCATACAAAATATTCAATAAACAGATGCCACTTATTTGTAACATAATCTTCGAAATTTGTAATATCATTTATTTGAATACATGTATAGTAACCTAAAAGCTAACCTAACTTATCTCAATTAGTCTTACCGGTAAAAGTAACAGATAGAATGGCATTTAGACAACAATAAATTACAGGAATATAAATAAATTATACTATATGTATAAGAAACTAAAAACTAACGAAACCTAATTCAATTACTCTAACCTGTAAAAGTAACATATGGTATGACATTTACACAATTAATTACGGGAATGTAAAAAATTATACTACATGTATAAGAACATAGAAGCTAAACTAATTTACTTACCATAAACTGTAAAAGTAATGAAAATAATTACATAGAGGCAATATTAAATTACAGGAATATAAATAAATTATACTATATGTAATAGAAACAAAAAGCTAACCCAACGCAATTTAATTATTATAACCTGTAAAAGTAAAGAATGGAATGACATTTACAAAATATATTACGGGAATTTAAAGAAACTCTACTACATGCATAAGAACCTAAAAACAAACTTAACCTAATTTAATTACTTGAACCTGTAAAAGTATGAAAAAATAACATTTAGACAATAAAAATTACAGAAATATAAAGAAGGTATACTACATGTACAGGAACCTAAGAGCTAGCCTGAACTATTTCAATTACTGTAATCTGAAAAAGTAATAAATAATAGTAAATATGTACATAAGACTTTGTTCAAACGGCATTTATTTTTGTGTTATGCGGTTAAATTGAGACATAAATCTTTGTAACCGGAGGATAAGCACTGTTATTTAATTTAATAACAATTGCTCACTAATGTGCATATATTATCATATTAATGTATGTTGAGTAAAATGAGATGAATATATTTAAATTTCAGGGCTAAATAAATTAATATATCTTTTTTATATTTGCTGAATTTAAGTTGTGTTTAAGTGGATAAATAAATATATTGTTAGGCCTAATTACCTCCGTAAAAGTAGTATAGAAATAGCCGGTTCTGGCGCACCTACCATTTCTCATTTCTGATACATATTCACCAAAATCGTATGAAAATAAAAAAATTAGGTCGAAAATCAGACAATTTTGATGTCTTGTTTTCTTTAAAAATTAGAAAAAAGGACATCCAATAAGCCAAAAACATAAATATAAAGTATATAAATTTAATAATTATTTTCTTACTTTTATGGGGGACCGGTGGCCCCCCCATTAAATTAGTAGTTTTATACTTGATTTCTTTATAAATAATTTCATAATGTATATAAATTTAATAATTATTTTCTTATTTTTAAAGGGGGACCGGTGGTCAAGTACACTAACACGGAAGTTCACTGATAACACGTTGAGACAGGAATGTAACATCAGCGTGTTATCACTTGAAACAAAACATGTTTATACATGAATGTGACGTCAGCGTGTTATCACTGACCTTGAATTGATTTATCGCTAGTATAACTCAAATCATATGATGAATATATAAAAAATATATGAATCCATCCATAGTAATTCTGCCCGAGGGCAGGTCCTTCACTGCAATCATAGCATTTTATTGCTATGCTTGCAGCTTTACTAGGGAATTGTAGGTGTGGTAGCTTCCCGTTGCTTTCCACACCGGTGAAGGATGATGATGATGAAGATGAAAATGATAAGGATGAAGATGATGATGATGGCCATATGATTTCGGGGACCGTTTGGGCCTTAAAGTTTTCCTGACATTCGTCTTAGGGGTGAGGGAAAACCCCGTTAAAAACCTCACCCAGAAAAACTGCCCCGACCGGGGATCGAACCCGGGCCCGCTGCGTGACAAGGCAGCACGCTACCTCGAGACCACAGCGGTGGACCATATATGAATGAAAATGAAAAAAAATATTTAAAAAATAAAAAGAAGATTTAAAAAATAAAGAAGATATAAAAATAAAAAAGAAGATTTAAAAATAAAATAAATTATTCAAGATAAATATCAAATTCATGTAAATATTTTTCAATTTTTTAAATTTCTATTCTTTTTATTTTTTATGTGCTTCTTCTGTGTATATAATTTTTATAGAACGTTGTAAATATATATTAATTACATGCTCAATTTCTGGAAAATTTTCTTCATACGTGTTCAATAAGTCTATAAGTTGATCACTTATTTTTAGCAAAGTATAAACTTTATCATTTTGTTCCATTAATATTCTAGCATCAACTAAGGATTCATCATCTAAGGATTCCATTTATTAATAAATATTTTTATAAACACTCTAATTTTATATCATAGTAAGGATTCTTATCCCCAACCAAAACACTCTAATTGTATATCATAGTAAGGATTCTGATCTCCAAACTATCCATTATATACTAATACGTATTCTTTTTTATTGATTTTTTATATCTTTCTCTGATAATTTTTCATATCTTTTAGGAAAATAAAATTATCTTTCTTCATTTTCTATTTCTGAAGTTTCTACTCATATTTTGTTTCAATTTTTTTCAATGGTTTCAGATTATATTTCCCAGGTTCTATATCACTAAATTTATATGTCTTTGAGAACGATCCGATTCTGTTGAATGCTTCCATTTATTAGAAAACATTTTTTATTAACATTTCTAATTTCATAAATTTATACACCATTATTAATGGTTTCTATATTCTTGTAAAATTCAGTCTATTGATTAAAACCGTAAGCTCTAGTATTTATTCCATCGTCTAAAATATACCTTTTATCACCATATTTTATTTACTTCAATAGTTGGAATATCATGCTTATTTGATCTAATGAGATTATTAACTCTATATTGTTTCTCTCCATTAAAGAAACAATTGTAATAATCTTCAAATTTAATGGTATTGTCAACTACACATTTCTTTGTACCTTTTGATTTTTAAATTTCCTTTTCTTAAAGTTTTATATCATACATTTTACTTCTTAATCCTATAAATTCTTTTATTATTTTACCACAGTTTTCATCTTTCATTTTCCCTAAAACTTTCTTATTTCTCTTTGGCATCCAATGATATTTAGGAAAATCACTTGTATCAAAATATTCAATCATAGCTTCCATATCTCTATAAAAGTCATTTGTTTTTATATTGTAAATAAACTAGTCGGTATCAGTATAACAAACTTCTATTTTATCTCCATATTTCTTTTTCATTACGTTATAAAGAAAATCATACATAAAATATTTGCTTAAATCTAGAATGCAAATTCCAACATATATAGGTTTATTAAAATTTAACTTCTCTTTACCCATATGCAATGCTACCATTTTCTCTGTAAATATTGTTCTATCCTTGAAAGCAGGCGTTACTATATCTCTTTCAATTTTAATTAATCATTTAATACTTTTACGAATCGATTCCATTCCCTTACCAAATACACTATTATTCATCAATTTGAAGAAATCCTTTTCAAAATCATTTGTAGCCTTAGTTCGCATTACAGTATTTAAATCAATGTAAGACTTTAACCAATTAGATTGTTTAAATTCTGAGATCCTATGTTTTATTTAATTTTGATTCCCAAGCTAAGATATATTTGTAAATGTTTATAATGTAATAGATAATTCTTGTTTTCTTTTAAGGTTAATAATAATTTTTGACTCTTTGTTTATTTAAATTGTTTTTGATAAGGACTTAACCATTCCGAATTGACTTCTAATTGTTCTGGTGCTAATGGATAATCATTATGTTGTTTATGAAATTCATGAGTATATTCTAAATCTACTTCCAAAATGTATCCTGTTTTTCAAAATTTTGAAATGTCACATACATTGAAATTATTTGTATCTTTAACCCATTTAAAATCACGTGTTGGCAGTTCTTCTATCATAGCTCTTCCATATAAATTATTCATAACTAAATATGCTAAGCAATTACTTTCCTTATCTTTATTTTAATTTTCCATATATTTATTATTTGCTTTTACATATACGAGGGCGGATCGGAAAGTAACGCACAATAATTGTTTTCTGCCTTGGTATTGCAGCTAGAATGTTGAAATAACACACAGATATAGTTTGAAGTTTTCACTACAGATGGTAATTTTTCTCAGGTGCACCTCTTGCGAGAGAAGCTTGAACTATGCAAAAACGATGGCGCGCATGCTACAGTCGTCCACCTGTGAGGAACAGAGAAGTGTTGTTCGATTTTTGTGCGCCAAAGGGCATAAACCCAGTGAAATTCACAGGGACATGCGTGGCGTGTATGGGGATGATTGTATGGACCGTAGCAATGTCTCCAGGTGGTGCACATTCTTCCAAGAGGGACGCGTGAACCTTAGTGATTCGCCACGCTCCGGCCCACCGACAACAGCAGCAATCCCGCAGAATGTCAGAGGCATTGAGGCGGCAATTCTGAACGACCGGCGTGTGCAACTGCGAGCCTTATCGCAGAAGTTCAACATTTCCTATGGTGCGGTGTACGATATTGTTCATGAAAATTTGAAATTCCGTAAAGTTAGTGCTCGCTGAGTGCCTAAGAACCTGACAGACGACCACAAGGGCCAGTGAATGATGGCAAGCTTGGACCACTTAACGCGGTACACCGCACAAGGACATGACTTTCTGGAAGGAATCGTCACAGGTGATGAGTCGTGGGCGTACCACTACACGCCCGAAACAAAGCAGGCATCAATGGAGTGGAAACATGCTGGTTCCCCAGTAAAGAAAAAATTCAAAGTGACTCAATCTGCCAGGAAAGTGCTTGTGACAGTGTTCTGGGATATGCATGGTGTTTTATTGGTGGACTTTGCTGAACACGGGACCACTGTGAATGCTGCGGCCTACATTAAAACTTTGGTGAAGTTGCGTCGTGCCATTCGTGACAAACGTCACAACATTAACGTTAAACTTCTTCATGACAATGCTCGCCCCCATGTTGCTGCTGTCGTTCGTCAGAAAATCGCCGAATTTGGTTGGGAGGTGCTCCAGCATCCACCATACAGTCCGGATCTTGCACCATCGGACTTTCATCTGTTTGGTCCCATGAAGAAATTCCTGGCCGGCAAACGCTTTGAGACAGATGTGGAAGTGAAATCAGCAGTGCGCAGATGGCTACACTCCAACCAAACGGACTTCTATGAACTGGGCATATTGAAACTGGTAACACGATGGGAAAAATGTGTTGAGAAAGTTGGTGACTATGTCGAAAAGTAGGTAAAAGATGTAAGTTCATTTGTGATTTTTTCCCTTTTTTTACTATTAAACTTTAAAAAAAAATATTGTGCGTTACGTTCCGATCCGCCCTCGTATCTTGGAAACTTGATTAATTCCACCCCTTATTCCTTTTTCTATCATTAATATCATATCATAATATTTTATTATTTTCAAATTCACTTCAGTATGTTTTAACATAGCATCACAAGATAATCCAGGAGCTGTATAATAATAACACGGATCAAATTTATAAATTTTCATACAAACGTCTCTAAAATTTTCAAATATATCAGCAAGTAAAAGTGTATCAATTTTAACATACAAGTCGTGAAATTCTACTAGATTTTTAATATTGAATTCCTCCCATAAAGTGGTCACAAACTCATATCCTTCATTGTCTATTTCTGAATTGTTTAAAATACTATAAAATGATTCTTTAGGAGGAATAGTTTCTTCTTTAAATCTCTCAAATGAATCAATGTAATTATAACAATAAGGAAGTTTTCTTGTAATTAAAGCTATCTTATCTTTAGGAAAATGATTTTTCAAGTGTGGAAAATGTTTGAGGGTTTTTGATAATCTATCCACTGAGAGAAGACATAAAAGCAACTGAATCTAGAAATCTCATCTCATACATGATTGGTTTTCATAAAAGTTTTTATCACCATTTTTTAACTTCATACTCATCAACCTTAATTTTAAAAGAAAAAGAAATATTATTTTGATTTGTTATTGGAATTACTTTTTAAATCTCCTTCTCTATCTGCTAAAGTTTCAACGAATAGATGAGCATCACATTTGTTTTAGATTATGAAAGAATGTAGGTACAAACTTTGGTAATTGATAGTTTATATTACATTCATTATGTGCAGCTCCATTAAATTTTCCTGTGAGATGATTATGATCTTTTACTATAATATCATTTTCTTTAAATTCTTTTTCACAAATATGGCAAAATTTGCATTTTTAAAATTATGTATATCTTCACTTGTTAATATCATATGATGGTAGTTATTCTTGATATATTTATATATTTTATGAGTTTCTTTCTATAATCTTATCAACAAACACTTTTTCAGCATTTTCAGCTCTATAAACTATTGGTTTAAGATTATTTTTTTTCATATGCATAAGTTTTATAATAACATAAATCCCACAGGGGATAGTTTTTTTGATATTCATTTGTATAACTATCTTCATAATTTGGTTGACATGAATCTACTTTTGATAAGATTGATTCAAAATCAGCATATATTGCAAAAGGTTTCTTCAATTGTTTATTATAATTTTTAAATTCAATATATTTCTCATCGGAAAATTCAACTCTTAAAGCTTCATTATTATTACGATAGAAGGAATGCTTTTCTAATAAATATTTTCTTCCAAAATATCTTAAACATCTTCTGCAATGATAATTTTTTTCTCGCTTTGAAACCTGACTAGACAACAATTTATCTATATCTTTAATCCAACAATAATGATCATTTTTTCATCTTTTACATATAATAGATCAATAATAGTTTTACTTTTAAATTTAGATACCTGTAGAGGATATATTTTTAATTAATCATCAAAACAAAACACATTAATACTTAAATTATACCTCTTTTCAAATTTCTCAATATCTTGTAATTTGTTTGGATATTCATCATCTCCAAATTCATTTTCATGTTTTTTATATCTAGCTACTCTTTCTTAATCTCTTTCAACTGGATGTAAAGCAGCTAAAATACTCCTTAGAATGCATTTTTTATCTTTATTTTTAATATTAATAACAGTTTTCTTATTTTTAATTTCTTTAAATAAATCAATATAACTAGATCCCTTTAAAGGTTTATATTTATTAATATAGAGATCACAATAATTTATTGTCTTTAGGTTCAACCGGATGTTGGACTCAAAAATATAGTATTTTTAATTTCACCCTTAATTTCGGATAAGGGTTGAATTTATATTTGTAGAAATCATGATATATTTCATATCAGATTGTGCATATAAATCTGTATCTTCCGAATAGTCTTTAATCTTTTTTTCAATCTCAGATTTTATAACTTGCTTCATTTTAATTGCTCTGGTGTTTACATATTTTTTCCGAAACCAATTTTTCAAATATTGATTCACAATAGTCTAAAAATAATGAAACATATTTATATGTTTTTTATTTATTCTAAGAGTCAACAATCGTTTTTTTTATGAGATGTTTCAATAATTTCATATGGTTTTATTTCTTTGTGTAAGTGTCTCAAATTTGTCTCAATTTTAATTTTCTTTTATTTGTTGGGTTTGAATTTATTTTTACTTTTATCATATTTTAGATCAAAAGATTCGAACACTTTTTCATATTTCCTTCTTTTATTAGGATATTTAATAAATCGTTTTTCTTTCTTTTTAAGATATTTAACCAAGAGATCAACAAGTTCAGACTTAGAGATCCCTCCCAATTGTTTGATATTTAATCGTTTTGCTTGACTTTTAAAAACACTGAAAGATATCCCACTCAGAATATCTTCCATTTATTAGAAAAAAATTACAAATATTTAAAAAAAAATTGTAACTGTTTTTATATAAATACTTTTTAAAAGATACATAAATGTTTTCTTTTAATATGATCTTTTAAATAATATTTATAAAGTTCTTTATCACAAATATTACATTTAATTCGTTGTTTGCTAAAATAATTATTCATACACTCTTTACATATATTTCCTTGACTAAAATCGTTTTTATCCTTAACTTCCATACATTTAGAGCATTTCTTTTGATTATTCTCTAATTTATTCCAATTTTTATGAGTGCAAGGTCTACAAATATTGTTCTTAATAATCGGTTTATCATCTACCATTTTATGATTGAATTGATAAAGAGGTTTTAATTTTTCCCATTCAACACAAGTATTAAATTTCTCTGGATAATTAATTATTTTATTACAAGGACCACAATATGATGTTTCTTTTTATTAATTTCTTGGGAAGCTGGCAAGAAGCACAAGTCTTCATTTATATATAAATATTTTTTTATATAAATGGAGTATTGTGAAATGCATGAAGAAGATGATTGTTACTATTGTGAAATACATGAAGAAAATGATTGTTACTGTCAATATAAATCAGTTAAAACAATTAAAATAGAATTTCATCAAGACTGAGATATTTCATTAATTTGTTAAGACGATATGAATATGTAGATTATAAATATAATGAAAAATTAAATATATGTTTCATCATTTTTGTTATTTATATAGAACAAAAGAAATCTATATTTTTTTTTCTATTTTACAAAGAAAATATATGAATATTACAATATTCCTAATAATATAATAATAATAATAATAAAAAAAAAAAATGACATTATATGGAATAACATCAGCAATGATTACTTTGAAAAACTAGAGATTTCAAAAATATTATTTTCCAAAGAGAGGAACTATCGAAACTGATCCACTTAATGATCCCTCGACTAATATTAGCTATAGTGAAGAAATTTGGAGGAATAGATATAAGGTAGCAAATTAAAAATGATTATGGTCTATATGGAGATTTCAAGATAGCTACATTTTGGGACTATTATAAAATCATAAAATTATTTAAAATATTAATATGTATTTTAGAAATTATCAATTAAAAACTTAGTGGTTTAGTTACTTTTAAGGTAGCGTCATTTTAATACTACCTTAAAATGATAAATTATTTATAATATTAATATGTATTTTAGAAAATATCATTTAAAAACTAAGTGGTTTTAATTACTTTTAAGATAGCGTAATTTTGACGCTATTAAAAATCATAAAATTATTTATAATATTAATATGTATTTTAAAAATTATCATTTAAAAACTAAGTGGTTTAGTTACTTTTAAGGTAGCATGAGATGATAGCATTTAAAATTATTGTAGCTACAAGACAACATCTGTTTTAGGTACACAACTATTATGCGAACTATCAAATCCAAACCACTTGACATAAGCATGAATCCTATGAGGTGAGTTGTTTAAACAATATGTTCTCCGATGAATTTGAATGGTTATACCTCATAATGTTTACTTCCCAACATTAATTTAATATAATAATTATGTTTCCTGCAAAGTGAGGTAAAGCCGGACAGATCAACAGGCATAGACTTTGGCTAAGAAAAAGGACAATGATTTTGGCAACTTGGAACATACAAGGTTGGAATACTAAGAATAATGAAGTACTTAACGAGATTACAAAGAAGGGGGTGGATATAGGAGTTCTGACAGAAATGAAAAGGAAAGGGAAAGGTCAAGAAATGATTGGTGAATACATGCATGTATGGAGTGGGGTGGAAAAATCGGAGAGAGCTAAAGGAGGAGTATTTTCAACTAGGAATACATCAGGAAATTTTGTTTTCTGCATTTCTTGCTCGTAGAATATACCTTTAATATCTTCTCCACTAGTGTCCTTTAGATGGTAATATGGTGGGTTATATGCGAACGCTTTATGAACAGTAAATATCTCTCTAGACCAGTTAGCTGTATATCCTTTTTCGAATATGCCTTTTATTTTACTGATACGAACTCTATCACCAACTTTATATTTAGTTTCTAGGTAAGGGTATGTGCTTTTTATATTAACATCAATATGCTTCATATTAACACCAATAGGCTTCATTTTGATAGTAATGTGATAAGTGTTGTTATAGGTGTCTACTAGTTTTGATGGTATTTCAACCCATTTATAGTTTCCTTGTATGGAGAATTGTTTCCACATTTTTTCTTTGAGCGTCCTATTGAACCGCTTGACAATAGATGCCTTAACATTGGTATATGTTGAATGGTGATTGATATTGTATTTCTTCATGAGCTCTTTAAAATCCTTGTTGTAGAACTCTTTACCTTTATCAGTCTGTAGATTAAAGTGGTGACGATCTTTGAATATGTATTTGAACACATTTGTAACACGTTCACCAGTTTTGTTTTTTAGTGGTACAGCCTATGCATACTTGGAGAACACGTCTATGACCGTTATCATATACTTGAAACCCTTATTGACTTTAGAAACACCTTTTAAATTACCAGGGTCCATCTCAACCAGATCAGCTTGCCATAGATCATCTATACCGCTTACAATAACTTTTCGTGTTGGGTAATTTCTTCTAGCTGGTTTATGTAGTTCATTAATAATTTGCTCTTGGACTGTGTCTACCTCTTTGATGCTGTTTTTTTTCATGGTAGGTGTTTTTTTAATACCTTTGCCAGATGTGCTTACGAAAGTAGATTTTTTGGATCAACAACTAGCACATTTTGGATAATATATAGGGCTTACCATTTGATGATTCCTTGTTAACACGGTTAACACTGTTGGTATTTGATTTGCACTTTACGCAATATGTAGTAGTCATGGTTATTTATAAGATATAAAAAATCATATATAACAGATTCATTTACAAATAATAAAATGTTTAATTTGTAGACTATATTTTCCACTGTTACGTTTTCTTTACATAACTATAGTAATAAACCCATATTCTTGTTTCCAACAATCACTACAGATGGAACTAAACTCATCAAAATTAAAACCACCACCAAGAAACTCATTATATATATGCTTTAAATTTGTGTTATCTTGTTGAAATACTTACTTACTTACTTACTCACTGGCACTATCGAACCCGTAGGTTCATGGCCGCACGGACATAAGCTATCCATACATCCCTATCCTGAGCTAATGCTTTCCAATCATTCCCTGTATAATCTACTTCCCTCAAATCATAGTTAATGTTGTTCTCCCACCTCATTCTTGGTCTACCAACTGGGCGTTTTCCTTCTGGTTTCCTACAAGAAGTTTCCATGCACGTCTTTCATTCCCCATACGCGCAACATGTCCTGCCCATCGCAGTCTACGGGACTTAACTGTTCTTATTATATCTGGCTTCCTATAAAGACCATGTAGTTCATTGTTATGTAGTCTTCTCCATTCACCTGTCTGTTCATCTCTCTTTGGTCCAAAAATTTTCCTAAGAACTTTATTCTCAAATACTCGTAATCTCCTTTCCTCCCTTAAAGTAAGAGTCCATGTTTCGCACCCATATAATATAACTGGTAGAATAATAGTTTTTATATTTTCAGCTTAACGTTTTTTGAAAGGAGTTGGGACATCAAAAGTCTCTGCAATGCATAATAGCATGCATTTCCAGAATTGAGCCTATGTTTAATTTCTTTGTGCATCTCATTCCTATTTGTGATTATTGTTCCTAGGTATTTGAATTCAGCCAATTCCTCAAAATTTCCCTCATTTGTCATTAGCTGTCCATTTCCATTATATAATGTATTTCTACGTGAGACCATATATTTAGTTTTACTGATATTTACTTCCAGTCCTAATTTCTTAGTGTTACTCAATAGTGTGTGCGTGTTGGCCTTTAGTATCTCCTCGCTATCGGCCAGTAGTACTACATCATCAGCATAAACTAACAGCTTATTAATACCATTCAGTTGTAAGCCTTCCTCATTCTCTAAAGATTTAATGGCATGCTCTAGTACAAATTAAATAGTAGAGGAGATAGTGCATCTCCTTGCATCAACCCATTCTGGATTTCAAAAGTGTCTGAAAAACTGTTTGCCTACACGCACCCTACTCGTTGAGCCATTTAGACACATTCGTATAAGTCTAACTAACTTTTTAGGAATTCCGAACTCCAGCAGGATACTATATAACTTCTCCCTCTTAATTGAATCATATGCTTTTTGGAAGTCTACGTATAGTTGATGTACAGTACCATTATATTCCCATTTCTTTTCTAAATCTGTCTTATACTAAAAATCTGATCTGTTGTAGACCTGTTTCTTCTAAATGCACATTGATGATCTCCTAGAATGTCATCAATATAGGGAGTAAGTCTGCTGTGACTAATATATTTGTTAGAATTTTGTACGAAGTTGAAAGTAATGAGATGCCCCTGTAGTTGTTGCAATCAGTTTTATCTCCTTTCTTATAAATTGGTACGATAATTGATTCCTTCCATTCATCTGGAAGAGCTTCTTTTTCCCAAATCATACTAAGCAAACAGCGTATCTTGTCCATCAATTTTTCTCCCCCTGATTTTATCAGTTCTGCTGGGATCTCATCTGAACCTGATGCTTTATACATCTTCAATTTTTCAATTGCCATTTCAACCTCTAATGCACTTGGCTCTGTGACTAGCATTTTCTGCTGTCTGTAACTTATCCTCCTCAATGTCCTGTTCTGTATGTACATTTAATAGCTGATTAAAATAACTTTTCTATCTATTTAATATACTCTTGGAATCTGCAATCATATCCCCATTTTCATTCCGAATTATGGTTGTTCTAGCCTGAAACCCTTTCTTCTCTATACTAATTTCCTGATATAATTCTCTAATGTTCCTATTTTTTGCATTCATTTCAAGATCATTAATCTTCTCTCTCAAATATTCCCTCTTTTTATTCTTTAGTAACTTGGTGGTTTCCCGTCTAACACTACCCAATTGCTCTAAATTTACCTCATTTGGCTCGTGTAACCATTTAATTTTTGCTAGCTTTCTTTTCTTTACAATGTCGGCACATTCCTCATCAAACCATCCCTTGTTTTGCCTCTTTTTTAAACAACCAATGCTTTCTGATGCTGACAATTTAATAGTATCTCTTATAGCCTCCCATTCCTTATTTATATCAGTTTCTTCTTCGTTTGCCACATTGTCATCTGAAGATTCCAGTACTTCAAATCTATTAGCAATTTTGATTTGGTATTCTTGCTGCATTTCATCATTTTTTCAAGTTTTTTAATTCATATTTTACAGAATCATCTTTAGCGTTTGTTCCTCTCATAAGCGATAGCCGTTGTCTGATTTTCACCTTGACCAGATGATGATCTGAATTGCAGTCTGTCCCTCTAACTGATCTAACATCAATGATGCTACTGTGCCAGCGTTTATCCACTAATACATGATCTATCTGGTTCCGAGTTTCTCCATCTGGGGACGTCCAGGTGTATTTATGAATATCCTTATGCTGAAATGTTGTGCTCTTAAGAATGAGATTCTTTGATGTGGCAAATGTGACTAATCTAACCCCGTTGTCGTTACTATCTTCATGAAGACTGAATTTGCCTATTGTTGTTTTGAATATATCTTCCCGCCCCACTTTTGCATTAAAATCTCCTAAGACAATTTTCATATGATATCGTGAAAGGCTATCAAATAAGCATTCTAATTCTTCATAGAACTCATCCTTGATCTTGTCATCTTTATCTTCTGTGGGGGCATGTACATTTACAATTATAAAATCATGTCGTTTACCCTTTAGAATTATGTATGATATCCTATCACTAACAAACTTAATATCTCGGATAGCGGATAGGATCCTCCTTCTGACTAAAGAACCCGTTCCAAATGCAGGTCTTTCTGCACCCCCATAGTATAATGCAAAGCTTCCTGATTCCTGACTACCTTCTCCTGGCCACCTAACTTCCTGTAAAGCGACTATATCCAAGGGCGATTTATCCAATTCCCGCGTTAATATCTCTAGTGCCCCGCTATTGTATAAAGTCCTAACATTCCACGTTCCTAGGAACATGTCCCTGTGTTTGAGCCTTTGGCATGGGTTCCCTGAAGTAGTCCCCGCCCGGAGAACCGAATGGGGGACTTTTTGATCTTGTTGAAATATACACAGAAAATTGATATTATCTCTTGTAAGCTGTTTAGGTATTTTGCTTTACGTTTGACTCAAATAGAACACATCAATTTGCTTATGTCTACCACGTGTATAATAGTCTCGCACATGATCTTGGTTCTCCTGTATAAAATCATCAAACATAACTATGAAATTATTTTTGCACTCATCCAGTGGTACAACCTCTTCATTATTATCACAGAATGTACATTTTTTTATGTATCATAGTTTCCACCTCTTTATATAAATTTTGCAAAAATGCATACGATGGTTGGTTTAAACTTTTCGAGCATATGTAGATATGGTAATAAAAGATTCCAGGCTATGTGGCCGTGGTCTATAACTGGCGTTTCTTCCAGACGTTTCTCCCTCAACTGCGGAGGGCATCTTCAGTGGCGAGCGCTTCCAGCTGTTGTTTCTCTGTCGTAGACTCGACTGAGAATGCATTCCACTATATGCAGATGTGTCTGTTCTTTTTATCCAACCATCCAGGAGATAATAAAAAATTATGCAATAGTGTTGTTTTACCACTCCCGGACGGTCCAACAATAACCGATCGGATATAATCATCATTTGGTAGATATTTAGCATTATTTCGCTTTAATTGTGGTATTGGTATGATACGTTTTATATTCCAGTCTGTCATTTTTATATTTTTTTTGCTTAAGCTGGTTAAATATTTTAGGACACCTTCTGAACGTTTACTTCATCCAGTCTACCACATAACGAAAAACATCTTCAGTTGACTTCTATGGTGTGAACACAAATTGTTCATTAATGAGTAAGTTATTCGAGTATAAATTATACACATTCCTATCAATAATTAGTCTTTTTTAGAATTTTTCCAAGAACAGGTATTAAACTAACTAATTGGTCTAAAATAATTTATATGACTTTTATATTGTGAAGTTGTCTTGATATTTTCTTAATCGAAGCTAATTTCCAACAATCACGGAAGACTCCCAATCTCATGCATTTATTATAAATTGTCACAAAAACGTTGGAAGCATGGCGTGAATATGCTTAATTATATTGGCAGAAATAGCATCTATGCCAGGAGCTTTCTCATCAACTTTTCTTAAGATCACCCGTTCCACTCCTCCTTACGTGGTCATACCATTTCAGCCTTCTGTGTTCAATCTCACCCATTATATTTCTTTCTGCATTCATTCATTTTCTAATTTCTGTATTTCTATTTTTTTTCCAGACGAGACTTTCTGGCAGCTCTTCTCCAAAACATTCGTTTCAACTGACGTTATTCTGTTGACAAGTTCATTGTCCAAACTTCCGATCTATATAACATTATACTTTAATCAAGTTGGAAGTGATTGGTAGTGAATGTGATGTTTTTCGCTCCGCGGAAAATGAATTAAATGACATAATTAATGTTATGAATATGGACAAAAAACAGACAAGAAATGTCAGGAAAATGTTGTGAAGTCTGCACAAGTAGTGAAGGAAGCCTTGGTACATTTGAAGAATATAATGGATCAAAAGAAAAATGTTGTCGTAAGCCCTGTCAATGAATATTACTATGCCTATGTACCACAGAATATATCTTACACAGAACACACGGAAATTGTAGTTCTTTTATCACCAAAATGTCCTGAAACTGTTGTGAATTCTGACCAAACACTTAAATTAGTGCAAGCAAGTACTAAGAACAAATTAAGTGTGGGTGTAATCGCTACAAATTAAATAAATAATAGCTTGTGTTAGATGAATTAAGGCGTGCAGCTGAATGTTTGTCTTTTCAATAAACAATATATGAAAGTAACAACAGTCTAGTAGTAACTATCCCACAAAAACGCTCCGCTGAAATCATAATTCATGGAATTGATGCTAATTTTCCTGAAGAAAAATTTGTGTCAGTAATTAAAGAACCAAACACGCGCGTTGTACAGTGCCTGCTAGATACTAGTCAGGTCATGAACAAACGGTTCATGAAAATTTCAAGAAATGATGAGACACAGTTGAAGTTCTAGAAATGTCACCTCAGTTGTATAGAGCCGTGATAAACAGCTGAAGCTATACATTGGCTACAGCCGGTGGAAGATTACCAAAGGCCATCTATACATGGAAAATTGAAAGAATGAGCAGAAAAGGAAGACCAAGAATAACCTGGAAGTATAACATTGAAAATTGAATGAAGAAATTTGGTAAAACAAATGAAGACACAGAGGACAGAGAACGATGAGGAACTTTGATTATGGGAAATTTGTAAATGCTTTTTGCAAACTGATAGTCTATAAGTCCGTAGTGATTTATATATATTTTTAACAATTCATGTTAATTACTAAGATTGGTTGGAGAAAACACTCGATGATGAGGAAAATACTAAAAAAATGCCAATATCATATGGAAGTATCCCATGAAGCTCAGTAGTAACGATTATTAATGAATTAATTGTTTTACTGCGGTTCGTCACATTTAAATAAACTAATATTAGAAATCGGATTTCGCCAATTTAATGGTTAAAATTAAATAGATGACACTGGGGTTCAATTAGATATTTTTTAATAGGGAACATCCGTTCGGAACTCTGTCTTCGAGCAAATAAAATCATTAAATGTCCGTCCATTTGAACAACTGTTTTAAATTTTATAATAAAAACTACCTGCTACATAGGTATTGGTGGCGCTATCTTAATATCAGTATAAACTGAGGATCAAGTTGATCCCAGGTGCATACCTGCCTACTGTACGACAGACTCCATGGGCACGTGAGTGTGTTCGACACTATCCCATCGGGTGTCGCGCTGCATGTATAGTTAGTGATCCTCAAGTCAATTTATTTCGATATAAGATTTTAAGTTCCTTATGAAAAAAAATGGGGAAAATAGTGATCTGCGTGCTAAGCATATTTTAGCCATTTTGAATTGCCATAGAATAACTGTGATGAAGAGGTAATTATTTTACGTATTTAAACACATGTAATATGTAACGAACCTAAAAGCTAACCTAACCTAATTCGATAACTCTAACCTAGGTGGATATCATGGAACGCCCTTTTTTATTTTACGCGGTTAAAATGTACACTCGTTTGTGTTTTACGCGGTTAAATTCGGATATAAATCTTTGTTACCGGCAGAGAAGCACCGTTATCGCCAGAGGTTCGTTGTTAAAACCAGTTGTAATCGACAGAGATGCTGTAGCAGTGGGTTTATCGCTGGTTAGTAATGTGGTTATCGCAGGTTTGTAGTCTTTTTATCGCTGATTATTAGTGTGGTTATCTCTGGTTATTTGTATGGTTATCGCTGGTTATGACGTCAGCATTCACTTGTTTCCCAATCGGATGGTCAAAGTAGCCATGATAGGCCCGCAGAACACTCAAACAACCTAAAATTTTAACAGCTAACAAAAGATTTTCCCTTAATATAAATATTTAAAGAACTCGAAGTTTGATTAGGGCATTACCTATCAACGTAACGCTTTCAAAATACTCAGTTATGACTTACCCACTATGTGTATTAGTTCGAACGAACAAGCCTGTATATGTGTATATACACCATACGCCATGGGGATACGTGTGTTCCCTACTGGGAGTTTCTTAAGCTGGATAATTTAGTTACGCTTATTTCCCAACGAGTGACATGTGATTAGGATATCGCCTCAATGATACAACTAGTATGCAACTAGGAGAAGAAGTCAGTAATACCCTTCAATTAATTTTACTCATAATGTAAAACGCGAATTTTATTTTCTGCTTCTAAACTATTAAAGGTCTTATAATTTCGAAGTTCTCGTAATTTCCTAGTGTTTTAATATATATGGCACGACATCCCGAAAATTGATAGAAAGTACATGCGAGTTTTCCTCAAGGTAAATACTGTCGAAAAAAGTGAATTTCTTTCTACGGCGACCATAGCTTATATTAACATGGATATAGATGTGTTTAATTCATGAGTAGAGCGGAGATTTGTGTTATTAAAACATTCAAAATGCATTATGATATCGCTGAACATGCATTATAAAAGGAGCAGAATGAACATACCAACAAAATTCTAAGTTTCATTAAGCTTTATGTATTCTGGTTTTATTTTTAGTGAGTTTTCTTAATTAAAAGATACAAAATAAGGGAAACAATTGTGTGATAGGATTTAATACACTACTAACCTCTGATATTAACTTCTTGAAACACGAAAATACTTCGATATAATATTTTAAAAGCTATCACTGTCGTTTATCAATACTTATAAAATACATTTTTAAAACCGTTGAGGTGGATAGTCATATAATAAAATTAACATACATACCTTCTTAGGTCAGTACCGTCGTCCTCAACTTGTAAAAAGATATGTGTGCTTTTATTTTCCTGAAGGCCTTTCAGAATATCTATTCAATCATCAGTGGATATAGTTTTTCGCTAAGTGTATTGAGATGTTCCCGGAAGATGGTCTTGATGTAGCGTTGTCCATAACTGAAGTGTACTTCCTGACAATATCATACAGCGGGTTGTTTGATCGGGGAGTGCTTTAATTTATTAACAACTAGTTATCTAACTCCTTGGCAATTTCAAGGTTTCTAATATATTGTTTTTTGTTAGGTTTCCCTCTTTGTGTATTATTGTAAGAGTGTCTTCTATTGAATTCATTATATGGTCAGCGATTATTGTGAATTTTGCGTAATTAGACTTACCATTTGCGTATACGAAATCGTTACGATACTCTTTAAACCCTGCGTTGAAGCTTCTTTTCGTTCTACCTGTATAGAACTTGTCACAATCTTTGAATATTAATTATTATACACCTTACTATTAATTTTTTATGTTTTTTGTATTGTTATTTATTATATTATTCAATTTATATTGGTATTGTCTATGTTTTTAAATTTGTGTTTATTTTTCTCATTATTTTGCCAATTTTATGGTTTCGTTGCCTGTATATGTTAATGTAATTCATGTACTATTATTATTTGCTTCTCTTTCGAGTTTGGATATTTTATTTATGTCGGGTCTCTTATTTTGTTTTCTTACAGGTTTTTCTATAATTATGTTGTTGTAGCCATTGCTTGTAGCCATGTTTTTGATATATCGCAATTCCTTATTATAATTAGTTGTGTATAATGGCAATTTTAAAATTCTTTTAATTAGACTATTAAAAGCGCTGATTTTTGTTGGTACGGATATATAGAACAATATTATTATTGTTGTTATTGTCATTATTATTATTATTATTATTATTATTATTATTATTATTATTATTATTATTATTACTATTATTATTGTTACTATTTTTGTTATAAGAAACATTCAAAAGTTTTCGACTTTGTAATATCCACTTTTAGATGATTTTACATGACCGTACAGAAAAACTCGATGGTATTCCTCTCAAAAATTGAACATTAATATTTCAAAACAGAAGTGTAAACGTTTAATTCTTTCTCGGTTTTTCCTTTTTCACAATGTCCCTAGTGAACTTTGCACAATACCTGTAGTAACACTGTAATTACGCAAAGATAATTTGGAGACGTTAAATTAAACTGTACGGTATAACACCCGATAGATAGGTCTGGATTGAGATGCGAGATTACATTAACCATGATATGAGAGAGGTAAGTGCAATGTTGAGAAAACACTTCGCTCAGGATAGAGATGTATGAAGTGATAATGGCCGCGTGATCATGAACCACCAGTTTTGATAATGCAGGTGAATTAGGGTAAAACAAATCCAATGTTTGGATATTGAAATATCTTAGGTGCACTATAAAAATGTAATTGACCCTCGACCAGGAAGTTCCGTACATTAATTCGCATCAAATGAACTTTCCATGCATCCCTTTTCCTATATTACATAAGTACTGGAAACAATTATTTAACTTTAATTTTTATTGTAGAGATTTTATGTTTCTGAAAATGCGAGGTTATTAAATTGATAGAATTGGCCTTTTAATGTGTTGCCGTTATATGTAGGCTACGTGACATACAATTTTTGAACGATGGGATAGCAAATCACCATTTCTCCCTTAATGGGATCAGTTCCAGATAATGACTGACATCGTGTGTACAGCTCAAATGGCGTGTACTCCATAACACCGTCTCTCAGTCATTTCACTTCGCGTTGGCAATATCAGTTTTAATGAAAATGCAATAACTCATTCTTCTAAAAAAATGTACTAGTATAGACAATACGCTACAAGATCGTAGTTTGAGTAAGAAGTAATGATAAAACATTCCAAAAATTAATAAATATGTTCTGAAATATGGGAAAGTTTTCATAATCTATTAAATAAAAAAGCTCAATTCAAGGTTCATACAACGCAGTGCATTATTTTGTTTACTGCAATGAAGATAGAGCACACATAACTGGATATAATAAATCAGTTCACATTGGAAATTACGTTGTGTTTTGAAAGATAGCAGTGATACAATAAATAAATAAGTAACCGTATTACTATGTTTAACGATTCTCAGTAAAATCTCCAACATTCGTGTCGCCGTACTTTTCTCAACGATGAAGAGTTAATCAATTTTACTTAAAGAACTCTCTTTTCAGTACTGAGATTATTTTACCTGTTGTGAAAAAACTATGCGTGCTCACACATTTACATACCTTTTTTAAGCAGGCCGTCGAGAAGAGCGGACGTGTTTTTGTTAGAGTGGTTGAAGTGTGCAGGGGACAAAGCATTAAGGAAGAAGTTAGAAAGCTGATTGAAACATTGTCAACTGAAGTGAAAGAGGGGTTAGAAAAGTGCAACGTGGGTGAAAAAATTCGTGATATTAAGACGAACATGCATCGGATGGAGGACAGATTGAAATGGCAGGAATCTAAATTAGACTATCTCGAAAACCAGAGTCGCCGTAAAAATATTATGATATATGGATTGCATGAAGAAGACAGGGAGTGCTGGGAGGAAACTGAACATATAGTTAAAGAGTAGTGGCGCAAATCGGGATTGATTTGGTGGATAGTGATATCGAAAGAGGGCAGAGAGTAGGTCATTGGAATAGTGGAAAGAGACCGATTGTATGCAAATTATCACACTACAAAATAAAATGTTGGATCCTTAGAGACAGTAATTATCTTAAAGGGACCGGTATCAATATTGCCGAAGACTTTAGTGAGAAGGTGCGCCGCGAAAGGGACTTTCTTAAGCGACACATGCTCGAGGCGAGGAGGCAGGGTTGCCATGCAATCCTGCAATTTAATAAATTGATTATAAATGGACGAATCTGGAGCAGGGACTACTACAAAATATGGACAACTCTGAAAATGAATTTGAAGAGGTCATTGACAGCGAGTCCCCAAAACCTACAGGGGACACTTCAACAGCAGGTGGTCTCCTTACAGCAGAGGAGGGAGAAAATTCTACACGAGAGAAAGAGAGAGGGAGCACAACGATACTAACTCCGGGGAATCCAATAAACACTCAGCACAAAAACGGCCGAACGCAAAAAGTATACCCCACCTCTAAGAGGTGAACGACCGACGGACACAAGACCTCAAAAAAAGAAAATCACTAAGACTGCTGAATTTACCCGCAGAAAATGAACTATTGAGAGGGGGAAGTTCGAAAAATACAGGTAAGACTAATGACAACCGGAACACAATAGGGTTTGTTGACAGTCGGTTCATGGAATATTGAAGGGTTAAAACAAAAACTCTCAATGGACAGATGTGTACAGTTTATTGAGACTTTTGATATATTAGCTCTAGGAGAAACATGGTTAAAAGCTAATGAATGCGTAAATCTATGTAATATGAAAGTTATTTTAAGGGTAATGAAACTAGAGAGAAGAGAGGTAGATATCCAGGCGGTGTTGCCATTTTATATAAAGCTAACTTAGACCCATATGTTAAAAAGGTAAATATTGCTTTAAAAGAGGCAATTAGTATATTTTACCATACAGGAAGAGCAGAAATGTGTCTGTTGTCTATTTACCGCCAACCACTAAATTCCAGGTAAGCCAATCCAATTTTTTTCGTTGAATTGTCTGACTCGTTGGCAGAAATAAAAGATAGGTTTCCGGAAGCGGGAATAATAATATTAGGGTGAGGGTAGGAGAAGCAAAGATAAGATTATAAATTCAGAAGGAAACCAATTGTTAGCTTTTTGCGATGCATTTGAACTTGAAATTCTGAATGGGAAATATGGGGAAGATAAAAATGGAGAACTGACATTTATTAATAAAAATGGAGGTAGCGTAATCGATTATTCAATATGCACACAAGACATGATTCCAGTCCTAAGTAATTTCTGTATAGTTTCCAGAATCGAATCACACCACTTCCCAAACAAACTTATTTTAAATATGAAAGGTATTAGTGAGACAGTTAATGATGAGGTGGAAACAATATTACGGCCAATTACACGTTTCAGGTGGACCCAGGATCGGAGAGAAGAATTTATCAGGAGTTTGGAAACGCTAACACAGGATCTGCAATTAAATGATCTTAGCGGGGAGGAAATTATTAAAACTTTGACATAATCTTTTCAAAAATCAGGGCAAAAATTCATGGTTAAATACACAATGAACCAGAAGGACAAAGGGTGGTACAATAATGCATGTAGAAAGAAGAAGAAGTTTGTCGAAAGTAGTCTTTTAAAGTTTAGAAAAGAAAGCACAGATGAAAGCAGAAAAAATTATGCGCAAGAGAGAAAGGAATACAAAGAATTATTGGGAGAAACAAAACTAGCATGGCAAAATAAGGAATCCGAAGACATGAGAGTCACGACTGAAAGTGGGAACATTGCGGACATATGGAAAGCGATAAGAGAACTAAAAGTAAAGTCCATAAATCGGACAAGAATAACGCCTGGGGAATGGAGAAGTCACTTTGATAGGGTGTTGGGAAATGAGAGCTAAAGATATAATCAAGGAAATATAGTTGAGATCCCTAACTCAATTCATATTCAATTACTGGATAAGGATATTTTGAAAAATGAAGTGGTTTCTTCCATTAAATGTTTAAAGAATGGTAAAGCACCTGGAATTGATGGAATACCAGGGGAATTCTTGAAAACTATGATGTCATCGAATAAATTATTAGACGTTTTGAAATCTGCGTTCAACACACTTTTTAATGGAGGAGATTATCTGGAAGCCTGGGCGACAGGTGTCATCCAACCGCTATACAAAGGGAAAGGTGGGGCACAGATACCAGAAAGTTACAGGGGAATTTGTCTCTTGTCATTTATCGGAAAAATATATTGTAAAGAACTTTACGAACGAACAAGACAATGGGCTATAGAGAACAATAGGCTTTCAAAATATCAGGCAGGTTTTAGAGAAGGGTACTCCACGGTGGACAACGTATTTGTTCTGAGAACATTAATTGATGACAATCTGAAAATGAAGGGGGGTTAAATTATTTTGTGCATTCACTGATTTTAAGATGGCATTTGATACTGTGGACCGAAGCGCACTTTGGGAAAAATTAAATCGGAAAGGATTGTCTCATAAAATGATACATGTTTTAATGTAAATTTATAAACATGTTAAATATTGTATAAAAGTAGACCAAGGACACATTACAGAGAGCAGTGAAGCCAATCGGGGAGTGAGACAAGGTTGCATTTTATCACCAATGCTATTTAATCTATTCGTTGATGATATTGTAGACGTAATGCTAGAAGGAGAAATTGAGGCTCCGGAGATAAGAAATGTTAAAATCCCAGTCCTGTTGTATGCAGATGATTTAATTATCTGTTCCAAGACAATCAAGGGATTGGAAAGTGGTCTTGACCCACTGGAAATATACTGTAGGAATTGGGGACTGACTGTAAATGTTAGTAAGACAAAAACAATGACCTTTAAAAATGGGACGGTTTATGGTAGAGCAGAGGAATGGAAATACAGAGATCAAAAACGTCAAAACGTGAAACATTTTGAATATCTTTTTACGACGTTGAAAATGAACGGGAAGTGGAAAAAACGTATTGATATAGCATTATTTAAAGGGGAGGGGACAACTTAACTGTGTACTCGGTATTCTGGGTCGAGTGCCTGATATTCCTGTCAGCACATTAGAAAAAATGTATGGAGCGATGGTCAGGCCAGTAATGCACTGTGGTAGTGAGATTTGGGGTTTCCAAAGAACGGAAGTACTAAATAAGGTATATACGCATTTTCTAAAAATATATTACAGGACTTAGTAAGGCCGTTTCTAACTGTGGAATTTTATATGAATTCGGGTCATTCCAGGACGACATAAACTGTAAAATTCGTGTACTCCAATACTGGTTGCGAGTAATCCAAGGTGAACAAACAATGCTTAGAGCAATTTGTTACAACCACCAAATTAAAAACATAGATGTTATATTTTGGGCAGACGAGGTTAGGAGAGAACTCCAAAAGATCGGGATGGGCTGGATATGGGAAAAAGGGACTGAAAATGCAAGAACGTGTGGAGAAAAATAAGGAGGAGGTACTTAGATATAAACCAACAAGGTACTTTCGCCGAATGTACAGGAAAACGCTCACTGTGTTTTAAAAAGAGACCTAAAACACGTCTGGGGAAAAGAATCGTATATACTCAACCAAGGATTTAAGGAGAGATCAGGGCTTGCTAGGTTTAGGCTAGTGGCATGGATATTTCTAAAAATTAGCGATGATCACGATATGCGAATATGTCCTACGTGCGGGAACTTTGAAGATGAGATACATATATTAGGAAAATGTAATGATTTAGAATATTGGAGACGTCAATTATTACGGGAAAGATTTCTAAATTCAAATCGGGAAAGATTGGCATGCTACGAGTTATTGGTAAATCCAGAAAATTGGAATAAACCTCGGTAAATTTCTGGACAAAACGCGGAAAATAAGGACAACACTCATTCATGAATAAATATATGTTATCAAAATGCAATGCCATTAATTCTTAACAATTATATATAAATTAATTAGTGTATAATGTTATTGTGTTATTATTTAATTGTAATATTATTGTGTTTTCTTTATGTAATTGTAATTTTAATGTTTTTTTAGTGTATAATGCTATTGTGTTGTTATTTAATTGTAATATTATTGTGTTTTTTTATGTAATTCTAATGTTATTGATGTTTTGTTGTTTATTTTTCTTTACACTAGTACCAATTATTACTTTATTGTAAGGGACTGTCAACAGCACGTACGGCTTACTGCCCGTGCGACCCATATTTGTAAATAATATTGTAAATATCTTACTTTTTGTCTAATAAAGTCCTACTACTACATACCGTTCCAAGGAATATAAATTCAGGATTTTAATATGTAGAATAATTCAAATTGCAATGACTATGGTGAGATTTGTATTTGTATCCAGAAGACAATGTGCCATGGGTATTAACATTCGTCATAGTTATACGTACATTTCAAGTCTCATAAAAATATACCGAGATTTGGCCTAATTTATTCAATACTTGTTCAAATATGTACTCAGGTGTATTGCAAATAACGCCATTAGACCAATAAGGTCAACTAAAGGTTCCTAATAAAGTATCCAATAACATAGTTAGATGAGTATTTTCATTTCAAGGTATACTCTTTTGACTGTTAAAATGCATCAATAATTATTACCTTGTTAGTAAATGTCTGTACGGAGATGAAACAAATCATGCGTTCGGTTCCGATTTAGGCTGCTTTATCTAACGATCGATAAGTATATTTTCGTTTATGTTGCCATAAATACTTCATAAAAATGTAAAGAAAGATACGTATTCTTAAAATAAATTTAATCTATGTTCATATTTTAAAAGAGTTTCATGGTACAGCACCAATTGTGAGTTCTATTGGTAAAAATTACGAGAATGCACATGTGGTCCAATAAGGCTAAAGATCACATGTAAAAGTCTTATTAAACTCTAATAAATATTTTGAATATCTGATTCCAGATTCTGGAAATAAAACCTAAAAAGAGAGTTGTATGGACAGAATATATGTTACAGAATTCTATCTAAGTGCCCACATTGTGTTAAGGATTTTGACCCATATTTCATTATACTGCTTTATTAATCTCTTTTACCAAATACAATTATATTCAATTATTTAAAGTTTTTCTCGATATATAATTTACTTATAATCTGCAATTTAATAAAATTAATTAAACCTGGAATTATTTGGGATATCTGAATATATTAAGACCAATTTCGACTATTTAAAAAAGGAACATATATATTATTAAATATAATATAATTTTCCTACAATTTGTAAAAATGTAGACTTTACGTTGTAGAGTTTCAAACAAATCGGTCCCACAAATATGACTTAATAGCAAATTAATCTTAATCATGTTAAATCCTGTACAGCGGTATATCTAAGGGATATTTATTAAATTCCAGTGTTAACGTTTTTAGTTCCCGAATATTGTTTTATATTCTAAAATTATATGTTCCTAGGAACACGTTCATATGTTTAAGACTCTGCCGTAGATACTTCGATGTAGTCCTGGCCTTAAGAATCGAATATCTCCGAACATTTTACATCAGGCTGCGTTTCTGAGCGCTTGTATTTTTACACAAGGCTCTCCTTTAGCCTGGTTGTTTGCAATTGACCTGTCCTGCAGTAATTACACAGCCGGTACAGCTTGTAGTATCATTTAAGCAAGCAAGCCCCACCACCACGAATCTAGTTCAGGAGTCCATCGTGGAGAGGATGGAGACAAACATAAAAATAAATATGTATCAAACCGACAAGAAATGTACACTCGGGTAGAGTGACGTACATAAAATTACCCAGAAACGGGACAGATTTATCTGAGGTAAAGGAAGCAAGGGAGAAATACAGAAAGGAATAAAAAGATATACATCACAGAGTGACTACATCTGCGGTGACCAACACAAACTCATTGAACACGTGTGCACGACGGAAGAGCAAAACGCTCAAATTATCAATAAAGAAGGAATGAAGGGGAGGGGGGTTGGTGACGCGGCGACACTTTAACAATGCTGCGTTGCGGTCTAAACTAATGCCAATTTGCTAGGATTCTTGATATAATCATCCCGGACAATGCAACATATTTGAAACGGAGTTAGTAATTCCCTAATGTTTATTTTAATCGGTAATGGGAAAATGTATAATACTGAATATGAAGAAAAGTCAAAATGTTCAATGTGTCTGAAAGTTCTTACTAACGTGAAAAAAGTTCAATATTCAGATGTATTTTTCTACATACCCTGTGAATTATAAGGATACTGATCACACAGCGGAGGTCGAAAAGCTAAAGGAATACTTTTCATCCGTAATTGCACAAAATAGTGTGCACCTATTTCATTACACTTGTTTTTACATGCATTTATTTCCACTAGTTCATATCTTAACCACCACATATTATTATAAGTAATTCCACGAGTGATTTCCAAATTATCGATAAATTGTAAATCACTCGTGGCATTTGTTAGGACTATTTACCGAATAAAAAATTAAGTGTTTACTCACAAATCATTATGTAAATATAGTTATTTTGAAATATTCATTTATTTAATGTAAACGGCGAAGTTTGAAAAAAAATGAGAAACGTTTGTTATGTTTGACTTATTCGTCACTGCAGCCATATCATATTATTTATTTCCAAAGGATAGCAATATTGTGAGACTGCACTTTAGTGGAGAAAAAATGAAACACATCAAACTGTACATTAATTAATTTCTGATGTCCTATGATGTATGTATGTCAATTATATTTTTCTGGAACGTTATTACCTGGTAAATAATACGTTTCCGAAAGTGTGAACAGTTTTTTGTGGTATAATGAATTGCTACAAACTGTTTTATATTGTAACCCGCAAGCACTATCTGTTTACATTTGTGCACTATATGTAGAATCTGGAGCCATGTTTAAGTCAGTCGCTGCAAAATAATGCTCTGGCCTATTCAGAATGTTCAAAAGGAAGAGCTTTCTTTAATATGATAAACTTATTTGTTAATTTCCAGGTGAAACACGACTGTGATTAGTTGTAAATCAAAATTAATTGAAACGCGATCGGTCATTGACTCCCATTTGGGGCATCAGTTAAATAGTCACTATAATAATAATAATAATAATAATAATAATAATAATAATAATAATTATTATTATTATTATTTTTATTATCTATCAATATCTTCCGTTATACCCCGTTTGGGGTTAGATCGCACCCTAGTGGGATTGTTTAACCAAGAAAAGTTAGTTTTCCTTATTTACGCATATATGTCAGCTATTATTATTATTATTATTATTATTATTATTATTATTATTGTTATTATTATTATTATTATTATTATTATTATTATTGTTATTATTAGTGTTATTGTTATTACTATTCTTGCAGGCAGAACCGGCTGCTTGTGAGTCAGTTGTTCGTGTTAGCTACCAAAATCGCAATGCATATTTGAAGATAAAGCCGTAAGTTGTCTAATGTCATATTTATGAAGGACTGTAAGAAAATAGCAGGTGAATTGTTATGCTCTAATCAAATTGAGTTATTTGACGCCATTAGACTTTCTCTCCCAATTGTTGTTCGCCGCATAGAATATTTTGCTGATGATACTTCTCACAAGTTAATGGAAGTTGTAAGTAATTTTATTGATTTTTCCTTAGCGTGTGTGTGTTTATGTATTTGGAGTCTTATGGAAAACAATCAATAAACTGACATAATACATTAATAAAATTATTAAACTTCAAATGAAAGTGTTGATATCTTCAGCACAGTAGGCCTACTTTTTTGTTAGGGGTGTGAACTTCAAACTATAATAATAATTTACAGAGGAGCTATTTAATCCAGCGCCAATGCGAGATACAACAATGGGCACCAACATATTATCACGTGTAGAAGAAGCTATAGAAAATATCGATATTTCATGGAGACCATTTGTATCTGCAACCACAGATGGGGCACAGGCTATGTTAGGATGAAGCTTGGGAATTGTATAGTGTCTCAAAGACATAATATATATAACTAGGACTATATTAGACAATGCTATTTAAAAACATGGGTCGCACGGGCAGTAAGCCGTACGTGCTGCTAACAGTCCGTTTCAATAAGTTAATGTTTGTTAATAACATAACTTAAAAAAGACAATTATATTACAATTAGATCACAATACAATTACATTATACATTAAATTGGTTATGAGGAATTATTAAGAATTAATGGTATTGTAATTTGTCAACATATTTATTTATGAAAGAATAAGTACTGTTCTTATTTTCCGCGATTTGTATAAAAATTTACCCAAGTTTATCCAATTTTCTGGACTTACCATCAACTTGTATAATGCCAATCTTTCATGATTTGTATTTAGAAATCTTTCCGGTAATAACTGCCGCCTCCAATATTCCAAATCGTTACATTTTCCTAATATGTGTGTCTCGTCTTCAAAGCTCCCGCACATTGGACATGTTCGCATATCGTGATCTTCGATAACTTTTAAAAATTTCCATGCCCCTAATCTAAACCAAGCAAGCCCTGATCTCCCTTTAAATCCTAGATTGATTATATAAGATTATTTTCCCCAAACCTGTTTTAGGTCTCTTTGTAAAAAGAGTGAGCATTTTCCCGCACATTCGGCGAAAATATAAGACAAACTAACAGACCAGACAGTATGGAGAATCCATTGCACAATTCATTAAGAAAGTCTGTTTGCTAAAAGAGTTTTGCTGAGTGAAGAGATGAGTGTTGTAGTTAAAACAATAAACGTAATGAAATTCCAGAGAGTTCTTGATAGATCATGATTGTGAGCATGTGACATACCCTATTTTCAGTGAAGTACGACGGCCCAACTGGGAAAAATTGTTCAAGCAATTTCTCGAGTTACTTGATGAAATTGCGGCATTCATATAAATTATAGGTTCAATATATGTAAGAAGAATGTTGTACATGCATTATACCAATAAATCATAGCGTTGTGATATGAGTTTAAAAAAAATAACCTTAATCAAAGCATCCACTTAATAACTGGTAATAGCCCTTTAAATTAATATATTTTCAATGTTCAAGAACATCGAATACTGCCCGATGCCAAGGAAGTTTAATGTTTCTTAATAGTGACTAACAGCCTCTGAGAGGACAGCTCCACACTTCTCGACCAGTGATGCTCCTGCTTACTCGCGATTTCACACGGCACTTCCTAAGTGCTGCTGAGCTGGTCACCGCTGAACTGCACTGATCAACTCTTCATAAATTCGTTTAAATTCACAATAAATTGAACTAAAAATGTAAGTATAATGTTTATGCATAAACAGTGGAAGTAATTTGGGCGCAAAAAATTGTATTCGTTCCCCATTCTACTACAAGTGGCAATGATACGTAAATTCCCACGTGAAAAGAAAAGCTATTTTCGAAATTCCGTGGTCATTTGCCTTTCATACAACGATCTCTCTGTAACTATTATTTTAATTTGTTAAATATTTAATAATATTTAAGAGGGCTCATACACCCAGCACGAGGTACATATGCACACACATCATTACTTTACAATAAATAAAAAAACTATAAAATATATACAATTATGAAAATTTTGACACAGCTAGTATACACTATTAGCTTTCATTTGATATTAAAATTGTTATTATTGAAGCAACAGTTTTGTAATTGCAGGAAAATACAATTTGCATAATTTCAGTTTCTTATATATCACATCATACATTATTATTTAAAAAACTAATAACCTGACTAGTATAAACATTTTTTTAAAATAAATGTAACTCTCCAATAAAGCTTGCGAACTATTAAGATGTGCCCAGATATATTGGTTTAGAGCAAATTTTTTATTAATATTTTTTTAAAATAAGTTTACACTATATATTCCCCATTACCTAACCTTAATATTCAAAAGATTGCAATGCTTTTAGTATGACAGATACAGACTAAGTGGATGAGTGTGTGTCCAAAATTGCATGCAAATTGAACCATTAGTTTTTGCGTTATTGCGTTTTATGTTCTTAAAATTTTAACTTTCGGGAAATCGATGTTAAAGTTTACACATGTTTCTAGTTACAGTCTGTACTAGAAAACTCCTGCAGCATATGTTATGCCTTCCTTTTCATTTCTCCTGCCATGTTCCTCAAGTGTCAGTCGTCTTCTAGTTCTCCTGGACTCTTTCGAGGATTCTCGTAGACGTTTATCAGCAGATTTTATACACAGGACATCACGATGCCTAAAAGCAGTCTTGGAATATTTTCCTACATTCACTCCAAATTCTTCTGAAACGTTTAATCTGCTTGTATCCCCATCATTGAATGTTGCTGTAGCATCAGATCTTTTCCCAGCATTACTTGTTTTAGGGCAAATTGTCCACACTTTATTATTATAGGACTCGTTTGAATTTTGAGTGCGGCCCTTCAAGAACCTTAGATGTTCTGTTCTTGAAAGGTCTTTGAAGGTAGGTCTTATGGCATTCATAACAGGCATTGGTATTGGATGTGGATGTTTATATGCTGCTTCTCTACCCTCTGCCTGGGCTTGTCGATATCCACACCCAGTGGACACATATAGTGCTGGGGATTGGAGTCTGTTAAAGCTTCATGGTACCACATAGCACATATTGCCTTCCTCATATTGTCAAGGTTCTCTTTATTTTCCCTAATGGTATTGCCATAATATCTTTGAATTTTGTCTGTAATGGCATCAGTTAGTCGACCAGCACCACCAATGCCTTTCCCATCTTCTAATTTAGTTCCAGTCAATTTCTTCTTCAGCTGCCTAAGTCTGTACCCCATTCGTTTCTGTACATGACCCACACATTCAATTTTTTTTATTGTGATGTCAGGTCCATATGGCATAGAGTCATACACAGTTTTGAAACTGGACGTATCACCGTCTCCTATGAACTCTATATATTTTACATTATGCCGCTCTTGGGAACGATTGAAAATGTGAAGCAAGCCGCGACATTGCAACTGTCAACCAGCGCACATTAGCATTTAACAATATATATCTCGACAAAAACAGAAGATATAATCACAAAATTTCAGAAATATGTACTCTAAAATATGCTCTTTCAAATGAGACCAAAAACAAAAAATTGAAAATTTTGACCTGTTATGGTGTATGAGCCCCCTTAAATAATATTTATATTATTAAATAAAACTTAATATTGGCACAGGAAGATGTTGTGTACATTTAAAACCTGTTAAAAATAGCATTATGTATTACACACTTATTGCATGATATTTATTTCCTTAGTTTGCGTATCCGAGCTATTTTCAGCCTTTTCCTTTTTTAATTCCTGTAAAACTATACACCCACTCCATGGAAAGACAATTAAATATCTCCTTCAAGAAAAATCAGTGAAAAAAAAACTGAATGTTTGACCTGATGCGCAGCGGACTTTACCCAGATGACATTCATGAACGTTATATTCCGCGTAAGCGTGTTTCACACTGGGATATGCCTTTCCTGCACTAAGGGGGTGTTGGTTACGTAAGACTGTGCACAGACAGACGAAAATCGATCCTGCTGTGCGGTCAAGTCACATTACTTCCTCACTAGATGCCACACAAAGCTACTAGCGGAAGTGATTTTACATTCAGTATAGTTGCTTGCTTTCCTCTTTAGTTCAAGTTGTTTCAACTTTCTGTCAAGAAGTAAAAGTTCGCGTAGAACATTATTCAGTTGCTATTCAATGTTACCAAATCTGCCTGTTATATTGATGCCATATTTCGCAATTTCTTGTCTTCGTTTACCTCAGATTTGTTATAAGTATACAACAAATATGAAAGTAGAATTTCAGTGGAAGCTGCTTTCTAAACTGTATGGGGTTCAACTATAGACACTGCTACTCGTAAAATTAGACTTAAAATTAACATAGCGGATAATCAAATTCAAAATCTGAAATAAACACAATCGAAATGGCCTGAACTTATTGCTCAGAGAGAGAGAGAGAGAGAGAGAGAGAGAGAGAGAGAGAGAGAGAGAGTGAGAGATAGAAAGAAAGAAAGAAACTAATAATAATAATAATAATAATAATAATAATAATAATAATAATAACAAAAGTTTATTGAAACTGTAAACAACGTTTGTCGTTATACGTATCCTCCATATAACAATAAATAAAATCACAGAAGTTTCGGATTGACCCGTCCGTTTCCGCAAGATTCGTCATGCGCAGGCAGTTACGACCGAGAAAGTAGACATGAACACAAACATAATATCTCCTTGCCTCTCACCTCACAGTAAGTCACCAAAAACTGATTTACAGTGATTCATAGAGAGAAGAGCGCCTCTACATTTATGATGCTTGTCTAAGCGAGATCTTCACAATAGAAATATACATTCCTGATTCACAATATCAGTGTATTTAAGGAATCAGTTGAAAAAATTAGAAGGAAATTATTTGTCTTTACAACGATATACTATCTTCATGAGTTAAATTTCTCTTGGGGGTTCACTGAATCATTGAAAGTAAATTCTTAGAAAGAAATAAACACCCTTTCCAAATTACTCTACCATGTGCTGTACTTTGTTTCAAACCATTTTGATTTGATGTGGGTGACATACAACTTTAACAGCTGATAAGGTGCAGGTGTCAAACTGATTCACAAATGTTAAAATTATGCTATGGATGAATATATGTTTTTAAAAAGGCAAAACAAATTTGGGAATGGAAAACCTATGCAGTGTTATACTGAAGAAAGGAAATATTCGACAAGAAGCAAAATATCATTATATATCTTCTGTTATTGCTCATTACAAAAAATCTTCCTATGTTAATTTTTAACTGTGGAAGGTATAAATTTGATAAAATATGGCTTCACAGTAAACTATAGGGTTTCCAGTATAAAACCGGACACTCTGCGGCTGGCAGAGTGAAATGCAGACGAGGAGAGAGCGCAGCCTGACGGGTGAAACCCCGTGAGGCGTGTCCTGTTTTATATTGGAAGCCCTGTATATTATGATGGTACTGAAGTTGTGTTTTGTGGCTGAACAGTTACATTTCTTACTGTTTAATAAGATAATCACGCGTTCAATATCAGATTTAGTCTCTTTTTGTACATGGAATAATATTGAATACTCTTACAGTATAAATAATCAGAAGACGTAATAGGTTCCAGAGATATTGAAGTATCAACAAATCCTGCATTATGAAAAGAAAGTTGCAAAGAATGAGAGAAAATTTGAAACAAAGGAAAGGACAAAATAAAATATAGGAAACAAGACGCGAACTCGGAAGATAATATAATAAGGCGAGGGAAATTTGCATGGAACAGAAATGTGAAAAAGTAGAGAATCCAGAGAAGAAAGTCAGATATGACTTAATGTATAACGAAGTTAAAAGTCCAGACTATGAAAGGTAGAAATTAAATTAGGGTTCATCAGTGTAATTTGGGCCGACGTGTAATTTGGGCTTTTTAAAATTTTGATATTTCCAAGTTTGTTCGTCCCTTGATTGTAACGGGATTAGCAAGGATATTAGCAGTACTTCACCCCATGACACTTGTTTTATTTTATCCTTCAAGGTTTCGAGGCAACGAATAAAATATTATATTGTCCATTTTCACTAAAATGTTTTAGGTCAAAGTGAAAGAGTTTTGGAAGCCAGTGGTTAAGTCAAGTGTGTGTATTATTAGTTAAACTGCTGCAAATATTTCAAGGTACATTTTATTAATATTTCAATATCGTATTTACTATAATTTTTATGATAAATATTTTTTTAATTAAATGATACATAGTGTGTAATTTGGGGCTCATGGGACTGTGTAATTTGGGCCTCGTCCAGAGTCTGTAATCTGAATCTGACATAGAGCATTAAATGTTTTTTTAGTTATATATATATATTGTTAATAACTAAAATCATTAGCCCATGATTGTAATAATTATAATAATCATATAATTATAATTATAACAGCAATAATAATAATTATAATAATATTAATAATAATAATAATAATTACGACAATCATAAAGTAATAATAATTATAATAATAACAATAATAGTAATAATAATAATAGTAAATATAATAATAAGAGCTAAAACACTAATAATAATAATTTTAATAAATATAATATTATAATATTATTATTATTAATCAAATTATTTCCACTATAATAATTAACATAACTAAAATCATTTTATTTTATTTATTCTCATTATTAAAATTACTTTACTACTAACTAAGTCACTGACTCTATAGAACCCGTAGGTTCATCGCCGCTTGGACATAATGTTATGTTACTAATATAATTATTATTTTAGTACTTGTTATTTCTACTATTCTAACATTATTAAATTTAGTATTGTAAAACGTTTATATTGTTTAGTGCACGTTAATAATCTCTTAAGATTATTTTAATTAATCAGTTAATTTTGTGTTCGAGAATAAGTTTAACTATAGCCCACTGTTATTGCTGTTATTATCATTATTATTATTATTATTATTAATTTATTATAATTATAACATCATCATCCGGTATCATGGCAGCTGCCGCGTCTTCCGGAAACCAAACGCCATTCCTCTCTGCCCATCCATTGATTTCCCCCATTCCTCTGATATTCATAGCTCCTTGTACCACTTCTATCCAAGTTTTCTTCCGTCTTCCTCTCTTCCTACTTTCCATTGGGATCCATTCCATAACAATTTTTGGCAATCTTTGCTTTGGCATTCTATTGACATGACCATACACTGCAATCTTTTCTTTTGTATAATGTCTATGATGTCCGGCTCCTCTTGTACACCCATATTTTCCCTTATTTCTTTATTTGGCATTCTATCCATTCTAGATTTTTCAGCTGATCTTCTTAAAACATCCATTTCTGTACATAAAATTATTTTCATTTCCCTGGTAGGAATTTGCCAGACTTTCAGCACCATATGTTAAAATGCTCTGAATTATGGTTTGATATATTTGTAATTTTCTATCTTTTGTAATATTTTTGCTCCACCAAACAGAGTTTAAAGCATTTATTGCTTGTTTTGTTTGTGCGATTCTGTTCTTATTTCCACTGTGTTATCGCCTGAATGGTCTAATTTTGTTCCTAAATAAGTGCATTCTCTACTAGGTTTTAGTTCTTCTCCATTGTTGAAATTTATATTTTCCATTTCTTCTCCTATACACAGGTATTTATTTAGTTTTCTCAATGTTTATATAAAGTCCCCATTTTTCACATTCTTCTTTTAGTTTTTAACCATATATTCTACGTCATCGTGGTCCTGTGCTATTAATACCTGGTCATCTGCAAAATTTAATGAATATACATGTGTATTTTGGATAGGTATGCCCATTTTTTTGACATTTGTTCCTCCAGCCTCTTAGTACTCTTTCGAGATAAATTTTAAATAGGGTTGGAGATAAACTGCAACCTTGCCTTAAAACTTTTGTAATAGTAAATCCCTTTTTATATGATTTCCAACTTTTATTTTCGAAATAGATTCTTTGTATAATGCTTTTACAGCTTCTACTAATATCTTGGTAATGTTAGAATCGTCTAAGGTTTCCCATAACATAGAAGAAATAACAAAGCGTGTGGTCCAAGAATGTTTGCGGGATCCAGCCATGTTGCAGCTGTTGAAGGACTCCGTGCGTGAGGCTATTGTATCGGAGCTAAAGGTAACTATAGACCGTAATACAGAAGTCATTAGGCAGTTGGAACTCTCGCTTCAGGAGAGGGGCAACAAAATATTAAAACTGGAACAACAGTTATGTGAGAAAACCGACTCGCTAGAGCAATACCAACGTCGACAGTGTCTACGTATTTTCGGTATACCTGAACAGGATGGTGAAGATACGGACAATATAGCAATAGACGTGGCCTCCAAAATTGGAGTTAAATTAGAAACCTGTGATATCGACAGGAGTCACAGGGTTGGGAAAAAGTCGGATCGACCACGGCCGGTTATTGTGAAGTTCATTAGTTATAGAAAGAGAAGGGAGGTCTTTCAAAATAAAAAACAATTGAAAGGCAGTGGGATCACAGTAAGAGAAGACCTCGCCCAAATTAGATATAAATTGTTAAAGGACTGCATCACAAAATTTGGCGTCACAAATGTGTGGACAATTGATGGCGCAATACATGTGAAAAATGGAGATACCAAACGCATCATCACCCGGGCCTCTGATATGTAAATCTACCTAGTGCAAACACGCACAGTGATACCATATCCCCAATTTAGCACTTTTATATATAGATTATTAAAATTATATTTAGAAATTTCACATTAATTATTAGTACTATATTTAGAAATTGTACTTTATTTATTAATATAATATTTTATTAAGATATTAGTGACTTGTTTTTTTCTTATAATTCTAGTTAAAACATTTTTAAAATTTTCCATCCAAATAATGCTATTCATTTGGCGTTCTCTGACAGGTTAGAGGACACTACCCTTCTCACACCCCTTCCAAGCAACAATAATGCAAGACAGGTTCTAGAAACAGCATTCTCCCCCTTCCCGTCTTCCCTACATGTGGTGCACTTGAACGCACAAAGTTTAACTGCACATGCAGACGAAATTAGAATGATTTTTTCTTCTTCCAATACTCATGCCATTCTCGTATCAGAAACATGGCTCACTCCCTCCATTAATTCTAGTTTAATTGACATGGATGGTTATACTTTTCTTAGACATGATCGTGTACATAGTCGAGGGGGCGGTGTTGGTGTCTTCGTTAGGACAGACCTTTGCCCTAAGTCTGTATACTTTTCTAATAACGGGACATCTCCAGAAATTATGTTTATAGAAATATACGCAAGCTTCAAAAAATGTCTTCTTTGTGTAGTGTACCAACCACCTAAAATGAAAAAAATAGCAGAAATAGAATCCGCTCTACAAAACGCACGTATACAATATGAACACGTTATCGTCATGGGTGACTTTAATATAAATATACTAGACACTGACAACAGACATACACAACAGCTTATGTCCGCGTTCCAAGCTTGTGATATGACTATCCTTCCCTTACAGCCTACACATCACACCAATCACTCTGAGACTTTACTTGACTTAATTGCTACTAATAATCCAGACAGAGTACTAACCCACGGGCAACTGTCAGCTCCCGGAATATCAGCACATGATATTATATTCTTAGCATATTCACTGCAGTGCCCTAAACTAGCTCGTAAGACTATCACATATAGAGACCTAAAACATATAAACAATGCAGCTCTACTTGAAGACGCTATAAAATTACCCTGGCATACTATATGGACGTTGCATTCTGTTGACGAAAAAGTTGAAGCATTAAATAACCTTATATTACAACTATATGACAGACACGCCCCACTGAAAACTAAACTAGTGAAACGACACCCTGCTCCCTGGATGTCTGCTAACATTCGTGACTTGATGACTGAAAGAGACGCAGCATATCGGAAATATAGAGTCGACAAAACTGACATAAATCTCAATCACTATAAACGGTTACGTAACAAGACTACTCAAACTATCAGAAACGCCAAACTTAGACATCTATACAGCCTTACTGAACCTAATAACAATAACCCAGATATTTGGAAAAATCTGAATAAAATGGGTGTAGGAAGGAAAGACACACAGGTAGAAAAACTACCTGTTTCTCTGAACACACTTAATAACCACTTTACAAGCACATTCTTTACTCCTAAAGACAAAACACACACAATAAGTGAACTACTATTGACAAATCCACCAGACAGAGAACATTTCCATTTTTCATATCTTACAGAAAATGACATAAAGAAAGCTCTCAAACGAATAAAAACAAAAGCAGAAGGTACTGACCGTATAAATATCACTCTACTTAACAAAATAATCGACGTTATACTACCTACCATAACTCATGTTTTCAACTCCTCACTACAAACCTCTATATATCCCACATTATGGAAGCAAGCAATTGTACGCCCACTCCCGAAAGTAAAAACTCCCTTAACTCCTAACGATTTTCGACCCATTAGTATTTTACCTACCCTTTCAAAAGCTTTGGAACGATTAGTCCATAAACAACTGACTGACTACCTAAATGAACACGACCTTTTAGATCAATACCAATCAGGCTTCAGGACAGGACACAATACAAATACTGCTCTACTAAATATATGTGAAGACATACGCGAAGCATCTGATAATCGAAAACTTACTATTCTTACACTACTTGACTTTAGTAAAGCATTTGACACGGTAGACTTGGACTTATTGTTGCTTAAACTAAAAAACCTCTCACTTTCTGACAGTGTCACGCAATGGTTCAACTCCTACCTTCGTGAGCGCCAGCAATATGTTGTAGGAAATTCTACATTACGCTCTTCTTGGACCTACCGTAAAGCTGGAGTTCCACAGGGCTCGGTGCTCGGCCCATTGCTTTTTTCAATCTATATAAACGACATATCTGACTCCCTAAAACATTGCAAACATCATTTATTTGCGGACGACATGCAGATCTACCTTCACTCAGACAAATATTCTTTAAATGACGCGGTAACCAAAATTAATGAGGACCTTGACTCGCTAACGGCGTGGACAGAGAAATATGGACTTCAATTAAATCCTAGAAAGACACAAGCAATCATTATGGGCCATCAGAGACTATTATCCTCAATTAACACAAATGCAGTATTACATGTGTCACTTAATGGGGTTCAGATCCCTTATAGTGAGACAGTAAAAAATCTAGGAGTGTTTATGGATAAACATTTAATTTGGAATAAACAAATAAATAACATTTGCAAAACTATCTTCTCAATAATACACTCATTAAATCGTATAAGAAATTGTTTACCGTTTTCTCTAAGAAAAATGTTAGTAGAAACACTTGCAATGCCCCATTTTGATTATTGTGATACTCTTTTTACTGACCTAAATACTGTTCTTACCCAAAGACTTCAACGTGTTCACAATTCTTGCATACGTTTTATTTGTGGTATACGTAGATTTGATCACGTTACACCATCCCTGGAACAATTGTCATGGCTTCGTCTACAAGATCGTAGAACCATCCATTCCCTATGCCTTCTCTATAAAATATTACACACATCATTACCTTATTATTTATCACACCGCTTCACTAAACTCTCTGATACACATAACTTAGATACCCGATCCCTTGAGCACAGTGTCCTATATATCCCTCCTCATCACACTACCTATTATTCGAAATCTTTTACAGTTTCTCTTGCTAGAACATGGAATTCACTTCCACCCTATGTCAGAGACTGCCAAACTTTACCATCTTTCAGAAACAAATTGAAAATAAAATTACTAACAGAAACAACTCACTAATATTACTTTTTAAGAATTAATAATGCGTTTTTGCATTATTTAATAAAAATAGACTTAGGATTTGTTAATATATTTACCTAATGCCTTGTATAAAAAGCGTAGATTAATTCATTGTAGTTTATTACTTTCTTTGTATTTTTTTCTTTTCTTTTTACGTATAGTAGATTCGAGCTGTTATTCCTTTTTTATTCATTGTATCATTAATTTAATTTTAATTGTATTTAGTTTCATTGTATTATTAGACATTATTTTCATTATTATTCAATATGACAGATAATTAATTGTTCAATGTCTATTATTGTAATTTTTTTGTATTCATATGTAACATATGTTTGTCCTGTTTAATATGACTATTATTGTATTTTTTTTGTATTCATATGTAACATATGTTTGTCCTGTTTAATATGACTATTATTGTATTTTTTTTTTGTATTCATATGTAACATATGTTTGTTCTGGTGAGTGGAAGAGAAGGCCACATGGCCTTAACTCCACCAGGCTAAATAAATCTAAATCTAAAGATATAACATTAAATAAAGAAGAAACAAGAATACTTGAAAATGGATACAAGTTCAATTTCTCCACAACCAATACCAACAGGATAACAGAAAATATGATAATCTAAAGCGAAATTGCAATTAATAAATTACAAATAAAGAATAAAGACTATGCAAGATACGAAGCTGCTAAAACCATCAATGGAGTTTCGCCCACAATAAGTAATGAAGAAAAGAAGAATTTAAAACACCTTAATAAATTAAAACTAAACTCTAGAATAATAACATAATACATACAAAAGCCGATCAAAGTAACATAACGGTACTAATGAAGAAAGACGATTATAATGAAAAAACGAAACAATTCATAGATGAAAATAAATTCAAGAAAATCGACAATTACCCAACAGCTAAATTTAACAGAAAATTAAAGGAACTAACAAAAACATGTCCAATAATTGTACCGAACAATGAATTTGACAAGTATACAAATAAGTTCATAAACAACAATCCAACAGTACCGATAATGAAAGTTTTGCCTAAAATACACAAAAACCAATAACCCAATGCGGCCAGTAGTAAACTTCATTAACGCCCCCAACTACAAAATTTCCAAATTAATTGTACGAAAACTAAAAAAAACATGAAATAAATTAGAACATAAATACACAATGGAAAACACATATGATTTAGCAGATATTCTAAAAAACATAGAAATAAACAATAATACGAAAATGGCGTCATTTAACATAAAGAATGTATACACTAACATTCCAATAAATGAAACTTTAAACATAATAAAAAATAAACTATATAACAGTAACTTAAATGCAGAATACATAAATCAACTATACACAGTCACAAATACTATAATGAAGCAAAATTATTTCCAATTCATTAACCAAATACATGAAGAAGAAGATGGAATCCCAATCGGATCTCCGACATGAGGTATAATGACAGAAATATTTCTACAAGATTTGGAAAACAAATATTATGAAATTTCAATAAATAAATTCAATATAAAGCTAATTACAAGATATTTGGATGACGTCATGATTATTTATGAAAATGAGAACAGAAAAGAAATGGAAATACTGCTAGAACTAAACAATATGCATCCTAAAATAGAATTTACGGAAGAGATAGAACTGAATAACAAAATAAACTATCTAGACCTTACCATAATGAAAAACAAAAAAAAAACAAAAAGAAACTTGAATTAAGTATATTCCGCAAATTCACAAATAATATGCTCACCATTAATAACAAGTCTACACACCCATACCAACATAAAATCAGCACATTTAATAGTTTAATCAACAGAATGCTAAAACTACCCTTGAACAAAACAAATTATAACAAAGAACTACAATATCTTAAAAACATGGCAACAAGCAACGGATTCAACAAACAAATCATTTATAAGCTTATAAAGAAACAAGAAAGAAAAAGTGACGCAAACAAATATAACAAAACTTGAAAGAGAATCTAATAATAACAATACAAGGGTAACATTAACATACACAGGAGATGAAACCACAAAACTCGATAGAACTTTGAAAAAGATAAATAAAAACATTAACATAGCTTATAAAACGGGAAACAAATTAAACAACATAGTATACAATGGCATAGAAGAACACAATGAATCAACAACAAGGGAGTCTACAAACCAACGTGTAAATATTGTAATAAATTTTATATTGGCAGGACAAGACAGAAATTTCAGTACAAGATATAAAGAACACCTAAATTATTTCATACCCGCGGGTGATAAATCAAGCTATGCTAAACATCTTATTAACGCAGGTCATCGAATGAACACAATTGGAAACCCTCTCACGATAATCCACCGAGAAAACATTCCAGCTAGGATAAATATATTTGAAGACCTCGAAATTATAAAGGAAACAAACAACGCCTCGCTTCTTAATGAGAACGCATCGCAGTCAAACCCATTATACGAGATCGTCAAACACAAGTCAGTTGCTGCTACAAACAGTTGGAGTATACATCACCGTACACAACAAGAACAAGTAGCGGAAACTCAACCTGCAGATGATGGAAGATAACTTCCGAAAGCGCCCCAGTTAATTTTATATACAATATTTTAACAAAGTTGAAGACGACGGCACCTACCAACAGGTACAATTCAATTGATATATTACGAAACAGTGACTGTTCCAACGTTAATATTCGGGTCCGAGACTTGGCCTTTAACGATATCAGATAAACATAAAATTGAGACAATAGAAGTGAGTTTCTGAGAACCGTTGCAGGTGTATCTTTAAGAGGACAAAATAAAAGTCTAGAAAACAGAGATGAATTACAAATACATAATATAAACGAAAGAACATAGAGAAATAAATGTAAATGGTTTGAACATGTACAAAGAATGTCAAATAATCGTTTATCGAACATATACGTTATTATAGAAGGTCGAAGAAATTTAAAAGACCGAAACGACGTTAGAAAGACGACCACTAGCATATTGTGCAGCGGGGAGCGGAACGTGTCAATAGGCCCATTCCATGAATAAGAAAATGATAATGATGATGATTATCTGTCAACATATTCTGTTATTCCCCATTAGAGGTTAGATCGCTCCCTAGTGGGAGTGTTTAAACAAGCAAATTTAGTTATGCTTATTTACCTATACATGTCACCTATTATTATTATTATTATTTTATTATTATTATTATTATTATTTTTATTATTATTATTGTTATTTTGAGGAAGATAGTAAGACAAGAAAACTTGGATAGAAGAGGTACAATCACCTATGAATATCAGAGGATTAGAGGAAAAATCAGTGGATGGACAGAGAGTAATGGCGTTCAGTTTCCGAAAGACGGCGGCAGCTGTCATGATACCGGAAGGTGATGATGATTATTATTGTTATTATTATTATGTATTATTATTATTGTTATTATTATTATTATTGTTATTATTATTATTATTATTATTATTATCATTATTGTTATTGCAGGCAAAGCCGTCTACTTGTGAGTCAGTTGTTCGTGTCACCTACCAAAATCGCAAAGCATATTGACAAATCTTGATGCAGGTGTGTATAATGGCGAATTTATGAAACACTGTTATAAAATAGCATCTGAATTGTAATGCTGTAATGAAATTGAGTTATTTGACGCAATTACGTTTCCTCGCACAATTGTTACTCGCCGTATACAATATCTTGCTGGTGATATTTCTCACAATTAATGGAAGTTGTAAGTAATTACATTGAATTTTCTTTGCTTGTATGTGTTTATATATTTGGAGTCTTATGGAACCGACATATAACCATAAATAATGAGTTACAAATTTATAATTTAATAGTGATAAGTACTGTCACATATTGAGCTAAAATTTGGAAATTCAACAAAACCTTAGAACAAAAACTTATGTTGATAGAAATGGATTTCATAAGGAGAGCAGCAAGATGTTCAAAATTAGAAAAAATAAGAAATACTGTCATACGAGGGAAAATGAATATTAGATATTCAATAGTAGACTATATAAGATATAAGCAATTCAATTAGTGTGGGCATGTACGACGAATGCAAGAAGAAATGTTACCCAGAAAAAAAGATTGGAATGGTGTCCACCTAGAAGAAGAAGGAAAGGAAGACCTCGAAACTCGTGGATGTAACAAATAACAACTGGAATGAGAACAAGAGGACTGAAGGACATGGAGTGGATGGATAGAGACGAGTGGAGAAGGAAAATAAGATTTGTAAACAATAAAAATCTGTTTGCAAATAAATATGAATTCCTTATATTTATCTCTACCTTTAAATTATTTATTACTTTTCAATCAAAACTTTATTGTAAAACGAATTAAAGTTATATATATATATATATATATATATATATTCCCACAAAGTAAAATTATAAAATGCTTAAATTATTAACGAACTATAAATCCAGAATATTTTACAAATATAAATCACTTACATAATTTATAAATAATCTCAGCGAAATACTTTTAAAAATTAAAATGATTAATCTGATATAATGCATTAATAAAATTATTAAACTCTAAGTTAAATTATTGATATCACCAGTACCCTGGACTTAAAAACGGCATTATTTGTTCTATTAGGAATGTGAACTCAGATCTTTAAGTAGCAGAAGAGCTGTTAAATACATGTTATCATAATGCAAGACCATTAAATCTTAATAATTACACATAATTAATGTATAATGTTATTGTATTATTATGTAATAGTAATATTATTATTTTATTTATGTAATTGTAATATTATTATTTTCTTTTTGTTTTTTATACTATTACCAATTAATACTTTGTTGTAACGGACTGTCAAGAGCACGTACGGCTTACTGCCCGTGCGACTCATTTTTGTAAATAATATTGTAAATATCTTACTTTAATCTAATAAAGTACTAGTACTACTACTATATCTAGCGCCAATGTGAGATACAATGCACTAACATGTTATCATATATAGAAGAAAATGTACAAAATATCGATCTTTCATGGAGTTCACTTGTATCTGTAACCACAGATGAGGTACTGGCTGTGGTAGGGTGTAGCTTGGGAATTGTGTAGTGTCTCATAGACAAAACTAGAAGATAAGACAGTTTGGAGACTCCATTGCATCATTCATTAAGAAAATCTGTGTGCTAAAAGCGTTTTGCTGAATGAAGTGATGAGTGTTGTAGTTAAAACAATAAACATAATCTGATTCCAAAGACTTCTTAATAGATCTTCATTGCGAGTAAGTGACACATTCTACTTTCACCGAAGTGCAATGACTCAACAGGGGTTATTGTTGAATCGATTCTTCGAGTTACTTGATGAAATTGAGACAATCATAGCAATTATAGGCTCAATATATTGTGCTAATATGTAATTAAAATATTGTAAGTGAATTATACCAATAAATCATAGCATTGTGATATGAGTTTAAGACAATTTTAATCTTATTCAAAGCCAAACAGATTTTTATCCACTTAATAATTGGCAATAACTCTTTAAATTAATGTTTTCAGTATTCAAAAACAACGAATACTGCACGGTGCTAACTAGTGGTTATGTTTCTTAATAGTGAGTAGCAGCCTCTCAGTAGACTTAATAACAGACTCTCACTAGACTGCTGCACACATCCCGAACAGTGATGATCCTGCTTACCCGCGAGTGCACTCAGTACTTCGTAAGTTCAGCTGAGCTGGTCACCTCTGGTCTAACCGCTTGCGCCACGGAGCCTAGGGTGGTCCGAGGAAACCCATTTTTTATTTCGAAGTTGTAATAGCGCGGGAAAGTTTCGAATTATATAGACCAAAAAAATATATAAAAAATATCAAAATTGGTTGACATCTTCCGTTCGCGCATAGGCTCTAAATTTTGACAAAATATGAAAAACTTCATTTTTGTGATCATTTCTTAAATTTTTTAATTAGATATTTTCGTAATGTAAGAGTTTGTAACGTCTTCAAATAGAGCCTAAAAACATTGTGTATTAATTTGGTTGAGATCAGTTGATACCTTCCGGTCGCGCATAAGACCAAACATTTGCCAAAATAATGAAAAGTTACATTTTTACGAATATTTGGTATTTGATAAATAACTTCCAGAGTATTGAGTGTCAGATCACACAGATAGACATAAACGTGCTTAGCAAAGGATCAACAACACCTATTTGATATTTCAAAGGCAATAAAATCAGGAACCTGTAAAGATTTGGCTTTACGAGATCCTGGGCACGTATCAGATTCGAGGTGTTTGACATAAGCAAATAGAACTCTCAGATTGTACATAAGTGAAGAAAGCCCTCTGCTGAACTTCAGGAACTAGTTTTGTTTATATCGAAACCATGCATGCTAATGTGGTTTACTCTCAAAACAAGTAGAAACTTTACAGACAGCCCGAAACTTGTTTACCAAGCAATACTAGGTATTTTCCAAAACCATTGCTTGATGTTGTCGACCCTGTGATCAAACGGAATTGTTTCATTCGGACACACAGAACCCTTACTGTTAGCATTGACTCAAGATGACAAGAAACACATAAGATAGCTCGGACCTCGAAGAATTCTGAAGGCACGGCAGATAGATGCAAAAAGGAAAACAGTAAGAATATTCACGCCACCAAGAATCAACTTCAGTGCGCAATAATACTAACAAATGATGAACTGAATGGACTATGAATTATTTTCTCGCCCATTGTTGGCAGAAATCAGTGACGATGAGATCAAATCGCGCATCAACAGTAACTCAATCCCTGAATGGAACATTACTTTCAAGCAATTTCCAGTTCATAAACAGGCTGTTGAACGCTGTGTAAAACTCGTAACGGAAGCCTCAGGAAAAGTTTTTGGAGTTGAATCTCGGGGACGGGTTATAAGAACCACTCTGCAGTCCAGATAATTCATGCCTAACTTCACCAGCAAATCAGTCTTCAAAGTACTTTCAGCTACAAAATAGAGAACAGTACTAATGGACAGGTTCAAAACTAACATGGACTATTCATTCAGAACTGTTTTATTTTTTATAAAAGTAAGTTTATTGTTTAAAAACTGTACTGTAACTTAAATATTTAAGCCTTTTAAATATAGAGCAAATCGAAAAGACCATGCCCGTTATTACTTCTATCACCCATTGTGTCAAAGGTCTATATTTTTTCAGGTGCTGTTTTTCTACAGCATTGCGGTCACTGCGCCACAGGAAGTTGTTACTTTATACACACCTTAGCAAAACACAATGTTCGTATCTTCTAAAATAAAAACACTTTAATATTAAGTTAAAAAAAGCATATTAAAAATATAAAAAACTCGTAAAAATGTGAAATTTTCCATATTTTGGCAAATGTTAGGCCCTATGCAAGACTGAAAGATATCAAATTATCTAAACGAAATTAAAATACAATGTTTGTAGGCTCTATTTAAAGACGTTACAAATTTTTACATTACAAAAACATCTAATTCAAAAAATAAATAAATAATCGCAAAAATGAAGTTTTTTTCATATTTTGTCAAACTTTAGAGCCTTTGCGCGAACGGCAGATTTCAACCGATTTTCATATATCTTTATTTTCTTTTATCTATATAATTCGCAACTTTTCCGCGCTATTAGAATTTGGAAATAAAAAAATGAGTTTTTTCGACCCGTCGCGTCGGAGCAGTCTCATTTCATCACCACCGGTAATTAATTTAAAGATGCTAAATAAACTAAACATAGTGTAACTAAATTCAGTACCCAAACTTTTAGGGGAGACAGAACAGAAAAAAAATATGAGCAAGGGTCTGAAACTAATTATTATGTAAGATAACCGGAAAATGGTGCTATACTGCATACAATAAAACACTTCAGTTGTAACTTTACTTATTGAATTCATGCTTATAAACCATTTCGCTTTGTAATTGTTTACAAAAACTGTTCACAAGTGCTGCCTCCAGCTACAATACAATCTCTGCAACAATGTGTCATTAATATCATATTCGTTCGAAGACTCCATGCATGCGCTACAAAGAGTCAGCAGCTGCAAAGAACCGAGCAATGAGCTCTTCCTCCGACACATTTGAGTTCCACACCTCAGGTTATTCAAGTGCTCCCAATGACAGAGGGCAAGTGGGGTGCGGTTGGGAGAACGAACAGACCATTCAAAGGGCCCACCACGGCCAATCTACTTCTCATCGAATTTGTGGTTCTAAAGTTTTCGTGTTTTACACGAAAGTTCACAGGTAAAGACTTAAATATTCTTATCAAATTTCGTTTCCCATAACAAGTTATGTAGTTCGCTGTTAAGTGGTATTCCCCATTCGCCTGTCTGTTCATCTCTCTTTAGTACACAATTTTTCTCAAGAACTGTATTTAAAAAAATACTTGTAATCTTTTCTTCTCCCTTAAAGTAAGGTTCGATGTATCGTATCCATATAACTGGGAAAATAACAGTTTTACATATTTTTAGTTTAGTTATATTACAGAATTTGGAATGATAAGAGTTACTGTAATACTTTCCCTCAACTAAGCGTATGTTTATTCTCTTTCTGCCCCTCATTCATATTTGCAATTATTGTTTCTAAATACAGGGTTCCCACAAATGCTCTTTCGGTTTTCGAACATATGTAACTTGCGTTCAAATAAACTTACAAACATAAAACCGGAACTAATGGAAAGAGAAACACAAAAGGTTTTAGTTATAGTATCACAGCTGGCAACAATGACGTACAAATGCATACAACATTGCGTATTGTTGAAAGTGAGAAAATGGTTTGTATATATAATAGGAGAGCGATCTGTGTTCTCGATTACCGTGTTCAAGAATCTGTAATTGTTGTTCAACGACATTTTCGAACAAGATTTGGTGAAGATCCACCCAATGGTCCTTCAATTCGTAAGTGCTACTCTGATTTTACGACAAGAGGGTGCATCTGTATGAGGAAATCTTCTGGTCGCGCGGCTGTAAGTGAGGCAACTATAGACCGGATCCGTGAACTTTTACATGTAGTCCTCAAAAATCAACCATTGCAGCTGGAGATCCCTAAATCCACCGTACGGAAATTTCTGCGTAAACGTTTGAAATTTCATCCATACCGATTGCAGATACTACAGTTCTTAAAGGAAGAAGATAAAATGGTGCGCCGTACTTTGTGCGAGAGTGTGCAGACTCTCATGGAAACTGATGGGTTTATCGAATCCACAGTGTTTATTTACGAGTGCACCTTCCATCTTTCAGTAAAGTGAACAAACATAACGTTAGAACCTGGGGGTCGGAAAACCCCAATATCTACGTACAGCATGTTCGCGACTCTCCTAAAGTGAATGTATTCTGCGCTTTAAGCCTGCAGAAAGTGTACGGCCCGTTTTTCTTTGTAGAGAAAACAATTGGAGGCTGTGAGTACCTGGATACGCTACAAATATGGCTCCTGCCTCAACTGGAACAGGAAATACCCAACGTGATCTTTCAACAGGACGGCACACCCCCTCATTTTCATAATGAATTCAGATTGGAGCTCAACACCGGACTACCTAACCGATGGATTGGCCGTGTTGGTAATGACAATGTAGAACTTATTCGTTGGCCTCCGCGTTCGCCAGACATTTTTGCGGGGGTTATGTCAAAGATCTTGTGTACAAGCCACCTCTTCCACAGACCGTCCTTGATCTAAGAGTGCGCATCGCAGCAGCCATCGAAACAGTTGACGATGATTTGCTACCACGTTCCTGGGAGGAAACGGACTACAGGCTTGATGTTTGTCGTGTTACCAACGGAACTCACATTGAACATCTGTAAGGTACTGTAACCAAAACGTTTTGAGTTCCTCTTTCCATTGGTAATAGTTTCGTGTTTGTAAGTTTATTTAAATGCAAGTTATACGTGTTCAAAACCAGAAAGAGCATTTGTGGGTACCCTGTATTTGAATTCAGCCACTTCTTCAAAATGTCCCTCAATTTTCATTAGCTATCCACTTCCATTATATAATATATATCTAAGTAAAACATTTTTTTAATGTTAAGCAAACAGAATTGTATTGCTAACGCTAGAGTCGTGAACAGTGAAATTTGTGAACACACCAGTAAATACTGTAGTCACTACAGCTACCATTTTTTTATCATTAACCAAATGTGGAAAATATTAAAATGAAGAAAATAGCATATTTTACGGAATTTTACTAAATCAGTCACATCTTACATATTTACTTTCATATTAAAGTTATGTAAACGATTCCCATCGCAGAGGCGTGGTCGATAGCGTACCTATTTTTTACTCCGGCGATCCAGGTTCGATTCCCGGTGGAATGGCTCATGTCAAATATTCACCTTGAACCTGGATTTATATGTGACAATAAGAAAAGAGATAAACAGCTGTTTTTTCAATAATGAGTGTAAAAAAAATGAAGAAATAGCTAAGTGAAGTGTATTTAATAAAGGGTACGTGTAGGCAAATAGATTTTGGATACATTTGAAATGTACAATGCGTTAAAGCAAGAGGATACACTATCCCCTTTACTATTCAATTATGTACTAGAACATGCCATCAATTTTTTAGGGGAAGAAGAAGGCCTATTACTCAATTGTATTAATAAGCTGTTAATTTATGCTGATGATGCAGTGCCATTGGGCGATAGCGAAGAGATACTAAGGGCCATCACACACACTCTATTGAGTAACACTAAAACATTGGGACTGGAAGTAAACATCATTAAACTGAATAAATGTTCACATATAGAAATTCCTTATAGAGTGAAAATAGTTAATGACAAATGAGGGAAATTTTGAAGAAGTGGCTGAATTCAAATACTAAGGAACAATAATTATAAACAGGAATGATATGCTCAGGCGGCTCCGTGACGCAATCGGTTTGACGCTCGTCTCTCACCGCAGCGGTCCCGAGATCGAATATCGGTCACTTCATGTGGGTTTCGTGATGGACGAAACGGAGCTTGGTTACGTTTTCTCGGTGTTTTCTCCCGTTTTTCCATGCCACAATTACATTTCTCCATACTCATCACATCCATTTCGTTTCCTTCCACTCATCTGCCCCCGTGATGGTGCGTCAGATGTAGTCGGCCGGCACCCTTGTAATTCACAGACCTCTAATTAGGAGGCTTTATCTCATCTCATTCCTAGACCCGATCTTGAGTAGGACACGAGTTGAGGATATTTATTTCTTTTTAGCATACTTAAAAATACTCTCAAAGATATTAAACATAGGCTCAATTCTGGAAATGCTTGCTATAATATTTTACAGGGACTCTTTCAAGAAACGTTAAACTGATCGTCATCATCATCATCATGAACAAATCCGTTTTAGGCCATGTGATCTATGACGGTAAACCTATCGAATGATAAACTGAATAAATAAATATATATATATATATATATATATATATATAACTGATATTCAAACCAATTTTATTATATGTATACGAAACATGGACTCTTAGATTAAGGGAGGAGAAACGATTACGTGTTTTGAGAATAAACTTCTTAGGAATTTTTTAGGTCCAAAGAGAGAAGAACATATATGAGAATGGAGAATCCTACATAACAGCGAATATTTTTATTTATTATTTTTATTTATTTATTTTACCTGATGGAGTTAAGACCCTATGGTCATCTCTACCACTTCACCAGGGTTAAATTCTACATATAATAACAATTATGAGGTCCGGCGTTGTGGTCTCGAGGTAACGTGCTGCCTTGTCACGCTGCGGTCCCGGGTTCGATTCCTGGCCGCGACAGGCTCCTTGGTGAGGTTTTTTCGGGGTTTTTCCTCACCTGTAAGACAAATGTCAGGAAGCGTAGGGCCCAACGGTCCGCAAAAATCATCCGGCCATCATCATCATCCTTAACCGGTGTAGAAAAAAGGGAAGCTACTACACCTATAATTCCCCAGTAAAGCTGCAAAGCATAGCATGAAAATATTATGAATGCAGTGAAAAATCTACCCTGAGGCAGAATTACTATTGTTGGAACAATTATGAATTATCTACATGATTTATGATACATAATAGATATAGGCAAATTTCACAATATAATGTTGACAATGGAAAGAAATAAAAATTGTAATAATAATAATAATAACAGTAATAACCTATAAATTTATTAAGTAATTATCTTGGTAATGGGAAATTTAAAATATAAAGGAATAATAAAAGTATACATGGAACAAGGTTATATAAAATATTGTCTAAGGAAATATGAAGTGAGTTTTTCTTTAACTGTTTTTGAGTCGGGAAGTACTTGATATACTTCAGGAGGGAATTCCAGAATCGGGTGGCTGAAACTATGAAGGATGAAGAATAGTGAGATGTTCGATATAAAGTAACGGTTAGAGTTAATTTTTCTCTTCGGTCGTGCGTTTAAGTTATTGTGGGAGGATAGCGAATGGAAGCTAATAGAAATATAAAGGGGTGATGACATGGGCAAAGTGTTGTATAAGAAGCAAAGGCAATGTATCTTCCGCCTGTCTTCCTATCGGAGCCAGGACGCCATTTGAAATACTAGAGTTATGTGATCAGATTTACGGGTTGCATATATAACGTGCACAAGCGTTATGAACTCGTTGCAGTTTTTGTCCGAATGTGATACACAGTTAAGAGTAAGTCACGTTAATCGAAATGCGACATAACCAGAGCACACTTTTCAATAAAAAAGGAAGGAAATATTTCAAACATTTTAGGAAAAAGATAATTGAATACATTTGTTTAAATGTTTCTCTTAAATTAACCTGCCAACTAAATTTTTGGTCGAAATTTACACCAAGATTTTTCACGGAAGGTTTAAAATATTGAAATTTCGGTTTTATTAATACTTACAGAAACTATCGACAAATAATCAATTTAGTTTATTATACTCTGATGGCCAATGACAATTGCATGTGACTTCTCAGGATGTATAATACATTCTGTTTGTTTTGTCCACGCTGCTATGGAACTAAGGTGTTCATTAAGTTGTTTAATTGTATCGCTAATCAGTTCAGGTCTTTTATGTATATAAAGTTGTAAGTCATCAGCGATATTTGCTATGCAGTCAGTTATATCAGCAATGTATATAGAAAATAAAATTGGACCTAAATCTGATCCTTGTGTTACTCCTCACTCCTCTGATCTCCATGAAAAAATACTATCACCTACAACAACGCATTGTTTGCGGTCAGTAATTTAGGAGTAGAACCACTGAATCGACTTTTCAAAAAAAAAATATCTTGAATTTTGACAGCAAGATGTTTATATTAACCGTATCAAAATTTCTGGAAAATTCGATTACAATTAGGATTGTCAATATACTCTGTTCCATATCCTCACGTATGTCCTATGTAATGTTAATTAATGCGGATGCCGTGCTGTAACCTATCCTAAATCCTGATTGGTAAGTGTAAAGGAGTTCGTGTTCATTTGTATAATCAGTTAGTTGCTTATTTATAATTCGGTCCAGTGCATTGATAAGGTAGGTAAGATGCTGATAGGTCTATAGTGTTGACGGGAAGGGAGTGTGTTTACTTTGAGGATAGGAAGTACATGTCTTTTTTTCCATATGGTAGGGTATGTTGCAGTCACAATAGAAGCATTAAATATGTGAGTCAAAGTTGGTAAGATAATGTCCAAGATTTTGTTAATAAAAGTAATTTTGATACAGTCTTCACCCATGGCTTTAGATTTAATTTCCCGCAATGCATTCTTTACGTCATAAGTATTTATGTAAGAAAAGAAAAACGTATCTCGTGTGGGAGTATGTTCAGTCGTCCTATTGTCAGAGTAGTCTATCGTAATAGTTATACTTGTCTTAAAGTTTGTAAAGTATTCGTTCAGACGTTCAATAGAGACACTAGTCCTGCTGTCATTTGGCTGCTGTAATACTTTCCCAAGGACCATTGTCTTAAGAGTTTTCCACATTTATGAGGATGTAATATCGGGATCAATTAATTAGTCTGTATGTATGTCTTAGTTTAGCATTTCTTTTTAATTGATGTTTTTTCCTTAGTCGATTTTATTCAATTAGGTTAAGGTCACATTTGTTGCGTAAGTAAATACGGTAGGCTACGTCTCTATCAGACATTCGGTTTCTTATTTCGGGTGTCATCCAGGGTGCAAGAGGTCGTCTAGCTCTCTTTGTCTTGAGAGATGCATGTCGTCATATAACTGCAAAATGTTATTGTTAAACGTTTCCACTTTCATCCACAGAATTTAAGCCCCAGATGAGATTCCAGTCTACTTGTAGAGCGTCCTGAAGTAATGCTTCCTCGTCTATGTGTTTCAAGTCTCCGTATGGTATTGTCTTTGGTGTCAATTTAGGTGTCTGTAAGGCATAGGCAATATAAATCGCATCGTGAGCAGAAACACCAGGCACCGCTATCTGGCTGTGGATTAGGATCCTGTCCGGGCTGTATACGAAGCCAGATATAATAAGAAAAGATAAGTTACGTAGACTGCGATGGGCAGGGCATGTGGCACGAATGATGAATGAAAGAGGTGTTTGGAAGCTTCATGCAGGAAAATCAGAGTGAGATCGGGCAGTTGGTAGATCAAGAATGAGATGGGAGAGTAAAAGTAACCTTGATTTGAAAGAAGTTGATTATACAGGGGATAATTGGAAAACATTAGCTCAGGAAAGGGATGTGTGGAGAGCATACGTCCGCGCGGCCATGAACTTGCTGATTCGATGGTGCCAGTGAGTTAGATAGTTAGTCTATTTAATAATATGCGATTTCCAGCGCCATTGCTAGTATCCTCTTTGAATGTGCAGTGCCAATACAATACCTTCAGTGAAATTTTGTAAATATTTTAATTATATTTTTGTAACGATTTTGGCGTATTGCAGAATAAACATGTCGTTATTTACAATGAAAGTAGTTCTGTGGTTCAAATCCTACAGTGTATATACGAATTTATTATTACTTAGTTTGTTTATACTTTAACACGGTAGCTCCAATGGCATCAAAAATAATATTTTTTTGGAATGTTTTTATCTACGTTCAATATATTGATGTATGTTACCCATGAACGTTTGAATTAATATCGTTTTAAATGTATACAGAGGCGGCTTTAAACGTACAGGGGTGAGATGATCCCAATAGCAAAGTTCAAAAGCAAAACATATGTGAAACCCTCCATTACGGGAGCTAGCTGTAAATATAAATGCCATCATACATTATTTCGCTTCTAGTAAAGAATTTGGTACAACATTAAAGTTTAAATTTATTATTTTTCATTGCTTTTATACCACGTCATGCCTCTCGGCAGACGCGTGACTAGCGGCCGCGGTTGGTCCGACAGGGGTCCTAGGTTCAAATCCTGCCGGTTCCGATAGTGTATTGGTGGTGGGCCATACTGGGAGTTTTGGTTTCATCTCGGGATTCGTCCATATTTCGAAATTAATCCCACCAACTTTATCCATCCATGGTATCTTTACCTTGTCGTGGTGGAGTGGCTTGTGTGCTTAAATGATCCTGAGAGCTATGCCGGCGGTAGCATTGCTGCCGATAGGGTTACCCATGCCGGACTGGTCGAAGGTGATAAGCCAGACGAAATAAGTACCTTGGTCGAAAGAGTGACGATCTTTCACCGTAAAAATACAACCGTCAAGAAATGCGGACATGGGTTCTACTGGGGTAAAATTTTCCGGAGGTCAAATAGTCCCCCATTCGGTTTCTCCGGGCGGGGACTACTTCAGGGAACCCATGCCAAAGGCTCAAACACAGGGACATGTTCCTAGGAACATGGAATGTTAGGACTTTATACAATAGCGGGGCACTAGAGATATTAACGCGGGAATTGGATAAATCGCCCTTGGATATAGTCGCTTTACAGGAAGTTAGGTGGCCAGGAGAAGGTAGTCAGGAATCAGGAAGCTTTGCATTATACTATGGGGGTGCAGAAAGACCTGCATTTGGAACGGGTTTTTTAGTCAGAAGGAGGATCCTATCCGCTATCCGAGATATTAAGTTTGTTAGTGATAGGATATCATACATAATTCTAAAGGGTGAACGACATGATTTTATAATTGTAAATGTACATGCCCCCACAGAAGATAAAGATGACAACATCAAGGATGAGTTCTATGAAGAATTAGAATGCTTATTTGATAGCCTTTCACGGTATCATATGAAAATTGTCTTAGGAGATTTTAATGCAAAAGTGGGGCAGGAAGATATATTCAACCAAACAATAGGCAAATTCAGTCTTCACGAAGATAGTAACGACAACGGGGTTAGATTAGTCACATTTGCCACATCAAAGAATCTCATTGTTAAGAGCACAACATTTCAGCATAAGGATATTCATAAATACACCTGGACGTCCCCAGATGGAGAAACTCGGAACCAGATAGATCATGTATTAGTGAATAAACGCTGGCACAGTAGCATCATTGATGTTAGATCAGTTAGAGGGACAGACTGCAATTCAGATCATCATCTGGTCAGGGTGAAAATCAGACAACGGCTATCGCTTATGAGAGGAACAAACCCTAAAGATGATTCTGTAAAATATGAATTAAAAAACTTGAAAAATGATGAAATGCGGCAAGAATACCAAATCAAAATTGCTAATAGATTTGAAGTACTGGAATCTTCAGATGACAATGTGGCAAACGAAGAAGAAACTGATATAAATAAAGAATGGGAGGCTATAAGAGATACTATTAAATTGTCAGCATCAGAAAGCATTGGTTGTTTAAAAAAGAGGCAAAACAAGAAATGGTTTGATGAGGAATGTGCCGACATTGTAAAGAAAAGAAAGCTAGCAAAAATGAAATGGTTACACGAGCCAAATGAGGTAAATTTAGAGCAATTGGGTAGTGTTAGACGGGAAACCACCAAGTTACTAAAGAGTAAAAAGAGGGAATATTTGAGAGAGAAGATTAATGATCTTGAAATGAATGCAAAAAATAGGAACATTAGAGAATTATATCAGGGAATTAGTATAGAGAAGAAAGGGTTTCAGGCTAGAACAAACATAATTCGGAATGAAAATGGGGATATGATTGCAGATTCCAAGAGTATATTAAATAGATGGAAAAGTTATTTTAATCAGCTATTAAATGTACATACAGAACAGGACATTGAGGAGGATAAGTTACAGACAGCAGAAATGCTAATCGCAGAGCCAAGTGCATTAGAGGTTGAAATGGCAATTGAAAAATTGAAGATGTATAAAGCATCAGGTTCAGATGAGATCCCAGCAGAACTGATAAAATCAGGGGGAGAAAAATTGATGGACAAGATACGCTGGTTGCTTAGTATGATTTTGGCAAAAAGAAGCTCTTCCAGATGAATGGAAGGAATCAATTATCGTACCAATTTATAAGAAGGAGATAAAACTGATTGCAACAACTATAGGGGCATCTCATTACTTTCAACTTCGTACAAAATTCTAACAAATATACTAGTAAGCAGACTTGCTCCCTATATTGATGACATTCTAGGAGATCATCAATGTGCATTTAGAAGAAACAGGTCTACAACAGATCAGATTTTTAGTATAAGACAGATTTTAGAAAAGAAATGGGAATATAATGGTACCGTACATCAACTATATGTAGACTTCAAAAAAGCATATGATTCAATTAAGAGGGAGAAGTTATATAGTATCCTGCTGGAGTTCGGAATTCCCAAAAAGTTAGTTAGACTTATACGAATGTGTCTAAATGGCTCAACGAGTAGGGTGCGTGTAGGCAAACAGTTTTCAGACACTTTTGAAATCCAGAATGGGTTGAAACAAGGAGATGCACTATCTCCTCTACTATTTAATTTTGTACTAGAGCATGCCATTAAATCTTTAGAGAATGAGGAAGGCTTACAACTGAATGGTATTAATAAGCTGTTAGTTTATGCTGATGATGTAGTACTATTGGCCGATAGCGAGGAGGTACTAAAGGCCAACACGCACACACTATTGAGTAACACTAAGGAATTAGGACTGGAAGTAAATATCAGTAAAACTAAATATATGGTCACACGTAGAAATACATTATATAATGGAAATGGACAGCTAATGACAAATGAGGGAAATTTTGAGGAATTGGCTGAATTCAAATACCTAGGAACAATAATCACAAATAGGAATGAGATGCACAAAGAAATTAAACATAGGCTCAATTCTGGAAATGCATGCTATTACGCATTGCAGAGACTTTTGATGTCCCAACTCCTTTCAAAAACGTTAAACTGAAAATATATAAAACTATTATTCTACCAGTTATATTATATGGATGCGAAACATGGACTCTTACTTTAAGGGAGGAAAGGAGATTACGAGTATTTGAGAATAAAGTTCTTAGGAAAATTTTTGGACCAAAGAGAGATGAACAGACAGGTGAATGGAGAAGACTACATAACAATGAACTACATGGTCTTTATAGGAAGCCAGATATAATAAGAACAGTTAAGTCCCGTAGACTGCGATGGGCAGGACATGTTGCGCGTATGGGGAATGAAAGACGTGCATGGAAACTTCTTGTAGGAAAGCCAGAAGGAAAACGCCCAGTTGGTAGGCCAAGAATGAGGTGGGAGAACAACATTAACTATGATTTGAGGGAAGTAGATTATACAGGGAATGATTGGAAAGCATTAGCTCAGGATAGGGATGTATGGAGAGCTTATGTCCGCGCGGCCATGAACCTACGGGTTCGATAGTGCCAGTGAGTAAGTAAGTAAGTAAGTAACTTTATCCATTCCTCTTAGCCTCCCCTTCATGTAATTTTATTTCTCATTAATTAATTTCATTTCACCCTTCACCTCATTTCATGTTAGGTAAAAAATAGTTAGGTTGAAAATATGTGGTTTCGGGACCCACCAGGGTTCTGCCGTCGTAACTTCTTGAGTCCTTCTTAAAATGGCTGAGGGATCCAAGTGGATTGTTGTTGTCCACCTCGAGGCCATGGGCCCAACCTAAACATGACAGTCAAATGAGTAGAACATGGTGTATCGTAACTAGAAGACGACCAACAACTCACGCAACACATAGATTTAACTTAATTCTACTCATCTTAATTATACTGGATTAGATCTTTCAGGTCGCGGTGTTCGGGAACTCTGAATGTAGAACCATGTAGTGCTGACCGGGTAACTTAAAATGCAGATAAAATGAAAGAAGTAAAACATAACCAAAATAATAAATGAATTTCCAATTATGGAACGTAGGTACGAGTAGATACTATTTATTTAATGACGCTCTATAGCAGATTAAGTCAATAGCCATGCAGTTAAGACCTGGGCGAGTAAGTACCCACTAATGTTGTTTAGAAACTTCTTACTTGAGACTTTAACTTCTACATCACAGGATCAACAGTTTTATGCCCCGACCGAAGCAACTCATACCCAGGCTATTTATGCTCAACAAAGAATTAATCGACTCCTGTTCGTGTATATATCCGCGAACTTCAGAACCAGAGGCAATCCTGGTAACTACAGGTCTACCGGGACCAAAATATCATACAGCACTGAAAATATTGAGTACATACGATATATTAGCCTATAATTATTTTAAAAAATTGTTTAACCCTAGCAATACCAACCCATATTTCAGAACTTATACTACCAACGGGGGGGGGGGGGTACTTTATGACCTGCAATTTAAATAATATATAAGCAATTTTTTGAACACATATTAAAGTATTTGTTTTAAAAATTAAATATTACAGAATGCCATGTTTATTTATGATATATTTAACTCAGTTTTGCGTTTTCACTAATCACATTATATATTTAGGCTGATATAGTCGTCCGTGTCTTAATGTAAGCAGAACATTTGTGCAAATGCATTATTGATACTTGTAGATACAATAATTTCAGGACAATACCCTAATCTAACCATTGATGTAGTGTGTATGTGTCACTCATCGCTCTCCTGAGAACTTTGTCCACATTTTGAACAAATCACTGTTTTCTTACTTTGCCTCCCATAAGTATACCTGTGACAATGCCACAAATTACTATTGTTTTACTATTTTTGTTGTATTTTTCTTTCTTAAACCTGAACTTTGAATGGACAGCTTCCACGGAATAATGATAGCATTTTATCAACTACAGTATGAATCCCAGCAGAAAAAGCATGTTGGCAGAGTTTGGTTCATTGTTTCAAACACCTGTCTTATTTCTGTAATCTTATCTTGTTCCCTGCATTCATTTCGGGTTTTTTCTCTATCATCATATCTAATTATTTTAGTTAGTTGCAGAAACTTGGTCCTACTAATAGTTGGAGTATATATGGATCTGCCAGAAATATTAGACCAGAGATCTGAAATATAGATGCGAATGTCACCTTCTGGTTCCATATAGTTTAGCTATAAACATGTATTTGTTGCTGGTATATTTATTCTTGCTGCTTCTTCATTTGTGTGTTTTATGTTGATGCTTACAACTTCCTGTGTAAAGAATTTATCAGATGATTCTCTAATGGTTTTCACTTTACCTTCCCTTTCTTTTACAAGATTTTGTGCTACACGTCTTGTAGGCCGAGGAGGCTTTGATATGAAAATTCTTCCGCTAGCTGTAACGTATCTGGTACTAACGTCATTTTCTATTTTACACTATTATTATTATCCTCATCATCATCGTCAGAAGGCAATAAAATTATTTCATCAAATTGGTTACGCACAATATTTTCATCTTCTGTTTGACTAACTTCCTCATCACTATCATCAAATTCAAAATCTGAAACTATTTCATTATCAAATATAATCGTAATTTCTTTGTCAGTCAAAGGACGTCGAGGCATTTTGAGATAATTTTGTTACATGTGTGAATTACTATAACTGCACAACAGACATACTGGATACTGAGTAAGTAAAGTAAATAATTAAATAAAAATATATAAGTGAACAACCTTTCAGATCAATCAATAATGAAAGAATACATTAAATAAACCAACAACATAGTTGGTAAAAATAAAATTAAGATAAAAAATCATTATTGAAGAAGCTACGAAAAGAAATTAAAGACAAGTTATGCGTCACAAGAACTACCAACGGGGCGGGGTACTTTATGACCACAATAATAGCCACAATAATAGATCATTGTTTCATAAAATGATCAACAATGAAAACTTACAAACAATTACGTATTTCAATACTAGAGACAATGATTGGCAATAACTATTAACGTCATGCTTCTAGTGACAAAATTAAAAGACATATTGATTAAAATGACACAAGGTGGGCATAAATTACCCCCCCCCCGATGGTATTACTAGGGTTAAAACGTTAAGCAAAACGCTTTTCAAGTACAGTATTTAGATGTATCTGAATGTAACATAATATATTTACATAAACACCAAACTGAATTATAGGACAGGGTAATTAGCGGTATGAACTTAATTTTAAAATTTCATGGCCACTTTTTGAACGGTGCAATTAACAGAACGATCGTACGAATTCATTGCATATGTTTAGGTAAAAAATCGGTGCGGGAAAATTAGGTGCAAAAATTCATAATAGTGACAAAAGTGACTTTTTGACATTACTGCTATGAACAAAAATTAATTTGGAAAACAAATAAAATAGCACGTTAAAGCCCTCAAAGAGACGTCAAAAAGAGTTCTGAACAAATAAATTCGGTGTACAATTTTTTTAAAAACAATTAATACAAGGAAAAAGGGTAGTACTTAATCATCCTATTTCTAGGCCCAGTAGCGTTGTAGATACTATTTTCGGGGCACAGATTATAACATTTTATGACCCCTATCTGTCATGAAATGTTTGCGCAAAGAATCTATAAATTTGTGGACAATTAGCAAAAATGTAAAACAGATAACTTAGTATATGTCATCCATATGGCCAATAAAAGTCTTACAGGAAATCTTCAAAATTATCTTTGTTTCCCAAGAGTTGTTATACAACTTGTCTGTAAATAAGAATCTGTTAAGTTTAACCAACTACCTTAAATGCCATTAAGCATCATGCTATTTCGGTCTGAAGCGTCACCGGAGGGGATAAACCACGTGGTGGAGAAACTGTATCGATGCTACGGCTGCTCTAGTAATTAAAAGCGATCTCGCGCGTTCTCTTATGACGCCACTTCACTTCGTCCGACTGAAATAGCTGGATTTTTGGAGGAGTTTTATTTTTCTAGGTGTTTAATTGTTCTTTGCATACTTTTGATTATGTGGGGTTGTGGAGTAATCTTACAAGAACAAACAGCACTTTGATAATTTGTTGTAGGACTATTATTAGCCATATGGATGACATTACTGATACATCTGTTTTTAGATTTTAGCGAAATCTGCAGAAAATTATAGATTTTTGCACACACTTTTATGACAAGTAGGGGTCATACGAGACTACAATTTAATTCCCGCAAATAGTCTCTATAACGATTAAAGGCCTAATAATACAACGGTGAAAATGACACTTTTCCGTCGTATTTAATTCATCGGCTAAGAGTTGTGAACCGAATATATCTGTTCAGGGCTCATCTTTTGAGCGTTATAACCTTCTTTTTTATTTTTCCAAATTAATGTCACTTGTTTGCTGAGAATTGCCAAAACATGTTTCGACACATTTATCATTTTTTTCACCTTACTTGCCCCGCGACGATTTTTTTCCAAAACATATGAACAAAACTCCTGCAATTTTTCTGCTAATTACCGCTTTGAAAAAATGACCAGCATTGTATTTAAAAATACTCCAATTTTCCTTGCCTATACTTAGTGTTTGATAATTCGATCTTTGAGTGTATATAATTACAATTATGGTGCGTTACAAAATTATAAAACCCTCACATTTTTCCAGGCTGTGAATGGCAGAATGATCTGGTAAGGAATTATCCTGGACTGTATATGCACAAAAATATTATATAAACAAAGACACATCCTAGAGTCTGATAACGTAACCTAGAGTTAAACTGCCTCTTGCAAATGCAACAACCACCAGCTCCATTTAACCGAATACAAGTCAAATTTCTTTTACTACCTGTTTCTGCCGTTGTTAACCATAGAGGGCGTGTGTATCAAATTAGCAATCTTTGTATGTTAGACTTTTCAGTTAGTTTCAAGTGTTTAAAGCATTGAGATGAAAACCAGGAATGTCAGATTTGGGGAAAGGGCAAATTCTCGCTTATGAGGACCATTTAGAGATGTACATGGAGAACTGACAGATCCGCATGGACGCTGAATATTTTTTTGAAGCATGGAACTGAATGTGGAACAACAGAGTCCTGTGTAAGACAATGCAAACTTACACTACAAAAACAGAGGTTGGTTATCTGAGGAATGACTGAAGGTGGTAACTCTCTGGAAAAGATTATCTCAAGATCCCAATATTAATGTACACATGTCTACGTTATCAAGAATAATAGCTCAAAGCAAATTGTTAAGATTCAGAAAAAAACAGCTTGGGCTGAACTATCGAGAATTCTTGACAAAGCAAGACATGAACTCGAAGTCAGAATGGAAACTAGTATTACTGAGTGCTGATAAAAAATTCAATTCAGAGAGACTGGATGGGGGCAACTTATTATTTAAATGATTTGTGGAATGTTGAGCAGATATTTTCAAAGCGTCAGCAAGGAATTAAGTCACAAATCATATATATATACTTATTTACCTGTGCCTTGCCTTCGGTAGGGTGGCTTGTAGAATTTTTCAATCTACCTTCTTTAATTTTTAAGGGAATTCCGAATTAATGTAGCCACTGAAGTAGTTTTCAAGACTATATTTTTCAAAAATGTCTATAAATATTCACTAGTTCTATTTAGTAGACACCAAAACTCGCCATTAGATGTATATATTGCTTGCACGATTTTTAATGTTCCAGCGATTAAAATTTTCTTTAGACCAAACTCGGCAAACAGTAACCAATTATTAACAGTAAGGTCGAGATATTAACCTACAAAATTGGACATTTCAGAATTGGAGTTCATCTGAAACGAAAATATAAAAATCGCTCCAGCGGCCGAAATGTTTTATATTGAGCTACGAGACTCGGTATGGGCACATGCCTTATAAATAGAACGCGGAAGGTACTCACCAGTCATAAGCGATATCAAACCGTTAGGAGTGGGAGTTTACCTGAAAGTCGTAATTTAAAAGTAGCTAGCTGCTGCATTGCCTTTTTTCCCCCTTGCAATATAACTGGATACAAATCATTTATTTAATATATTTATATATAATATGAAAAGAAACATGAATGCTTGAGTCAAGATTTAAACCCGAGTCTCTAAACTCTGTACGTTTAGCGCTCTAACGACCTCAGCTACCCAAGTATTCCAGCAAAAACATACATTTTTCTTATGTATGTAGTATCCTCAATTCACACAACAGGTAGCGGAAAAGCGTACCGACTGACATCTTGTGGCCAACATAACAGTTAAGCAAATTTTTAAAGAGAATATTTACTTTATAGCAGTAACGCTTATATATTTAGACGTTATATCTATAATTTTGACATTTGACAATGAAGGCAAATATGATATGAAAATAAAAATTAATGCTTGAGTCGGGATATGAACCCGAGTCTCTGAAATCTGCACGTTTAGCGCTCTAACGACCTCAGCTACCCATGTATTCCAACACAAACATACATGTTTCTTAAATATGTAGTATTCTCAATTCACACAAGAGGTAGCGGAAAATCTTTCCTACTGACATCTTATGACCTACGTAAAAGTAAAGCAATTTTTTAAACAGAATATTTACTTTATAGCAGTAACACTTGTACATTTAGATGTTATAACTTTATTTTTGACCAGAGACTCTGGTTCAATTCCCGACTCAAGCATTCATTTTTCTTTTCATATCATATTTGCCTTCATTGCCAAATGTTAAAAATATAGTTATAACATGTAAATATTCAAACGTTACTGATATAACGTAAATATTCTTTTTAAAAATTTGATTAACATTTATGTTGGTCACAAGATGTCAGTAGGAACGATATTCCGCTACCTCTTGTGTGAATTGAGAATATTACATATATAAGAAAAATGTATGTTTGTGTTGGAATACTTGGGTAGCTCAGGTCGTTAGAGCGCTAAACGTACAGAGTTTAGAGACTAAAGTTCAAATTCCAACACAAGCATTCATTTTTCTTTTCACATCATATTTGCCTTCATTGCCAAATGTCAAAAATATAGTTTATATATTATATATATATATATATATGTGTGTGTGTGTGTGTGTGTGTGTGTGTGTGTGTGTGTGTGTGTGTGTGTGTTCCCTAAAGTAGCAAAATCAAACCCCAAATTCGACATGTAGAGGAATTCGATTAGTTTACGCATCTCCTACATGAAGGAGTCTCTCTTGTTATTTTGGTCGATTTCAAATGTTACTCGGTCATTTTGGTGTCTCATGACGCTCAAAGAGCTACTTTATTACTTTACATTAATTTGACGGGTTAACGTTACAGTAGTCATCACATTTCTTTATTTTTGGGAAATGAACACAACGCAAAAGTACTGTTAAAAAATCGTAAACAAAAATATTTTGCTCTAATGTTATAATTACTGGGGTTTCGTCTGAATCCAAATTAGACGTAGACTTTAGTTCATGGGTGCCCATTCAACTAATCGTGATTACATAGCAGGATTGTCGTTCCCTGACACCAGACCTACCCCTCCCATTGTTTCTGTGTCTGTATTATGCAAAAATACATTGTTAAATAGAACGCATTTAAAGTTAATTTTGAGAAACGTTTTCAGGAATTCGAAATTACGGAAAGTAATTTAGTATTTACCAATCCTTTCATTGCGGATATAACTAAAGTCAGATTAAATTTAGAAATGGGTGTTGCTGATCTACCATAAAATTAAGTATAAAGATTTGAATGGTGTCGATAAATATGCAAACATTTGCAAGTCAAAACACTCTGGTCTCAGGTCATTTTGTAGAATAATTATGGCTACATTCGGGCCCACTTATATTTGTGAACAGTTATTTTCGAAAAATTAAAACTTAAAATCGAAAACCAAGTCCAGCATAACTGATGAAAATCGGATATCACAAATAAAGTTGGCTACTACTGAATCAGCTTCAGATTTCGAAAGTTTGGTTGATAAGTCTGAAGCGTAAGGTACTGTGTACTTCATTACTGCTTTGAACTGTGTATACAGATATTGATAAACCAGATTTCTTGAGGTCGCACAGAGCCATTGCTAAAGGAAAATATGCATCTATTACAGTCAGCCGCTGAAACCTGACCTGGGAAAACTCTTTCCCCATTCCACTAAACACCACCTGTGTCAGAGGTAGTATCGTAGATTTTTTTGGCAACCTATGCTTTAAGTCATATATGGGCAATCACTGAGTCACTACTCAATTTGTCTATTAACATTGATCGAATACCGTTCACTGAATAGTCAGAATAAGCTTATGTTTACATCTCCGCCACGCACACTGTGTCACTGGTTACTGTACTTTGGTCCACAGGGTGCGTACCTGTGCTTTAAGTGAATTAAATTATTAGGCCTACAATGGTTACAATTTTACTTTTGACGAAAGTGACTTTCACCACTGTAAATATAGCTCGTCCAAATATAATTTTCAAAGATTTATTTCTTGGATCTAACTAAATTCTCTTTTCGCGAAGGAACATTTCAGATCAAATGTTTTTGCGCAAAGGCATAGGTGGTGTGTTCAGCATTATGTACAAGTTAATTGCTACAGACAACACTCATAAATAGAAGAGGATCATTCAGGACTGTTGGTTGGAATTTTCAATTCGTCATTCACTTTTGAGACTATGGAAATCCCGGAAAGTCCATAGTGAAATTATCAATTGAGGGATTTGAACATGTATTTACAGAGCCAACTGGCTCTTTTAATTCTTTTCTTTCGTCTTCTGAAAAGCATCTACTTTCCGCCTCACCTTTCAATATTTATCTCAAATGTAGCCTATATATGAAAGAGAGTTTATAAGCGTGTGAGAACAGCCAGTATACACAAAGTAAGAAACAAATAGTGTTATGTTTATTTTTAAGCCTCTCTTGACTAATTTATATAATTTTCTATCCTTTATGATCATATTTTTTAATTTGCAATTGTTAGAATAAATTGCGCTACTATTTGTAAGTATACGTGGCAACATGCATGAGTTTCATTTATTGAAGTAAGTTATATGTGACAACTCTGTACACATGGCCGCTTCCCTCTCGATAGTTTAAACGGGTTATCAATCTTCATTTAGCGACATGAGCAGGACCGGGTCAATCGCAATAGAATTGCTTGTAACCGAATATTACAACAAATAAGTATATATCAAAAGATAGTGATCTTATTCACATCAAGTTCAACGATAAGTGAAATTAGTGTTTGGTGCATTATATGGAATAAATTATTACCATTTGCATATATAAATTGTGTCCCTCCATGGTAACTTTACCTTGTCGTGGTGGAGTGGCTTGCGTGCTTAAATGATCCCGAGAGCTATGCCGGCGGTAGCATTGCTGTCGATAGGGTTACCCATGCCGGACTGGTCGAAGGTGATAAACCAGACAAAAAAATACCTTGGTCGAAAGAGTGAGGATATTTCACAGTACAAATACAACCGCCAAAAAACGCGGATATGGGTTCTACTGGGGTAACATTTTCCGGAGGTCAAATAGTCCCCATTCGGTTCTCCGGGTGGGGACTACTTGAGGGAACTCATACCATTTACTTGCATAGGTATGAATTTTCAGGAGATTTTGCAAAAAGCCCCATCACAATCGGATCAACGGTATGGCCGCGCATAAAATACGAACGAACAAACAAACAAACAAACATGGAAACAAACAAACATTCATTTTTGTATATTAGATATGGAGAAATGTTATTTAATTCACGTCTATTTACGTTTTCAAGTAAGTTATAACTTATTTGTAATGTCTATTTTTTCATCATCTACTTTTAATCAGATGCTATATTTGACTTCATATGTGTTATTATTACATGCGACAATTTTCATTATTTCAGCTTTGTTAAGAAATAAAGATGTTTGTTGTAATTTTTACAAAAAGGGTTTGTGCCAGTTCCATGATTTTCCTTTTCATGGTAATAATAATGATTGAAATGCAAGACGCGTCACGATTTTCAATAATAGCTTGTATTTGTTGTCATTGTGTTATATTGCCTAATTTTTTGTTGAACTATGGGTCAAGGGCCTCTCTTCAATAATGTATATAATTTTCTATCCTTTAGGGTAATATTTTATATTTGACAACTTTTAGAATGAATTGCGCAACTATTTGTAAGTTTATGTGTCAATATGCATGAGTTGCATTTTTTGAAGGAACTTATACGAGATACAGCGTTCACGTGGCACCTTTCCTATAGCTAATTTACGCGGGTTTACAATATTCACTTAGCGTCATGAGCAGGTCCTGGTCAGTCGCAATAATACTGTCTGTAACGGAATATTACAACAAGAAGTATATATCAAAATATAGTGATCTTATTCACATCAAGTTCAACAAGAGGTTAAATTAGCGTTTGGTGCTTTAATATATAATACATTATTATTATTATTATTATTATTATTATTATTATTATTATTATTATTATTATTATTGACATCTTTAAATAGTGTTTTTACTGGCTCAAGAAAGACTTCTTGTTTTTATTACACAGCGACGTTTGGATTAGTGTGTGAGATCTGCCCAGAGAAACTATAACATTATTAAATATTTGCACACTGGACGCTATTGTGAGATTGCTTTTTAATCTACAGGCAACAAATAGTATTCATGTAATTCCATTTAGAGGAGCTAAGAAAATAATTACCAGATACGTTTTTGCTGTGGATGTTGCTTGTGGTATTTTTTGCTAGATAATCATAGGAGATTCGAGTGTTGGTACTTTGGTTTCATTGCCTGGGACAGGCGCATTAGAATTTCCTCTCGATAAAATATATATAATCGAAAATTAGGTTTCTAGTACGGACGAAACCCAGAACAGAGTGCTCTGAAAATTTTCATGTCAACTGTACGCCACTTGTATACTACCTTGACTCTCATAATGAGTGTCATTTTGTATGGAAATCGTAGACAGAATTACTTTTGTGAATACGGAACTGATTATGAATTTCACTACCAGACTTTATGGGTGCTGTTTATCTTCTTTGCATTCACTAACACACACTCAAACAATACTATTTGGCAGATTATGTTTTGTATACGTATGTTTACACCCCATACGACCCTCACGGAAACGTTAGTGCTCTCATAGAGGGAGTTTGTAGACCTACCTAATGTAATTACGCTTATTTCCTTACAGTTGTCAGTTAGAGAATGGTGATCAGCATAAGACTTCAATGACACGTTTATTAGGCAATTAAGTATTACGTCGATGGAGAAGGTCCATCAGATTTTGCTCAGCCACAATTATTTACACTTCAGGTTCATTTACATTCCCGAAAATCTTCAGATTCGGAATCCACGGCTTAATCTCTCCTCGGAAGACTTTCCCTTGATTTATCCATCCTAAAATATTATCGACATCGGCCGTGTTTGAACCCGTGACTCTCAAGTCTAGAGACAAGGATCATAACCGCTAGAATACCGCGAGTGATATCATATTTAATGGTATATCATATAAATTTCATTAAAAGAAAACTCTATGAAATACAAGTCCCGAGGACGCTTGGCCTACAAGCCGGTAGCTGAGTTCATATTCACATATGTCAATCACACGAGTTGACGATCAACCAGTCAGTACAGGAATGGCATGTTGCCAGCACTTCGTGTCTCCAACAGTTATAGTTGATTTTTAACTTATATCAACAAAACATTTCTCACAATGCTAGATAGGATCCAGTCCCATGCACTGGACTGAAATTCATGCGTAAATAGCTTCCTCCATGGGGACAAAAAGAGCTTGTCCCATAGCTATGCGCCAAGCCATGATGTCTGAGAACGCCATGTGGTATTAATAAGCAAATGAAATACGTAATAAATATTATATGCTACCTAGTTCTACTTTTCGCAATATAGGTACTTTAAGTCCTACATGTCACCCGGGCCTTACAATGATACACCTGTCCGGAAAGGGATTTAAACAATGGATCACACACATACTTTTTTCACCACACAGTACAAGGGCGGCCTCCCCGAGTGAGGGATCAGCTCAACTTCAGAGTCTCCTCCGAGACAACAGAACATTAAGACAAAACAAACAATTCACACATACATTCAAACTAAACATAGCTAGTCAGATGATGATACTCGGTGAGAGTTTTGGGCCTTAAAGTTTCCTGTCATTTGTCAAACAGATGAAGAAAAATTATATAAAAAAATGTCACCCAGGAAACTCTCCCCCGCCGGCGATTGAACCCGGGCCCACTGTATGATGAGGCAGCACGCTACCCCGAAATCACAGCGGTAGATCGAAAGGAGTGTTTGAATTGCAAATATATTTACCAATATATTAATTACAAATTCTCCCTTTCCATTCTCGTACCAAATTTTTGGTGTTTATCTTACAGGTTGCAGATAGTTAATGTAGGTAATTGGAGTAAATCCAAGGTTGTTCGTGGAAATGAAATGTAATGAAATATAGATCATGAAAGCTACATAAAAAACGGTATGCAGTTATCAGTTCAAGCAGTATAACGGGATCTTGAACGATAGTCTCGCACATCAATAATCCATCCATCCATAATAATTCTGCCCGAGGGCAGGTCTTTCACTGCAATCATAGCATTTTCATGCTATGCTTTGCAGCTTTACTAGGGAATTATAGGTATGGTAGCTTCCCGTTGCTTTCCACACCGGTGAAGGGTGATTATGATAATGATACTGATGATGATGGCCATATGATTTCGGGGACCGTTTAGGCCTTAAAGTTTTCCTGACATTTGTCTTGCAGGTGAGGAAAAGTCCCGATAAAAACCACACCCGGGGATCGAACCCGGGCCCGCTGCTAGACAAGGCAGCACGCTACCTCGAGACCACAGCGGTGGACTCAAGAATAATAGCCTTATTTCACCTGACAGATTTAAGATAGACCTTGTCTACTATTCAACGACATTAGATAAATGCAATTATTCCACGGTATTTAGAATATTTAAAAAAAAATCCTGGCCACATCTTAAACGCGATAAATAGCAGAAAATTCATAGGAATTCAATTCTTATTCTGGGGGGACGAAAATCTGTGTGGAAAAATGAGATGTAAAATATCCGTAAAAGTGCCAAAACATGGTCTTTACACTTTTCATTAGTAAAAAACTCACGTCATAGCCATCTAAAGTGTGAAAAACAAATGAGTCCTGAGCAGATCAAATCGGTTCACTGATTTTTAAATAAAAATAAATTAAAAAGACAACCAAGTGTCATTATTCACCATTGTATTTCTAGGCCAGTAATCGTTGTAGAGTCTTTATTCGGAGCTTAAATTTTAGCATTTTATGACGCCTATCTGTCATGAAAATTATATGCAACTATACAGATAACACCCTTCGCAATTCCCCAAAATTTAAAAATACATGAGTCAGTAGTATTCCGTCCATACAACAAAAAGTAGTCAAACAACAAATTTTTAAAGTAATTTTGTTCCAGTTGGATTGCTCTACAACCCCCACAAAATTACAAGTAGGTAAATAATATTTAAACACCTAAAAAATTCTGCTCTAAATATCGTGCATTTTCAGTCTGCTGGAGGGGAAGAGCTGACATGGTAAAGGAATGCGGGAGATGGTTTATCTGCGCTCGAGCAGCCGGCGCATCGAGAGATTTCCCTCACAACCCCAACCTTTCCTCTTCGGTGGCGCATGGACCCGAAATAGCATGATGTTCAAAACTTTTTTAAGTAATTTTATTTATTAATAGACTTTTGAATAAATTAGTTTTGCAGGAACTCATGAGGACAAATGTCATTTTGAGGACTTGCTATGGCCTAATGGATGGTATATTAGTGAGACACCTGTGTTTACATTTATATATATATATATATATATATATATATATATATATATATTTGTACGCAATTTTCGTGATAGATAGGAGTTATAAAATACTAAAATTTAAGCTCCGGAAAAAAATACTCAATGATTACGGGCACAGTATAGCAGTCGCAATGGTGAAATATCACACTTTTTCGTCGTTATAGATTTTTCGGCAAAAATGTTATGAACCGTATTAATCTGTTCAGGGCTAATTTTTTTCACATTTTGAGAGCTATAACGTGATTATTTTTTTGTTTTTCCACATCAATCTTTCTTCATAGCTGAAAAAAAGCACGATTCTCAATTTTTTGCACCTAATTGCCCCGCACCGATTTTTTCCTAAACATATGCATTGAATTCCTATGATTTTTCTGTTAATTACCGCGTTTAAATTGTGGCCACGATCTTTTTAATGAAGTTCATGTAGATAATTATGTGGCCAAAGCAATTAGTCTTATAAATGAGGTGTATATATATATATATATATATATATATATATATATCTATATCATTCTTCTCCATAATTTAACCGCCCCCTTTGTAGGTACTTCACATCCCCTAAGGTAACATGGTCTTACAGGCTCTCGACATATCAGGAGAGGATTTTAAACTCTGTATTACATATGTACATTTTTAACACGCAAGAATGAGTAGAACCCTCCTCGATGTGAGTTCAGCTTAAATCCAGGGGCACCTGCTAAGCCACACGAACTTTTTTGGTAAGATACACCATTCACTCATACATTTATAAATATCATACATTTATAAATATCATGGCAAATATCATAGATTTATTGTGTCTGCCAGATGTTTTCTTGTGATTATTTGGGTCATTATTATTTAAACTTTTGTCTTACATTTGAGGAAAATTCTCAAATAATTTCACTCAGGAAACTTGTCCTGTCTAGTAACCAAATCCGAGCCCTCTACATCTCAGACTCCTACCCTGTGACCGCAGCGGTGTACATAATAAAATTAATATTTAAGGATAATATTTAAATTAATGCATAGTAGTACTACGCCTAACATATACGAGTAATTACTACACTAAATATGTTTTCATTTACTTTAAATTTAACGAATAAAAAGGGAAGGAACGATTATATTAAATACAACAACTAATGTCTCAGATTGTCTTCAGTAATCTAAGATATAGGTTTTTTTCCTCTCGACCCGAGGATCGAGAGTTCCAACCCGACTGGAGTCGTGGGGCTGTTAGGATGAAAGTATCCAAGGAATAAGTTCTCCAGATGGGACTTAAAGCTCAAAGTTTGGATTGGGAAGATTTTTTAGGTTGTAAAAGAGTCTCAGGCTAAATTGCAGTCTCTGAGCAATATTTAGTCGGCTTTTCTCATTCAAGTAATATCTTAGTTGCGGATTTATTGTCTCTGTCAAGCGATTAGAAAACCTCTTGTCATTGGCTAATGCATGTAGACAAATGAGTGTAACTAAATTAAATTGGTTATGTTACTCCCACAAAGGAATACCCTTGCCCCAAATGTTGATGTGTGCAATAGACAGGGAGACAGACTATGCCATAAAGTACAAAATAGCGAGTCGAACTTAGGACCCAAGTTATCCAAGACTAAAATTCTTGTACTTATACCAGTAAGATGAGTTACTTATCATTTATTAATGTAATGAAACAATAAATAAAGATTTACTAGCCATAATAATAGCATTCAAAGTAATCACGAATACAAAAATTCAAATTAGAAATCAGTGTTTGCTGAATATTGCTGATATAATGCGTAGTACACTGTGATGTTAAGTGAGGCCGTTGATTAAATATCAACCTACAAGAATACCGCAATCAAATATATTACAATATTAATTTGATTACTATCATGTCATAATTTATAACTGTGATTAATTATTCATACAATTATACATCACGCATAACAAATAACCACTTTATGTAAACGAATTTAAATTTAAGCAATTACTCTTATTATATTGTTAACATAGAACATGTAATTTTATGCATCCAAAAATGGCAGTGCTTTATGCATTAACTTAACCAATTGATTTAGCAATGTAAGAAGCTATAACCATAAGTTTAACAATTAAGAACTATTCCGTATTAGCAAATATACACACTCAAAGACTAAATGAACTGATATAAAATATAATTGTTCATATATATATATATTATATATATATATATATATATATAGAGAGAGAGAGAGAGAGAGAGAGAGAGAGAGAGAGAGAGAAAGAGAGAGAGAGAGAGAGAGATTCTAAGCAAGCAAAAAGAGAGCTACTCAAAAATTGCAGAGAGTCGTAAGGAGTGAAAATGGGAAAAGAAGAGAGTTCAAGGTGTGCCAAAAAATAGACAGTGTTACACAACAAAAGTAAAGAGAGACAGGAGACAGAAATAAATTGGCAGAAAAAATTGCAATGAAAGCAATAAATACCTAATGTAAGTAAAGGAGAGGTAAGAATTCTTATAGAGAGGTACAGAAATGGAGAATTAAAGAAAGTAGAAACAGACGCCAGAAGAGCCAGGGAGGTACTTAAAACACCAGGTAGCGTGGCAAAGAAAGACATTAGGTGAGGCGAAGATTTATATATTAGGGCAGAAAGTGGCACAGAGAAGTCAAGGGATGCCAAGGAAAGAAGATGCGGAAAACAAATGTTGAGCAGAGAAAAACAATGATGTTCATGAAGAGACCGAGAATAGCATACACGTGCCAACCGTTAGAATTATTACTGGGAGGGTATGATTGCAACAGGTAATGCAGTATTCACTATAATAATAATTGATGATTGCGATAACATATTTAGGGTGGCAGCGAAAGGCACCAGGTTGCAAAAGTGACCACACCCTAGTGATCTCACACGCTACGTTAACCTAGGTCCAACATTATGACACTTTCAACGACGCTAGTTAATATTGGTTTTAAACTCGGCTCAGATTATATGACAGAAAATATGGTTTGAGTACAGGATTTCCCCATTTCTCTTGACCACCCGAAATAAGTACAATAGGAAGTATTGTTTTATACAAGAATTGTTCATATACGAGGGGAAATAATACTGATCGTTAGTGAACTTGTAGCTTTAATAACATGAAACGAATACTAACTTTGTTTTCTTCAACGGTACTATGTTTTTGTTCTTCGACTCGTTATTTAAGCACTTCAAGACATGTTAAAAAATGTATCACAATGTACTATTCTAATAAATAGAACATTATTAATGGAAACATAAAGTGGTCGTGGAGGGGGAGTTCATTGGCCTGTTCGATAACCTGATCTGATTCCATTGGACTTTTTTTTTCTATCTGGGGAAGTTTTTAAAGATATTGTCTATCACGATATTACAACTCCAGAGAATATACTCGTACATGACCGTATTGTGCATGCTCGTAATTCCATTCGGCCGGTAACAGTGCAGGGATCAATCTCCTCATTCACTCGGTGATTGGACATGTGTGTCACTGAAAATGGTCACCAGTTAGAGCACTTAGTGTGAATGATCTACTGTTCGTAATTCACATGGGTAGTACTGTAATAATCCCAATTTATGTTTCCATTAATAAGGTTCTATTTATTAGAATGGTACATTGTGATACATTCTGAACAGTTCTTCAAGTGTTTAATTAACTCGTTGAAGAAAAAATAAATAGCGCCGTTGAACAAAACAAAGTTCGTGTTCGTATATTGTTAATAAATAACGCTACAAATTTCACTAACCATGTGTATTATTTCACCCTCGTAGTTAGACAACTTTCGTATAAAACTTTTTTTTTTCATTTTGAAATGACGTACAAAGTTATTTCGGATGGTGAAGATAAATGGGACACTCTATACTCTTATATGTCTTCCCACATACTCTAATAATAGTAATAACAATAATAATAGTAATAATAGTAACAATGATAATAATGATAATATTAATGATAATAGTAATAATAATAATGGAAGTAGTAATAATAATAATAGTAATAATAGTGAATATATTATTATTTATATAAACAATAATAATAATAATAATAGTTTTATTATTATTACTATTACCATTATTATTATTATTATTATTATTATTATTATTATTATTATTATTATACTATTTGCAGGAAATGAGGACCATGTGCAATCGAAATTATACAAATTAAAATCAATATGTTTTCTCTTATTTGCATCTAATCCAAATAGTAATTGGATCGATGGAGTAAGATTTATAGAATTGAAATGACTGCAAGATACATATGCACGTCTAAGGGAAGAATGGAGAAAAATGATTAAATAGTGGACAATTTTATATTATACTAGCTAATACCCGGCGTGCGCTGGTACGCCTAAATTAATGAAAATTAATGTGCTTTTATGTTTAGTTGAATAAGTAGAAGGAAAAATTATTATAAATTTATATTTTTTAGATACCCTGTGCGTTGCCCGGGAATCTACTGATTCCGTTCTTAGTGGCAAAAAGAACTGAAAGATAAAAATTAATGTTCTTTTTATGATTAGTTGAATTAGTAAAATGAAAAATAATTATAAACATATATATCGTAATTATTTTAAGATTCCCCGTGCTGACTACCCGGTTTTGCCCGGGAATCTACTGATCTGGATCTTCTTGGCATAAATGAGCTAAAAGATAAAATTCGTTTTTGTGAGTTATCCGTAAAAGTATGTCATGTGCTGCTATGCTTGTACAAGAATCTACTACTTTTCTAATTCTTTTTGGCATCAATGAAAGACAAAAATGGTTATTGTGAGTTATCCGTAAGAGATAAACATATGCTGTCGCGGACGTTTTTGTAGAGCTTTTAGAGATATTCAATTCTCTGTACATTAATTTTATGTATTTCTTATGGTTTAGGCAGCGTAAGTCATTTATTTGTCCAAAGAGCTACTTTTTTCATGTTTTCCACTAAAAAATGGGCGATTTCTGAGGGTGGTAGGAATTGAGTATCACAACTCTCTTATAGACTATGTTTATCCCCGGAATGTCTTTAACAATTTGCAAGAAGCCCCATCACAATCGGCTCAACGGTATGGCCGCGCAAAAAAAGTACGAACAAACAAAAAATCATAAATTTTTATATATTACACTAGCTAATACCGGCGTGGGCTGTTATGCCTACAGAAATGAAAATTAATGTCCTTTTATGTTTAGTTGGATAAGTAAAAAGGAAAGATAATTATAAATTTACATTCTTTGGATAACCCGTGCTGATTACCCTTCGTTGCCCGGGAGTCAACTCAATTCAATCCTCTTGATATAATTAGCTGAAATACGAAAATTAATGTGTTTTATGTTTATTTAAATAAGTAAATGGAAACATTTCTATCGTAATTATTTTTAGATACCCCGTGCTGTTTACCGGCGTTGTCCGGGAATCTACTCATCCCGGTCTTCTTGGCATAAATGAGCTGAAATTCGAAATTAGTTACTGTGAGTTATCGGTAAAAGAAGTCCCGCCATGTGCTGCTATTCTTGCACAGGAATCTCTGTACTTGTCTCCATCTTCTTGGCATCAATGAAAGGCAAATATAGTTATTGTGAGTTATCCGTAAGATAAAAATCTACGCTGTCGTGGACTTTTTTGTAGAGCTTTTTGAGATATTCAATTCTATGTACATTAATGACTAATTGTTATGGTTAGGCAGCGTAAGACATTTAAACACCCAAAGAGCAAATTTGTTCACGTTTTCCACTACAAAGGGCGATTTTTAAGGGTTGTAGGAGTTGAGTATCACAACTCCCTTATAGCCTGTGTTCATCCCGGATTCATCTAAACATTTTGCAAAAAGCCCCATCACAGTCGGATGAAAGGTGTGGCCGCGCATAGAGTACGAATAAAGAAGAAAACATTAATTTTATATATTAGATTTCATTAATGTTTTGTTGAGGAAGACTTTTGCATTGTGTAAAGTCCTAAATACATATTAGAGCGATTCCATGAAAATGTCATACCGAGGTGAACATTTTCAAAATGACGCAGGAATAATTTTGTTAGATGTAATATATATCTGTAAATATCAAATTTTACAATTCTATAAGAAAATGTTTCAAATGTGCATTAATTTAATCTAATCATAGAAGTAGAACTTGTCATATACCAAACCAGAAAAAATACGCAAAATTTTACCAATTTCTTGTTTAATGATTTGGTCGCATGAATTCGTTTTATTTCACACATTTTTCTGTTAAACCATATTTTGGTCCTCCTTGATCGTAAATGAAACAATATTAATTTAATTCTAATATTCTATATGTACCCGCGCCGTAGCCGAGCGGTTAAGGTAGGAAGCCTTGGCGCAGAACTGCGGGACTTGCGCTGGTTCGAGTCTCCATGGGGGAAGAAATTTTCTCATGGTATTTCGGCCAGTATGGGACCGGTGCCCACCCAGCATCGTGAGGCAATTGGGTAGCTACAATAATTAGCGGCTCCAGGTTGAGGAACCAGCTATAACGGTTGGGGGACTCGACATGCTAACCACATGTCACCCCTACACTGTCTGTTGATCATCTATCTCTGTGATTGACACATGTGGATGTGAAGGGCCAGCAGCCGGCTGGTAAAAGGGCAACCGCTGAAAAGTGGAAAGACCCTCAATCGAATATTCTATATACCTTAAATATGTCCTTTAGTTATTAACTGTAAGTTATGGTCAGTCAGTCACAGAAAACGGATACAAGTTACTGTACACAACATCATAATTGATGGATTAAAATTTCATCTTGGATTCTACGTAATCGGAACACAACTAACAAAAATATATAGATGACATTTTCTTGTAAAGTCATTATTTTTCCTGCTGGAGTCCCGTGACTGACATACTTGTTGTCCCCTCACTTGTAATGCTATTACGCATGACGCAGAAAGTTGCTTGCTGGACTCCTCTGTGTATTAACATAAGCATGGTTTAAGAAATTTGGTAGACTGTTCGGCTCAGCTGTTTCATAAAGTAATTACTGGCCCTTCTTCTGTGACAATTTTAGCTAAAAGGCAGTCAGCGGAAGGATTTAAATGTAGAGTAATCACATGAAAATGTCACACCGATGTGAAAATTTTGAACTTGGCGCAGGAGTAATTTTTTCGATGAGATGTATATTTTTTTCAAATGAAATTTTCCGATTCTAGACAAGAAGGGGACAGAGAAGTTCAAAACAAATCCTTTGCTCTCGTTTAAGATTATATGACACATGACAGGTATTCTGTAGATGTTTGGTTACGAAGAGTGTTTAGCGAATTATTAGAATTTCTTCCAAACCTAGATGCAATAAAAATATTCTAGATGGAGCAGCAAGTCACTTTAAACAGAAGTATACATTGAGCAATGTGACACTGCTTACTTGCATACTTGGATTTAACGTAGAGTGGAACTTCTTTGAATCGTATCATGGTAAGGGAGCTGTAGATGCGAGTTGGCGGCCTGGTAAAAAGGATTGCTTGGATATCTTCAAAGTCAGGAAAGAAGATTTCAAAGTGCTGCAGAATTATGTAAAATCGTAAGTAATAAAACTAAACATATAATAATTCAGGAGATGACACAATATGAGATAGAAGAAGGGAAGAGATTTTTAGAAAAGCGATTTCAACATCTTGCTGCTATTCCGGCAACTCATGGAGTTCACCATGTGAAAGTATTGAAGCCGTATGTTATAGAATATGCACAAATTTCAAATGAACAATCAGTGCGGAAAATGTACAAGTTTCGTGTGTGAAAGAAAATTATATGTTTATTAATGGCATTAAAATAATTACTCATTATGCGATTCTTCAATACCCATATTATTAAGTGAGTCACTAGAGTTTTGTGTACTGGAATTAAAAACATGTGCACGGTTCTTATGTGTTAGAAAATGTGTGTGTGGAAGTCCTTGAACGTGAAAGGTTCTCGCATTAGTTTGACCTATGACATGCCATATGAGTCGTATTGTTGGGGATCCACAATTGCCACAGTTCCACTATTGCTAGCATTCACTTTGTGAAACAGAGTCATGCATGTTGATTAGAACAACAGTTTTAAATCATATGAAGTTACTTGTATAAAAAATACAATTGGCGTGGCGTATATGTGATTAAGTATGTATAACCAGTAGTGTAAAAGAAAATTATTATTGGGTGTAGCGTTATTGGAAACCAACAGAGTGAAAATACGTAAAACAACGCTGTACTATGTGCGCCAGCTGGGAACAGACAGTCTTAAAGTAAGATTTCGCGAATTGTAAGAGATTTCTTTCAATTGTATAGTTTAAAAATAGAACTCATGTCACCAATATAATTTGTAATCAGTTGCTTTGAAAGAATAATAACAGAATTTTCCACATTTGAATAAAACATTTAATAATATGTATACTGTACTTTTTCGTTAATTTATTGTTGTCTCTAAGTTGAGACGAGTGAAAGTTAATTTTAGTGTTCTGGAACAAATACCGCAAATTCCATATCGGCATTTTCATTTTTTTCAATGGTTCAATCTATTAACAGCATATTTAACTATAGAGAAGGCCCTTTGTTATTAAGAAGTTAACATTTTCTTTATTTTGTGAAATTTAAAATAATACATGGTAACCAAGTTAAATAAATTACATTATTTATTTAATATTTTTGCATCATATCAAATTGTACATTTCCTATACATGATAAAAGGAGTGAAGTTCTTTATTCATCTCCATATTATCGCTTTTTATCTATTATCCTTCAATAGTAATTCTGCCCGAGGGCAGGTCTTTCACTGGAATCATAGCATTTTCATTCTATGCTTGCAGCTTTACTAGGGAACTGTAGATGTGGTAGCTTCCCGTTGCTTTCCACACCGGCGAAGGATGACGATTATGATGATAATGATAAGGATGATGATGGCCATATGATTTCGGGGACCGTTTGGGTTTTAAAGTTTTCCTGACATTTGCCTTACAGATGAGGAAAAACCCCGGTAGAAACCTCACCCAGGAAAACTATCACGATTGGGGATCTAACCCTGGCCCGCTGCGTGGCAAGGCAGCACGCTACCTCGAGACCACATCGATGGACGTATCTATTATCGTTTCATATTTTTTTGTACTATTAGTATAATATTTGCAGCTCCTCAATATTAAAGCCTTAATAAAATTCAGATATGTCAGTCAGTCACAAAATGTAGTCAGTCAGTCACACATTACATATAAGGTTATAACTGTGGTCTTAATTGTGATTTTTGTTTCGTTTCTTATTGAGAATGTAACATTAGTTCAGGATAACTATGTAAGGAGAGCTTATGTCAGCGCGGACATGAGCCAGTTAGTTAGTTAGTTAGATAGTTTTGCCTTAAAAACGAAATACATCGATTTTTTAGGACACTCTAGTGTGTCCCAAGATATAAGGGACATAATATTAACCGTTTGTCGGGCGCAATATTCTGACCTGCGAGTTCGGGCGCAATGTGCCTGATCTGCACAGTTTAAAAAAATTAATTCACACAATGTATGCCAATCTAAAAATCGGGAAGTCGAACAAATGTTATTGTTAGGGATGTCCAAAGGATAAAATATTCAATATTTGCTTCTAGAGAACTTTGTGTTGGACATAATATTGATTAAACAAATTTGTGACACACCTTCAAACATGATATGAAAGTAAGAATAAGTTAGGTTCAGTTCAAATATTCTTGAAAATAATTAACCTTGTCATCATTTAGCCTATATTTTTAGCAAAATTATTCAAGAATATAACATTATTTAGTCTAAATAAGTTAAACAATTAATTTTCTTTTTGCAAATATTTACCATATATACATCTTCAATGTCCACCTCTGTGGTCTCTAGGTACCGTGATGCCTTGTCACGCAGCGGGCCTTTGTTCGATCTACGTTCGGGGCAGTTTTTCTGGGTGGGGTATTTATCGGGATTTTCCTCACGTGTAAGGCAAATGCCAGGAAAACTTTAAGGCCCAAACGGTCTCCGAAATCATATGACCATCCTCACCATCCTTATCATTATCATCATCATCCTTCACCGGTGTGGAAAGCAACAATTCGCTAGTATGATTACAGCCCTAGATTTCTCTCCGGCGATACGGACTCGATTCATGTAGGCGTAGGAATTTCTAATCTCCACCTTGTTTGTGAAGTGTGTACTGTACTTTCGACAACCGACTATTTAAATGAACATGAACTTCTTGACACTTGCCAATCCGGATTTCGGGCTGGTATCCGCATTACTTAACATTACAAAGGACATATGTGAGGCTATAGATCAGAGTATATTGACAATCTTATTTCAAATTGACTTCTCCAGAGCTTTTGACACGGTTAATACAAACATTTTACAGTCAAAATTTAAGTTACTATTTTTTTTCCGAAAACTTGATTCAGTGGTTTCACCCCTACGTTACTGGCCGTCAACAATGTGTTGTTCTAGGTGATCATTTATCTTCATGGAGGTCAGTAGAGTGCGGAGTACCACAAGGATCTGTATTACGTCCAGTTTCATTTTCTATGTACTTATATTTTCTATATACATTAAAGACATAACTGACTGCATGAAACATTACAAATATCATATCTATGCTGATGACTTGCAACTTTATATACACACTAGGCCGGAACTGATAAGCGCTACAATTAAACAACTTAATTAAGACCTTGACTCCATAGCAACATGGATAAAAAAAAGCAGATGTTATTATAAATCCTGAGAAGTCAGAAGTAATTGTCATTGGCCATAAAATTCTATTAAACAAAATTGATTATTCATTGATAATTTCTGTAAACATAAATCAAACTGAAATTCCATTTAAAACTTCCGTAAAAAATATAGGTGTATATTTCGACCAAAATCTAAGTTGGAAGGTTCATTTAAGAGATACTTGTAAAAAAATTTATTCAATCTTCCGTTCCCTAAAACGTTTGAAATATTTTTCTTCCATCTTTATTGAAAAAGTGCTTGTCTCAATTTTGATTAGGCCGCATTTCGATTATTGTAACTTACTCTTAACTGATATGAGTATCACAATCGGGAAAAGACTGCAACGTGTTAGTAATGCTTGTGCACGTTATATATGCAACCTACGTAAATTAGACCACAGAGCTCCAATATTTGAAATGTTGTCTAGGCTCTGATTGGAAGACAGGCGAAAAATACTCTGCGTCTTATACAACACTTTGTCCACCTCATCACACCTTTATATTTCTACTTGTTTCCATTCGCTGTCCTCCCACCTTAACTTAAACACAGGATCGAGAGAAAATTTAACTCTAGCTGTTCCTCTACATCGAACATCTCACTATTTTTTCCTTCCTTGTTTCAGCCACACGACTCTGGAATTCCCTCTCCTCTTATATCAAGAACTGCCCGACTCAAAAACAGTTCAAAACAGAACTCGCTTCATATATCCGTGTATTCTTTTGTTATTCCATATTATTTATAACTTTTCATACCAAGCCAATTACTTAAACTAATTTATATTATTATTAATATTATTATTATTATTATTATTATTATTATTACAATTAATATTATTGCTACTACTTTTTTCTTTCTTATGTCAACTTTGTATTGTGTAGCCTACTTGTATTATGCATTATAAATCAGCATGTATATAATAGAGTAAGGTGCAATATTATGGAATAGTTTTTTTTAAGTTTTCCTAAATTACGTCACAAATATGAATTAATTCCGGGTATAAATTTGCCTTGATATTAATTAGTCTTTAACAAACTGTTCGGAATTCATACATTTGTTTTATAACTATACAAATTTATTAAATAAAATATTTTAAAACTGCTCATAGTATACCATATTGGGCTCACTATGTTCCTGATATAATACTATTCCATAATGTGCTCACTTTCTATATTATCGAATAGTAGAAATTAATTAGTCTTTATTTCATACGAAACTCAAGAATATTTCATGAACAGAAATATATAACAATAAAAACACATGTTAATAATGGACTTTATTGGCACTAATATTTTAATTTTTAAAATATAAGACTAAACAAACTGCAACAATATTTGGGGTTTCCCTCAGAGTTACAGTTATCAATTTGAGCACAGAATAAATCAAACACTTTATTTTTTACATTTCACAAAAATAAAATATTTATCTCGGTTTTCAGCACATGTAACATGCGACCAGTTTCTACACTTCTGGCACTGAATTCAATTAGTTTTACTCGTTTACCGCAATCCACTGCACATTGAGTATCATCATCAGCGTCGTCATCAGTAGAACTGAGCTCATAGTCACTTCTTTTGGACAGTTCGTCATCATCTTCATCATATGAAGAAGTTATTTCATGTGAGGCTCTTTTTTACTTTGATGTTCTCCTTTTCTCCCAGAGACCTCGTCTGGCACTTATTTTAAGAGAATTCGACTTCTCGTACACACAAAAATCCATTTGTTTATTCGTTTCTGCTCAATTTTTGTAAAGGAACTCGTTATTAGTACTGCAGTTCCTCACTTTGAACCACAGTTGTTGATGTCTGGTTATACTGAAGGTATAGGACTTATTTCAATAACACCAACTACGCCTGTTTTTAGAATTTCTGAAGGAGCAACATCCGAAAGTTCGTTTGGAAAATCAAAGTCACGTAATCGTTCCTTACCAAACAGATAAATTCCTGTCACTTTATAGTCATTGATTGCTGTGAGTCACAGACCATACAGGATTCTTGTGATTCACTAGACATATTCTAATCTCTTGACCATATTACATTTTCAGTGGATGAATGAATTATACATCATGGGGCTGTGAGGATCACATTGTTTTCTCTAGCTTGCAAAATGACTTGTAAATTGCATGCATTAGAGTAATGCCCATATAGCAACAAATGGCAGGTTCGTCAAGTGTTGGTTTAGCTATTGTAAGAAAGTGCTTCAACCACTTAGTGAACATTACCATTTGAATCCATCCAGATTTGTACCTATCAAAAATAGATCCATGTGGACCTCCATCCTTGAATTCATTCTTCATATTCGTTCGAAGAAAGTGGGGTGTCTATTATAATCAGAAGCTTAAAATGGAATATTTCGTATTGGGAACACACTGGTATTTCATATTTGGCATGTTGCGGCTCTTTTATTTCAGGATGTCAGAGTAGAAACCGCTGACTCAAAGTTTTCTGCATTGACTAAACTATTAGTACATACTATAAATATATCATACAGTAATAAATAAACTCTGTATTACTTACACTATGACTCTAGGAAGTATTTCAATATAGACTTCTGAATAATTTTCTAGATGTTCAGAAATTAAACACGTGCTACCAATTCACAAGCAAGCTTTATTCAACAATCGAAGACTATGCTGTTTCTAGGTCGGTTCCTCAAAGTTTATTCTAGTTTATAACCATATGTAGCTCATGAGCACGATTTGACATCGGTATTTCATATTGTGAACGTATTCCATAATGGGGCCACTCACTCTACCGTTCTGGATTTCAAAACTTACTTTTTTTTAAGCTGATAAGTCACTCTAAACGGATGTTTTTGCTGAATTCGAAAATGATCTCCATTTTCTCCAATGACGTCAGGTTTTCAAAATATTCATGAAAAACTAGAAATGAAATTATAGCTGTGTGAAACGTAATAAAAATTACTTTCAACAAGAATTTTGTGTGAAAAACTAGGCCTGAATTTAATGCCACTTATTAATCATTACTTAATAATATTAATATTAATACTACTACTACTACTACTACTACTACTAATAATAATAATAATAATGATAATAATAACAATAATAATAAATAATTTTAAGCACATTCATAACCTTACCTCAATATTGCATTTCAAATTTTCTCCTCTTTGACCATCTCACATTTTGTTCAGAGCTGTCCCTTTTTAACGTCCAGCAATAGTCAGGAATCATGTTAATATTTCATTTTCCTTGATACCTCATTTCCATATGTTCTATATCCTGGTGAAATATTTCACCCTGTACCTCACTAAAATCTCCTAATTATCAGGGGTATAATTTAGATGGGAATGAAAGAAATGTACTTTAACGTTCATGTTTGCATCCAATCTACTTGAAATGTTGTAGCATCACTTTAACTATGTTAGCATAACTTGCGCATTTTTTATATCCAAGGAAACTAAAAGCAATATTTCTGAAAGCATTCCCCAGGCATACTTCACTTCTCGACTCACAGTATTCTCGAACTCAATATCCATCATCAGTTATCGAATTTGTGGGCCAATGACTACATCATCTTTAAGTTTTATAGGATAATGAAGGAAATGTAGTACAAAGGTATTTAAAGCACTCACTGTCTTTTTCTAGAGTTTTTACAAATTGTTTCATTAAACCTACTTTTTCATGGAGAGATGGCAAAGATACCTTTGAGGGACCACTCCTTATATATTTTTTTCGCCCGGTATTAAATTAGTCCTACGTGGCCACTGTTCCCTTTCCCAGTGTTCTGATCTAGCTCTGCTATCCCATTCAGATAAGAAACAAGAGTATACTCTGAAAACAGCTTGCCGAACAAGTAATAGTCCTATAATCTTGAAATCTCCACAGAATAGCCATTGATGGTTTCGTACTGCAGTTTTTGTAACAAAAACATTATATTTTCGTGTGTCTCTTTTAAAATAAAAGAGTGGACCACAGGAATGGAAGGATGAATATTTCTATTATGAAGCGAAACACCTTTAAAACTTTTTTTGAGAAGGATCTGTGAAGATCCTCCACTCTTTGGAATTATAGTTTGTTATAATATTTTAAGACAACAGGGATGTCTTGGTAATACACTAAATTTTCTTCTTCAGCAAAATAAGGGACAAGTTCCTTCTCACGATGCCTGTACCATGAAAAATATATACCCTCAGCCAAAACTTTATTTACTTTAAACCTGGAGCCTAACAGTTCTGCTGATTCTTTAGGCAAATTTAAATTCCTCACTTAATTTTTAAGTTCACTTTGATTAAAACAACTATCATAATCAGAATTATGTGGTTAATCATCCACTGGATATTTAGTTTCAGTGTAGCTGGATGCAGACGGCAATATATCTGATTCAGGGTGTAAGGGAACCAGAATATCAGGACCGTGAGGTACGGGCCGAATGACAGTGGAAATGTTAGGATATACAATATATATCTTGTTTTTAGAATTACATCCTGCTACCTGTGAAAATGGGGGCACGCCGTAGCGTAGTGGTTAAGGCACTGAGCTACAAGCCAGAAGGTCGAGGGTTCAAGTCCCGGTGGGGTCAGGATTTTTAAACTGGTCCAAACCTTCTGGTGGCACCATGGCCCTGCGGTCGACTCAGCCTCTAACGGAAATGAGTACCAGACGCTTGTTCTGGGGGTAAAGGCGGCCGTCACGCAGGGCTGACAACCCGGCTGACATCAAGTGCCGATTTTCTAGAAAAAGTGTGAGCCTTAACCTCCTACTACCCCAAGGGCCTCCTGAGGCCTGTCGTGGGACTACATTACTTTACTTTTACCTGTGAAAATACAAGGGTTGTTTACGTTTTGGCAACAATAGTGTGGAATCCAAATAAAACTAGGATTGACGATTCTGTTTATTGCACGTGTAGATTCAGTGGCTCCCCTCCGTCCGAGCATATGGACTCGCCTTTCATTCCTCCACTCCTCACATAACAATGAGCCGAAAATTATCATTTTAGATCTAGGCGTCGCAGTATAACGTAGTACAATGTTTTCAAAGCAGGAACAGATAATCTGGTTGAAGATTGAATGTGCTAGAGGCAGAAACGCACTATAGTGTCATCGAAGATTACGAGAGGCTTGTGGTGCAGATGCATTGCCGTACCGAAAAGTGGCAAGGTGGGTACAGACCTTTAAAGGAGGACGCGAAAATATGTTACATAGCCTAGATCTCGTCATCCACCAGTTAGTGAGAATGACGTGCAAACAGTGTCCGCAGTAGTGGAAGCGAATCGGAAATGCACTATTCGAGAGTTAACCGCAGGTACTGGATTGGCACTTTCGACTCTGCATCGAATCCTTAAGATCCGCCTTAGGAGCGAAATATTGCTTCACGATGGTCCCACATGAGTTATCAGAGATGAAGAAATTTCTGCGATATGAAGCTGTTGTTACGCACTTGGAGCGCTATGAGAGGGAAGGAGAGCCCTTCTTACGACGTGTCATCATCATTGATGAGACCAGGGCGAAAATGTATTAACCACAGTTGATACGCCAATAGTCCGAATAGCGTCTTACAGAGTCACCGTAAAAATCAACAGTTCGGTAGACCACTACAAATGTGAAAACGATGATAATCCTAGCCTACGATTGGGATAGTGTTATCTTAAAACATGTCGTTCCCCCATGGCAGACCGTCAATGCAGTGTACTATTGTAAATTTCTGCGAAACAATCTGTGAGCAGCGTTAAGAAGAACTCGTCGATACTTCATGAATATTTCACCCATAATCCTTCATGACAATGCAATGGCGCATGTAGCAGGAGCCGTGTCTAATATCTTCAATCGCTGCGGTTGGGAGGTGCTCTATCACCCTCCATACTTTCCGGACATAAGTCTCTGCGACTTCAACCTCATTCCTAAGCTCAAAGAACCACTACGTGGGAAGAGATTCAGAACAGTGGACGACATTCTGAGTGCAGTTAATCAGTCTGTACACACCATCCAGAGATTAGGCATTCGACGGCTACCATATTGCTGGGAACACATTGTACGCAATGCTGGTGACTACATCGAAGGCCTCTAAAGTTTACAACCATGTATGTATGCTATGTATCCAGAAAATGAATAGTTGCCAAAACTAAGAAAGAGCCTATGTAACAATCATATCCAATGATATGCAGGTTCCCTCCAAATCATAGGAATACCAAAGGATAATGACTTTTTGTTTTTTTCGAACTCTGCAACACAACTAGGACACATTTTGTGAGGACACCACGATTTGTCCTGGTCTCCTAAGTTAACGGCAAAATATTGAAAATGAGCTTTCTTTACAAAAGCTGTTATATTCTGTCTTTGTTTTACAATCGTATATGACACACATATATAGCAAAACAGATTAGAATCATTTATACAACCACGTTTCGTCATTTCTAAGAAACAAAACTATTGTGTTGTTCTCTCGCAGAAAAATGAGAACTCAGACATTTCACGTTTACACGACAACGAACAGCGCAAGACTAATCTCCAATTAGAACACAAAATTGAAAATGGGATAGGTTTATTATCTCAGAAAGATTTTCTTTAGATTCAGATAAGCTGGATTACACTTCGATATATACAGGGACCCCCTGCCAGTTCAGTAATGCTTTGTTTGTTTTCATAGCAATCTCTAAGAGAAAATTTTTCCTTCAATACATTTTTATGGCCTGAGACACTAAATATTTCAATCTTGTTTATATATAAAATGAATGCAGATAGATAAACATCTACGAGAATAACAGATGATATCTTAGCCCCTGTTCATTCTAAGGGATGACACATTTTTGTACGGACCTAGAGCGGATATAGTTAGCAGATTTTAATAAATACAAAATAATGTAAATTATATCCCTAATAATAGTTATATTATTTCACATTTTAAGTAATAAAGTTGAAATTATAAACTGTTGGGCCTTTCTAACAAACTATAAGAAGACTAAAATAATACTACAGTACATTCATTACGAAATATATTCAAAACATAATATTTTGTATATCTCAAGAACTACATTAATTCCTTTTTATTTAACATCACGCGGCATGTATGAATTTCATTCAAACTTCAGTTTCGACATTACAATACACAATTGTAATAACGCATATTGCACATATCCATCCTTGAAAATATCAACAGAAGCAAATTTCAGTCTAGCCCTTCTTTAATTACATTGATTCCTTTAATAGCATTATGTACAGTTTCGGTCCTTGTAGAGCCGGAAAATAAGGCAAACGTGTAGTCAGCATATGCATATATAGAACCAGGAAATGTTTCTAAGTTAATTTTGAGTAAATCGTTAATATAAATTAGGAATAAACTTGGTCCAAAAAAGTCTCCTGAGGGACAGCTATATTAATATTACGTATATTACTGTAGTTATCGTCGATTTTTGTTGTTTGGATTCTATTACTTAAGGGGGCTCATACACCGAGCACGAGGTACATATGCACACATATAATTACTTTACAATAAATAAAAAACTATAAAACATAAATTATGAAAATTTGCACATAGGTAGTATACACTATTGCCTTTCATTTGATATTAAAATTGTTATTATTCAAGCAAAATTTTTGTAATTGCAGGAAAATAAAATTTGCATAATTTCAGTTTCTTATATATCATATCATATATTATTACATAAAAACTAATAACCTGACTAGTAAAAACAATTTTTTAAAATAAATATAACACCCTGATAAAGCTTGTGAACTATTATGATGTGCCCAGATTTATTCGTTTAGACCAAACTTTTTTTTTAATTAATAATTTTTTAAAAATAATTTTTACACTATATATTCCCCATTACCTAGCCTTAATATTCAAAATAAAATATTGTAATGATTTTAGCATGCCAGATACAGACTAAGTAGACGAGTGTGTGTGCAAACGTTCATGAAAATTGAACCATTAGTTTTTGAGTTATTGCGTTTTATGTTCTTAAAATTTTAACTTTCGGGAAAATTATGTTAAAGTTTAGACATGTTTTTACTTACAGTCTGTGCTAGAAAGTTCCTGCAGCATATGTTGTGCCCTCCTTTTCACTTCTCCTGCCATGTTCCTCAAGTCTCAGTCGTCTTCTAGTTCTCCTGGACCTCTTCGAGGATTCTAGTAGGCGTTTAATAGCAGATTTTATGCGCAGGACATCACAATGCCTAAAAGCAGCCTTGGCATATTTTCCTACATTCACTCCAAACTCTTCTAAAACTTTTAATCTGCTTGTATCCCCATCATTGAATGTTGCTGCTGCATCAGCTGCTGCTATTTTGACAACTGTTTTCCCAGCATTACTTGTTTTAGGGCAAATTGTCCACACTTTATTATTATAGGACTCGTTTGAATTTTGAGTGCAGTCCTTCAAGCACCTTCTTAGAAGTCCTGTTTTTGAAAGGTCTTTGAAGGTAGGTCTTATGGCATTCATAACAGCCATTGGTATTGGATGTGGATGTTTATATGCTGCTTCTCTATCCTCTGCCTGGGCTTGTCGATATCCACACCACGACGTTGCACCCAGTGGACACATATAGTGCTGGGATTTGGAGTCTGTTGAAGCTTCATGGTATCAGATAGCCCATATTGCCTTCCTCATTTTGTCAAGGTTCTCTTTATTTTCCCTAATGGTATTGCCATAATATCTTTGTATTTTATCTATAATGGCAACAGTTAGTCGACCAGCACCACCAATGCCTTTCCCATCTTCTAATTTAGTTCCAGTCAATTTCTTCTTCAACTGCCTGAGTCTGTACCCCATTCTTTCTTGTACATGACCCACACATTCAATTTGTTTATTGTGATGAATGAATCTGTTACCTAAATCATAACTTTGAACTGTGTCATTACCACTTTGAACATGTGTTGATGGAGAACCGGTAACCTCAAAACCAAAATTCCTGGCAGATGCACTTTTGGGTGTTTCACTATTCATATCTTCAGTTTTCTGGTTTGTATATCTATTTCCATGAAAATACCGCTTCTTACGTCTTGAAATATTTTCCTTATTACCCAATTTATTACTAACGAGTACGCCAATATCACTTTAATAAACAAAACATACACCAAACAAAAGAATACAGGAAATATATCTCCTTGGTGAGTGATTGTAAAACAACCATTCTATTATTTATGGAATGTTTCATTTTATGTCAAATAAATGCATGAAATTTAAAACCAGGAAACTGATTAAAGTATAGGAAAAACTTCAACTAGTTGAACGTTGACCATCTGCCACGCCCATCCAACTGTCAACCAGCGTACATTGGAATTTAACATTATATATCTCGACATAAACAGAAGATATCATCACAAAATTTCAGAAATATGTACTTTAAAGTATGCTCTTTCAAATGAGACCAAAAACAAAAAAATTAAAATTTTGACCTATTATGGTGTATGAGCCCCCTTAATATGATTTGAATAGTTTTAAAGCGGTTCCTTTAATGCCAATTTTATCTAATTTATCCAGCAGTATGCTGTGATTTACTGTATCAAACGCCTTTTGGAGATTTAAGAAAATTCCTAGGCATTTATTTCCTGAGTCTATGTTATGAATTTTATTTGAGGTAACAGTCATATTTGCATCTTCTGTACTTATATCATGTCTGAAACCAAATTGAGGTCTGTTTAACAAACAGTTTTTTGCAAAAATATCATTAATCGTGTCTTTATACATTTTTCAAAGATTTATGAAAAACTTGGTAAAAGTGATATGGGTCTATATGTGTTAAGATTAATTTTGTCTCCGGCCATGTGTATTGGAACAATCACTGCTCGTTAAAGAGTTGATGGAAAAATTCCTTGAGAAATGCACAAATTAATTATGTAGGTAAGTGGCTTTGCTGTAGTTTCGACAATAAGTTTAAGGGTATTATTTGTTATTCCGTCTATTCCTGGAGATACTTTATTTTTTAATCATTTTATAATGTTAGTAATTTCGTTTTTGCTCACAGGGAGTAGTAACATTAAGGAAGTGATTTCCGTATTTTCAAAATTGTAGTGAAAAGAATTAAATATTTTCTTATTTAAGTTAGCAATAATGTTGCTTTCTATCTGTAAAATGCTCATTACATTCATTGGCAATATCAATTTTATTCTTGTATTTGTTGTCCATTCTGATTTATGATTTCGTTGATTGAGGATTTTGTACTTGAAAATGTATCAGTGGCCTTATTGACGGTCTGCCAAAACTGTTAGTGTTATTTTTGTTAGTGTTAATTTTTTCAGAATAATACTTAATTTTCAAAGATCTTATCACGCGTGTTAATATATTTCTATACAATTTATATTTGCTAAATAATTCATTATTCAAAGGTTCACGTTTTAATTGCCTCGCAATTCTATCCCTAGCTCTCATTGATTTAACAATGTCAGTCGTAATCCAAGGTTTAATTTTATGTAGGCCTATTTGTTGGAATTAGAAGAGGCAGTAGTAGAAGATTTGGAGATGTGATTACTAATGGTTTTATAAACTATATTGAAACTTAATTCCGCATCTGTGCAGTTCAAAATCGGGTCACAATTCATGTTTTTAAGTTGGGTTATTAGATATTTATAATTAATAATTTGTTTGTATTTTTTAGAGGGTTCAATATGTATTTTACTTGAAATTTTATGTTGGCTCGTAAATAAAGCAAATCCCATATAATGTTCTGTTATAACACTACTCTATACTCAAGGTTTAAAATTTAGATTACTAATTGTTTTTTAAAAATATATGATCTAGACATGAGTGTGAGCGATGCCTTGTGGTAGAATTGAGGTATTTTAAATATTCATATTCGTGAATTACTTCCATGTATATGTTTCCACAATTATCTAATTCATTTTCTGGGATTTGAATGCTAATGTCGCCTACAATACTGTGGTTGTCGACTTCTTTATAGGAAAACAAGAACCTTTCATATTGTTCCACGAAGCAGAATTCACAAAGATTTGGGGATCTATATATTGCACTTAGATCAACTTGGATATTATTTAATAAGACATTTAGATGAATAGAATTACAGTGAGAAAGATCATCATCATTCAAAGAGACTTGAATGTTTTTTTTAAATAAACAATTAGAAGATTTAGAAAAGGCATATGACACTATACCTTTACAAAAGTTGTGGGAAGCATTAGAAGATATGGCCATAAATGATACAATTATTAATGTAATAAAAAATTGTGAAAAAATGCTGTATCTAAAATTAAAATGGGAAAATATATATCAGAAGAATAAACTAACAAAAGGTCTTCGTCAAGCATGTAGTATATCACCAACATTATTTAAGATATTTATACATAAAGCACTGTCAAACTGGAGCAAAAAATGTTCAGGAATGGGAGTGCCAATTGGAGATGGATCAACAGATACAATATATACATTGTTATTTTGCGGATGCCCTCCACGGTATCTTTACCTTGTCGTGGTGGAGTGGCTTGCGTGCTTATATTATCCTGAGAGCTATGCCGGCGGTAGCATTGCTGCCGATAGGGTTACCCATGCCGGACTGGTATAAGGTGATAAGCCAGACGAAAAAAGTACCTTGGGCGAACGAGTGACGATCTTTCGCCGTAAAAATACAACCATCAAGAAATGGGGACATGGGTTCATCTGGGGTAAAATTTTCCGGAGGTCAAATAGTACCCCATTCGGTTCTCCGGGCGGGGACTACTTCAGGGAACCCATGCCAAAAGCTCAAACACAGGGAAATGTTCCTAGGGACATGGGATGTTAGGACTTCATACAATAGCGGGGCACTAGAGATATTAACGTGGGAATTAGATAAATCTCCCTTGGATATAGTCGCTTTACAGGATGTTAGGTGGCCAGGGGTAGGTAGTCACGAATCAGGAAGCTTTGCATTATACTATGGGGGTGCAGAGAGACCTGCATTTGGAACGGGTTTTTTAGTCAGAAGTAGGATCCTATCCGCTATCCGAGATATTAAGTTTGTTAGTGATAGGATATCATACATAATTTTAAGGGTAAACGACATGGTTTTATAATTGTAAATATACATGCCCCCACAGAAGATAAAGATGACTAGATGAAGGATGAGTTCTATTAAGAATTAGAGGATTATTTGATAGCCTTTCAAGATATCATATGAAAATTGTCTTAGGAGATTTTATTGCAAAAGTGGGGCGGGAAGATATATTCAAACCAACAATAGGTATATTCAGTCTTCATGAAGATAGCAACGACAACGGGGTTAGATTAGTCACATTTGCCACATCAACGAATCTCATTGTTAAGAGCACAAAATTCCAGCATAAGGATATTCATAAATATATCTGGACGTCCCCAGATGGAGAAACTCGAAACCAGATAGATCATGTATTAGTGGATAAACGCTGGCACAGTAGCATCATTGATATTAGATCAGTTAGAGGGACAGACTGCAATTGGGATCATCATATGGTCAGAGTGAAAATCAGAAAACGGCTATTGCTTACGAGAGGAGCAAACGCGAAAGATGATTCTGTAAAATATGAATTAAAAACTTGAAAAATGATGAAATGCGGCAAGAAGACCAAATCAGAATTGCTAATAGATTTGTAGTACCGGAATCTTCAGATGACAATGTGGCAAACGAAGAAGAAACTGATATAAATAAGGAATGGGAGTCTATAAGAGATACTATTAAATTGTCAGCATCAGAAAGCATTGGTTGTTCAAAAAAGAGGCAAAACAAGAAATAGTTTGATGAGGAATGTGCCGACATTGTAAAGAAAAAAAGCTAGCAAAAATGAAATGGTTACACGAGCCAAATGAGGTAAATTTAGAGCAATTGAGTAGTGCTAGACGGGAAACCACCAACTTACTAAAGAGTAAAAAGAGTAAATATTTGAGAGAGAATATTAAAGATCTTGAAATGAATGCAAAAAATAGGAACATTAGAGAATTATATCAGGGAATTAGTATAGAAAGGGTTTCAGGCTAGAAAAAACATAATCCAGAATGAAAATGGGGATATGATTGCAGATTCCAGGATTATATTAAATAGATGGAAAAGTTACTTTAATCAGCTATTAAATGTACATACAGAACAGGACATTGAGGGGGATAATTTACAGACGGCAGAAATGCTAGTCGCAGAGCCAAGTGCATTAGACGTTGGAATGGCAATTGAAAAATTGAAGATGTATAGAGCATCAGGTTCAGATGAGTTCCCAGCAGAACTCATAAAATCAGGGGGAGAAAAATTTATGGACAAAATAAGCTGGTTGCTTAGTATGATTTGGGAAAAAGAAGCTCTTCCAGATGAATGGAAGGAATCAATTATCGTACCAATTTATAAGAAAGGAGATAAAACTGGTTGCAACAACTACAGGGGCATCTCATTACTTTCAACTTCGTACAAAATTCTAACAAATATATTAGTAAGCAGACTTACTCCCTATATTGATGACATTCTAGGAGATCATCAATGTGCATTTAGAAGAAAGAGGTCTACAACAGATCAATTTTTAGTATAGACAGATTTTAGAAAAGAAATGGGAATATAATGGCACTGTACATCAACTATATGTAGACTTCAAAAAAGCTTATGATTCAATTAAGAGGGAGAAGTTATAGAGTATACTGCTGGAGTTCGGAATTCCTAAAACGTTAGTTAAACTCATACGAATGTGTTTAAATGGCACAAAGAGTCAGGTGCGTGTAGGCAAACAGTTTTCTGACACTTTTGAAATCCAGAATGGGTTGAAGCAAGGAGATGAACTATCACCTCTACTATTTAATTTTGTACTAGATCATGCCATCAAATCTTCGGAGGGTGAAGAAGGATTACAACTCAATGGTATTAATAAACTGATTAGTTTATGCTGATGATGTAGTAGGCCTACTTTTGGGCGATAGCGAGGAGATACTAAAGACCAACACGCAGACACTATTGAGTAACACTAAGAAATTTGAACTGGAAGTAAATATCAACAAAACTAAATATACGGTCACACATAGAAACACATTATATAATGGAAATGGACAGCTATTGACAAATGAGGGAAATTTTGAGGAAGTGGCTGAATTCAAATATCTAGGAACAATAATCACAAATAGGAATGAGATGCACAAATAAATTAAACATAGGCTCAATTCCGGAAATGCGTGCTATTATGCATTACAGAGACACATGTCGTCCTAACTACTTTAAAAAAACGTAAAAGTGAAAATATATGAAACTATTATTCTACCAGTTGTATTATATGGATGCGAAACATGGACTGTTACTTTAAGGGAGGAAAGGAGATTATGAGTGTTTGAGAATAAAGTTCTTAGGAAATTTTTTGGACCAAAGATAGATGAGCAGACAGGTGCATGGAGAAGACTACATGACAGTGAACTACATGGTCCTGATAGGAAGCCAGATATAATAAGAACAGTTATGTCTCGTAGGCTGCGATGGGCAGGACATGTGGCACGAATGGGGAATAAAAGACATGCATGGAAGCTTCTTGTAGGAAAACGAGTGGGAAAATGACCAGTTGGCAGACCAAGAATGAGGTGGGAGAACAACATTTAACCATGATTTGAGGGAAGTAGATTATACAGGGAATGATTGGAAAGCATTAGCTCAGGATAGGGATGTTTGGAGAGCTTATGTCCGCGCGGCCATGAACCTACGGGTTCGATAGTGCCAATGAGTAAGTTAGTAAGTTAGTAAGTCATTTGCGGATGACCAGTTAATAATTGATCAAGAATATGGAGACATGGAGTTATGTTCAGAAAATAATTGGACGAATACGATAACTGGGCTTTGAAAATAAATTTAGAAAAAAACATTTTATATGGACTTTGGAGCCGAAACCGAAGATTTGATATTAGAAGATGAAAAGGGGTATATTAGAGGATGTGAATAATTTGAGTATCTGAGTGTAAAATTACATAAAGCGGATAAAAAAATGTGTTATTAAGAACAGAATAAATAAAGGTAGAGCAATAACAGCAATGATGAATGGAGTATTATGGAACAGGCATGTAACCAGGAAATCTAAGTTACAAATATATAATTCAATAGTGAGAAGTACTATCACATATGGAGCTAAAGTTTTGGAAATTCAACAAAAACTTATGTCGATGGAAATGGATTTCTTGAGGAGAGCAGCAAGATGTTCAAAATTAGACAAAATAAGAAATACTGTCATAAGAGAAAAAATTAATATTGGTTATTCAATAGTAGATTATATACAGTATAAGTAATAAAATTGGTATGGGCACGTACGACGAATGCAAAAAAAAAAAAAAAAAAAAATTACGCCGACACATTTATTATACCTATTAGTCTTAACAAATTTTTATATCAATCAAAACCGGTATCGTGATGAAGCCATGTTTTTGTGAGCACTATGATATCAAAAGAATATGAGAAGTTTTCGAGTAAGACAAAGAATTCTGAAGAAAAAAAAGAATTATACTATGAATGTTCAAGTGAATTAGTTTGAAGTCTGATAAATGGTAGTAATATACTCATTGCATTCAGTGATGTCATTAAATATGGTGTTTTTGGATTACTATTGAATGGGCGGAGAACTATTTCGTCTAACATTGTATTACAAGCCATTGTTAAGTCAATAGAATTTCGTGACTACAAAACAATTCACCAAATTTTTACAAATTATTTATGTACTGTGGACAGTTAATCCTACTCATCAGGCTGAGTTAATTTTGTCTTACGAACATTTTTCCATCATGTGTCCACACAAATTGGAAATCCTTCTGCTTAGCCGTATCCCTTGTCATGTTGAGTAGTAGTCTTGTCACCATTGTTACTTGATCACCGGCATTGATACGTCCCTCATTCCATGCCGTCTTAATTTTTGAAGCCGCTACACCGGGATTTTTTTTATTTTATTTTTTTTTTTTTTTTCCTCATGACGAAAGTTTATTAACCATACGTCTCTGGATTTCCTTTGAAAAACCTGACTGCAATAGCACGCGTTTCCCCAGTTGTTGATGGAAGGCGATTTGCAATACTGATGCATTTGGTTAATTCTACTGCGTCTATTGTGTTTGATATAGAATTTATATCACTGTATACCGACTCCCCTGATTCAGGATCTCCATACAACATAATGTTATCCCTGCGCGTGTACTGCTGTAGATCGTCCAATTCTCTTCTTAGATCCGCGTTTTCTTCTCTCAGATGTTTTAATTTTTCTTTTGTCTCCTTGAGTTCTGTTTTCGCATGTTCCAACTCTGATTATAGACTATCGAATTTATCGCACATTATTTCGACAGATTTCTTCAGGTCATTGACTTCCCGCTGCAAAGAATACTTTAGCTTTTCAAAAATTTTATTTACAGCTTCTAGGTGAATGGAGAAGGCTACTTAACAATGAGCTACGTGGTCTTTATAGGAAGCCAGATATAATAAGAACACTTACGTCTCGTAGACTGCAATGGGCAGGACATGTAGCACGAATGGGGAATGAAAAACATGCATGGAAGCTTCTTGTAGGAAAACCAGAGGGAAAACGCCCAGTTGGTAGAATAAGAATGGGGGAATAACATTAGCTATGATTTGAGGGAAGTAGATTATACAGAGAATGATTGGAAGACATTGGCTCAGGATAGAGATGTATGGAGAGCTTGTGTCCGCGCGGCCTCGAACCTACGTGTTCGATAGTGCCAGTGAGTTAGTTAGTTGGTTAGAGTTAGTTTTTATTTCGCTGTCGCTACTTTCTGCACTAGTTGCTACCTGCTGCCTAGATTTACCCATTTCAAGGAAAGAAAAAACTCGGATCTCCACAAAAACACGTCTATACTCGACTAGTAACTGAACTGTTAAAATAATTATATTAATCAATTATAAACGTACAGAAACTTATACAGAGTGTAAATAAATTACCATTACTGACTTTGAGGGCGTGTAGTGAGGACCTACGTTTAGCATAGGAACTCATATCCGGAAATGTACAGTTTTCCCGCTACATGCAAGAAACAACAACATATGTTGCTCTCTCTGATGCCTTCTGCTTGTCGTCCACTTACAAGAAGGACTCGATGTGACGATTACCAACGTCAAAATAGATACGTTGCCTCTGTGCCATAATCTAGTAAATACGGTCACCACACATTGTTAATGCAACATCCGCCGCAAACATATCCTGAGCCAGTAGGTCTTCCACGGATGTCATAGTGTTCTTGTGACCCCGCGGGTAGTAGTCTAGCGGGTCAAGACGAAAAAACGTGCAGGCCAAGTAATCGGGTCACCACGACCTATCCATTGTTGCCCAAATCGTTTGTCCAGATGATCTCTGAGGAGCAGCCCTTTAATTGCACCGAGTTTCGCAGAACAATAACATAATGTCGGCGTATTCTGTAAACGTGTAGGTAACCATGGTCAACAGCAACACACTATGAACTACATGTAGTACATACATTTTAGTACACTATGAACAAAGACTACAAGCACAACAGCAGGTAAAAATATCTCTGGGCGGATCACAAAAACAACTGAATAACATTTAAACAATTCAAGAGTGGGAATGGGACATCAGATGATCGACGGCTGTAAGGCCAAAAATGCGGGAGAGTTGAACGTGTGTTGTGGCATTTTGCGTGTAGTGCGAAATAGGTACTTTTCCGGACATGATTTCCTATGTTAACGTAACTGTCTTGGTCCCCACTACATGTCCTCAAGGCCTATAATGGGAATTTAGTTACACCCTGCATACCTACATTTAATGTAGAACTAGGTTTAATAAATATTTTTTAAAATTATAACAAGTATATAATTCTAAACATACACTTTCCAATGCAGTATACTAGTTCACTATTATTAGACTTCCACTTAAGATAATTTTACTTCATAATACGAGTATGTGTTTTGTGTTGTCATCGGTACTTCACGTCAAGAGTAATTTTCACAGGCCGAGAGTCATGTTGAGACGTGAAAGAACAGAATCCGATCGGGCAAACCTTGTGGTGACTGTATTTGACACATTTCAATGTAGAAAACTTATACTGATATCTGTTTTATGTATCTAGTCAATAATTTAATGTTGGGTTTTTCAACAATATATCTTAAAATAACTTTATCCAATTCTACAACAATCCTTTGTAGAACATACTTTGCTCGTCCTCAACTACATAAATTGACTAGGTTTCATTCTCGAAACATTGATGCGGTCATTCTTATCATTGGATAATTCGATAGGAATATTATTTTTAATAAATGTCATATTTTTATCAGATTCTATATACGAATCGTCTCTCTGTGGAAAGGTTACTCTCACAAAAACAAAACAATGCCACATTGCACCAAATCATGTAAGAATCTGAACACTGTGTAGGTTTCGCTTTAAAATGCACATGAGCTGCAAAATATTTCAACGTGGTTTCACTTCAGGCGGACGAATGACAGAGCAGAAATGGTGGACCTTTGATACTTCATGACTTTTTTATCCTAAATTTACAAAAAGGCAACTTCATTGATAGCTAGACTGAGATGGGCATACACACCTAGACAATGGATAATAAAAAAATGTTAACGAACATAATGTCATATAATCCAGGAGGAAAAGGAAATGTGGGAGAACCGAAATATAAATGGAGCGATTGTTTTATGGAAGATACAAAATTACTTAAAATCAGAAATTAAATAAAAAGAGAAGATCTTCAAGGTCATTCCTCGTAATGATTAATTGATCAAACATTTCTGATGTATATGTAGCGTAATTAAACAGGAATGAGTGTTTATATTACATGTACGGTACAGCGCTGAATATTATTCGTATTACGATACAATAATATATGTTACACACAATAGCAATATCAATACTACGAGAACGTATATCCCCTTCCTTCGATTTATCTCTAAATATCCATCTAGTTTCTCTGGTTTAAAGTATTAAATGGTTACATTTCACAAGAGTTAATTTTATAGATGCATTTTAGCATTTACTACTGACGCAGATGCAAGGTTTTCAAGACGAAAGTAATGAAATACAATTTGTGAGTACTGAAACGCCATAGTCCAAAGATTCCTTATATAAAAACACTCGGCTAATATCGCTATGAAAGTTTGTACACAGAATGTGTAATGACAATTAGCGGTTACAACTAATGAGCTACTGCACAAACAGATGTAATGTTCTCACATCATGAGAGAGAAAACACATGCTGACAGTTACGAGCTGCGGTTTCTAGGCTCTAGCCGCATCGTTATATACAAACATACCTCAAACCCCCTCCATAAATGTATTAATACATCTCTAAGTAATTCAAGACGTATACCATTTATTCTTCACGGCGAACTTCAGTATCATACCACCTATCCTGAGTTCTATAAGTTCTGAATGCAGTGGCGTGTATTGGATATTTTTTAGTGTAAGCAATTTGGGAGTAGTTGTCAGGTTTAGGAAACTTTTTTTTTCTGAAAGATCGTATTATCCGTTTCCAAAGTCATGGACAGGAAATTAGCTTCTCTTAGATTTTGGCACTTACTCGCTTTTCAATTTAATTCCCTCTAAATGTTCAATTACCTCATATGTATTACATAGCTATCTTCTAGTGACTAAAATTAAATTGCCGAAAAACAGAGTATTTTTGTCGAAAATTTTCATATTCAAATATTCTAAAAATAATTGTTCAAATTACTGAATCTATAATTTATTTGACCCAGTACAGTGTCAAACATTTGTACGTACATTTGTCTGTATTTTGTTTTGGTGTTAAAAGTTTGAACTGAAGTTCGTTTAGTTTTTTTTTTTTTTTCATATTTTTTCAAACTTTCAAATTCTTCCATTTTCTTTTCTAGGATTTTTTTTCAATTATTTTACTTTATTTATGCAGTAATCATTATCGTGAATGTTTGCTTGCAATACAACAAATAAACTGCCAGTTAGAAAGAAAATATTAACAAAGGTATTTAATATCAAACTAAAATCAAAATCTTGCATTGTGATTAAAAATCCATGGACAACAATACAGGCTTCCTGATCGCATTGTTCTCATCTGGATTCGTAATGTTTTCAAAGACAGAAATCAGCACATCCCGATGCACATGTACTGTTCCAACCAAATGAAAACTGTAATTTTACCGCGTCGAAGACACTCTTGTCAACTGCTTGTTTATATCTTCATCAAGAACCCGTCTTCTTTTGGTTGACTTTGAAAAGGAAGCAGCTAGTCCATTCAAAGTACGAAAAAATGCATTCTTTAATGACGGATACGGATTAGAATAATACCAAATTCTGTCGACGGTTGTAGCAATGAACGAAAATTGCTTTCGAAAAGTGTTTTTTTACCTTCGATTGCAGTCCATTCAACTGACGTGCCATGACAGATGCTCCATCGTAACTTTGTGCAATAAGCTACTTCGCACATCCGAAATAATGAATCATTTGAACCGCTATCTTGTACAATGTCTCGGCAAACACTGTGTTTCCTCGAAACACAGGAGACAGCTGAAAGAAATTACTTATGTCTGTTGCCTCATCTAGAACAATGCAAATAAAGTTTGATTCATTGATCTCCCTCTTTGATCTGACCATTATTACGTTTGGTATGGGTGGATTAAATCATTCTGGATTAAATTTGACTTTCCTGTAAATGTCGTAGAATGTTCTAATTGGTGCTTCAGTTTCTCGTCACATTCACTGAGTAATTTTACGAGATCAACGTAATTGTATTTGTTGATATAGTCGCGTCGTGATATATCTTACTCTAACAAGAAAACAAACTACATCGATGAAGCGTTTCATTATGTCTCTATTTTTTCTGGCAATAATATTAATTTGCAAATTCCGATTTTTTATTCAGATTGTTCAACATATGTTCAATTCTCGACTTAACCGAAGGTTTTTTAATTTATAATGGGGAGAAAATGATTTTTAGATAGACTATGCTTTTTAATGGCTTAATGCATGTTTCCCATGTGGCAATAACCCCACTGTTCCATAGATATCTTTCGTTATTTAACAGTAAACATGTCCAACAATACAGTTTTTGCGAAGGAGGACACACTGTCATTCACTCGTTGCTATTGTAAAGTTGCGACTTGAAACGCCTTACACCTCAGTTGTGATATTTAATTCAGGAGTAAGTCTACCACTTTGTATTACTCGTTTATCTTCGAACGCGTGCCAGGCAAAGTTACGTATTACACAGTCACATACTGTTGGTCCACTGTCTTGCCCCGATTGATTGTGAGCTTACATATTTTCAACACTGCTGTAAGCAAGAAATTGAAATGCTTACCTTACAGCTATATCACATAATATAATTTTCATTATTAAAATAATGTTCATATATTTACACCATAATAATATTATCTTAACTATAATATTACTTCAATATAGACACAACAATACTGTTGAGAATTGTGGGACCAAAAGCTTAATTTAAAATGTAAAAACTATGATTTAAAATAAGTTTCCACTATTCGTAAAGTCCCGCACATTTGAAACTGCGCGACCTCAGAAAACTCAACGAAAACTTACGACAACACACGATCACATCCGAGCGGCTCCTAGCTTATCGTGTGTAGCGAGAGTGGTTTATAGCTGGATGGAAGAAATTGACTACGCAAATAATGACCAGGTCACAAATATTATTTTTAAATTGCATTGACATTTTATGTTAATCAATAATTATTATTTCAATGATGTTTCTCATTTTTTATTTTTTGGTCCTGGGTAAGCAATGCATAGAGGCCGTTCCACTAAGGAAGAAGCATGACCTACAAAGCTCACATAGGTAAACGTAGGGTCTTGGGGGAAACGATCGCTATCAGCAGGCTTGTTCGTTTCTGCAAATCATGGTTACTAGTTATAATGAAAATATTAACCCTGGGTAGGAAATGATTATAATAACTATGTACCGCGTGAAATTCCTTAAGGGCACTCGGTACTAATTTTCTTGCAATTTGGTTTAAAAATATGGCATAATATTTTTTTCAACTTATTCTTAAGTTATGTGTAAGAAAATTGTCACTAATTAAACAAATCTTCCTGAAACTAATGGCACTTTGGTTAACTTTTTAGACATATTTCTTTATGAGTAATTTAAAGCACAAAAAAAAAATTAAAAAATCAATTTTGTTAAAATTATTGTCAATTTTCTCACAAACTACTTTCCAATTGATCCATATTTGGTTCGTCTTCCGGGCTTATAGGCCGTGGTCTGGTTGTCTTCTTACTCGACGTTTCGTCTACTGCTGCGGTAGACCTCATCAGGAGATACTGCGTGCTCTCTGTGAACTCCTCAACAGTCTGCAGCCGACTGTTGAGGAGTTCACAGATAGCACGCAGTATCTCCTGATGAGGTCTACCGCAGCAGTAGACGAAACGTCGAGTAAGAAGACAACCAGACCACGGCCTATAAGCCCGGAAGACGAACCAAATATGGATCAAGACGCCGGCCGTGAAAGCCTACAATTATATATACTTTCCAATTGTTTCCAAAATTTAGTATGTTATTGTCCATGGTTGGTTTGACAATAATAAATTTTGCTTGTGTTCAGATATGGATTGTACTTATTCTTTTTATTAAAATTTTTCAGGATCTTAAAATAACCTCAAGTCTGCATAAAAGGTTTCTGTGCAACATTTATCCGTCCTTCATCATCCAGTAATGCCTTAGTTGTCTATTAGATGTTCCATTGAGGGAATGTGCTAATCACATATCACTTGTTGATATGTGTGGGTAACTAAGCGTCCTAAATTAGCTTGGTTAAAAAAACCCGATAGAGAGCAGCCGTGTACCCTCGCGGGACGTATGGGGTACATACATACAATAATGCAATAAAGTTAAAGATGATTAAAATTAAACCTAATAAAAAATATATACATAAGAACAGCTCCAACCTACAATACATGAAAATAATTACAGAGAAAGTAATAAGATATTATGTTAGAAATACTGATAAATCATAATACTATTTTTATTAAATAAATGAGTAACAAATTATTAATTGTTAAAAAGTACTATTAGTGAGATGTTTTTGTCAATTAGTTAATAGAAAATATTACGTTTTCTTTCTGAAAGAAGTTATCGTTTCTCAGTCTCTGATATAGGTGGAAGAGAATTCCATGTTCTAGCAAGAGAAACTATAAAAGATTTTGAAACAAACAGTTAGTGTGATGAAGACAATGTGCTGAAGGGATGGTGTGCCTAATTTATGTGCATCACAGAGTCGAAAGAAGTGGTGTGATAAAGAAATTATGCGTGTGTTAGTTTACAGAGAAGAGAGAGGGATTGGACGGTTCTACGATCTTGTAGATACGAGAAATCTTCCACTTAACACCGCAATATAACTTCACCTTATTTCTAAAACCGCGCATGTCTAATTCAACAAAATTTTCAAAAAAGCATAAATAATTTTTTAACATTACTTGTAATTTTGTAACTATGTTTTTATTGTCATATTTTAAGTGTTTAAATTAAAAATAAGATTTTATTTTATACAGATTTTCATCCACTCCATGTCCTACAGTTCTCTTGCTCTTATTTCTTAACATAATTACAAGACAATAAACAATGACAAACAAGTTTTTATTTTCTCTTGAAATTAGACTTACGAGGTTTTAGAAGTAAGGTCACGTAAACTAATATCTTTATTTAGACTGACAGTACACTAGTTTGGAATTGAATGTGTATGCCTGTACCGTAGACTACCCACAATCAAGGGGATGAAACTGGTTTTCTGCGCATCAGAGGCCATGGTTGAACCTTGATGAAACGGCCTCTACCTTGCGTCTATTGAATACACGCCACTGTATAAATGAGGTTTGCTAATCAGGTGTAAATTATGAACAAATTTTCCAGGAAATATTATGATACGGTACCTGGTAACATTCGCCCGTTATAGGTTTGCTACTTCTCTGGACGCCGCCAGTATTGCTTAAGTTATTGTATAAATATTGTATTACCTGGAGTATAACTAACCAACCAACTCACTGGCTACATCGAAACTGTAGGTTCATGGCCGCGCGGATATAAGCTCTCCATATATCCCTATCCTGAGCTAATGTTTTCCAATCATCCCTTGTATAGTGTACCTCCCTCAAATAATGGATATTGTTATTTTCTCACCTCATTCTTGGTCTACCAACTGGACGTTTTCCCTCTAGTTTTACTGCAAGAAGCTTTCACGCACTTCTTTCATCCCCCATACGAACCACATGTTCTGCCCATCGCAGTCTACGATACGTAACTGTTCCTATTATATCTGACTTAATATACATATAATGTAGTTCACTCTTATGTAGTTTCCTCCATTCACCTGTCTGATCGTTTTTGCCCAAAAATATTTCTAAGAACTTTCTTTCACCGTAAATATAAAACCGTCAAGAAATGCGAAATGGGTTCCACTATGGTCAAGTGCTTTCACATTGTATTAAGCAGTTTACATATTTCTTTTTGCAATATTGCTAAAACCTATGATATTCATAGGAATCTTCACAGGTTCTGGGAACTTGTTGAGATTCATGAAATTCCACACACCAGTGAGGATAACGTTTGCCAAATTCGTTTTGTCGATAGCACAACACGTGCTTAGGAGAATAGATTTGTTGTAGGCTTCCTGTCAGATTACAAGTCAAACTGAACTAACTCACTGGCACTATCGAACTCGTTGGTTCACGGTCGCGCGGACTAAACTCTCCATACATCCCTACCCTGAATTAATATCTTACAATGAACTCCTGTATAATCTACAGTAGAATTAAAAATTTAATTACACTGACATCTCGCAACGTTTCAGAGGTTAAATCAATTTTGCCTACTGCCCTAGTCAAAGTTCGAGATGTTTCAGGAAAGTTAATTTCTGACAGACACATTCTTGACATTGGAACACGTGAGTTATTTATAACTTCTGACTCAGCAAATAAGTTAAAGTTTCCAGTAACTAAAACTAATTTCAAAGTATCATGTTTGTATAATTCTAGTGCTGCAAATGTCATTAAATATTGTAAATTGCAACTGCGTTGTCAAGATAAATCTATATGCATGTTAATTGTGCAACATCAAATATTATTACTGGTTCATTATCTCAATCATTCACTGATACTCGCTTATGGGTTGTGGAATATACCAAGAAATTTGCAGTTTGCTGATAAACACTTCTTAAAGCCTGATAAGGTTGATTTTTGTTGGGATCGGCAATTGCCTTTGACAGAACAATATGATATCCTATTGTGTAGAAGAGTCTATTTTTCAACTTAATTTGGAACTATACTTGGAGGTCAAATGCCTTCACATTTTATTAAACAATTAATTATTTCTGTTTGCAATATTGCTAAAACCTATGATACTCCGTATTGACAGGAATCTTCGCAGGATCTGGGAACTTGACATTCGTGAAATTCCACAAACTAGCGAGAATAAGTTTTCCGAAAGTCGTTTTGTCGAAAATACTCTCCTTCTTCCTCTTACTCGGCTTTCCCAACTTATAGATTTGCCGTCTTCAGTTTCCATTTATTTCTATCATTCCTATCTCCTTATTCCAAATTTTTATAATCCATTATATATCTGACATACGTTTTCCGTTTCCATCTTGGTCTGGCACGTTTATTTCTTCCAAGGGGTGACCATTAGTATATATTTTCGCCATCTTTCAATTTCCATTCTTTGTACATGGCCATATAATTTAAGAACCTGATTTTCAATCCTCTTATCAACAGCTGTAGTGAAATTCATATCTTTCCAAAGGAATTAATTTCTTATTTTGTTCTGTCTTTGTTTTTTGAAGGCTTCTTCTAAGATAATCAAATTCAACTGTTCTACATTTATTCTTTTGTATTTCCGTCAAAGACCAAGTTTCACTCCATATGACAAAATATTCTGTATTATGCTGTTATAAATGTTCACTTAGTTTCTTTGTAATATTTGTGTTCCAAATTATTCCATGTAATGTCTTAGTTGCACTTTATGCCATTGAAATTTTAGTTTGTACATGTCTTTTACATGTACATAAACATGTAATTATTGAACCAAAATATTTAAAAAATGCACATTTTTTTTACCATCCCTGTTTCAAGTATGAGGTCATCCACAACCTTTCCCAAACACATATTCTGTTCTCTGTAAATTTATATTCGCTTGGACTGCTTCCGCGTTAGACATTTTGCAAATAATAGACAACGAACATAAACCCTAAACCAACAGATACTCAAACTAAACTTATAAGCACGGGGGTAACAAATGACAACGAATAAGACCCTCATCTATAGGGGATCAGGAAGGATCCAAAATTTTTGTGATGTCATGTCGGATAAGAAACTTTAGGTCTCAGGAAATCATTATTATTCTTTACGTGATATTAAAAAGCTGCTATCAAAATGTTAAATTGTCTCGAATCCCGAATTTATAAAGCGTAATTCATTATATACAATTAACGACCTTTCAGTTTCTTCTGTCCTCTTAACTAATACCGTGTGGCCCAAAAGTCGATTGAAAATGGGAGAAGTTTGGCTGATGTTAAGATATTAAAACTAACCACACTGACTGAATTGTCATGTTCGTAGATTTCATTTCAGAGCTAACGCAGAATTTCAAAGTGACGTCCATCTACCTTGAGACACTCGATCACGAAATTGAGCCCTCACGTTTGAAAGTGTATCTGGTGAAATATGCCGAATGACATTACTGATTTGGTCTTTCAAGTCTTCCAGTGTAGCGGGCTGATTCTGCAACACATGATTGTTGTTTTACATATCCCCACAGAAATAAGTCTAGGGGCGTCAAATCAGGTGGCCGCGTAGGCCAAGGCCTTGGCCACCCCGTCCAATTCACTGATATCGAAATTTTCTTATTAAAAGTGTTTCGAGCAATTACAGCATAGTGAGCAGCAGCTCCATCTTGTTCAAACCACAATTGTTGTCGTCTGTTCAATGGCAGGTGATCTAGAAGGTCTAGTAGAGTTTAGTACTTCACTGTAAGACAATTGGTTCACATTGCCTTCAAAGAAATGTGGGCCCACAACCAAATCACCAACAAGACCACACCACACTATTTCTCTGGGGCAACTTGGTCATTCTCTTCATGTACCCATACTGGATTTTGCCTAGACCAGTATCGAGCATTTTGAGTATGGCATGACCGTCCAAATAAAATAAACACTCATCACAGAAAATAACTCGTTTAATGAAATCATTGTCATTGTCTATTTGATTAGTGATCCAATTGCAGAAATGACATTGTGTGCTGGATCATTGTCATGCATCGTGTGAACATGTATCATCTTATACGGACGGAAATGTGATGTTTTTAAATTTCTCCCACCGGATACCTTGCTCACTCCACTCTGCCTTGACTCATAAAGAACTGATCTTTTTGGGCTTCCAATAACCTTTGCAACTATGCTAAATATATTTCCTTCATCACCAGCCGTCTTTGACCTGCCACTTCGCTTTGCTTCCAGCACAGAAAAGGTACTCTTAAATTTCTTTAAATATTTACTCACTGCTTGAAATGATGGTTTTGGTATTTGAGGACGCCGCCTGTGAAACCGATCTGTAGCCTCTGTCAAAGTTCGAAGGTTGTCATCAGAAAGCAATACTAGTGCAACTCCTTGTTCTGGAATAAGTATGATCGACTTTAATGTTTTATCTAACGTTGTGAACTGCATTTCTTTGAGAGTTGCTTCCTGATAGAGTACATCTGTCAGAAACACATGTACAAATCCATTATTATTATTATTATTATTATTATTATTATTATTACCGTTCGTTGTTATAATATTTATTTCCTTTTTTATTTTACTGTTTTTTCTGTTACCATTGTTTCCAGAATAAAAAATATACCCAAAATAGCACATTATGTATTATTATTATTATTATTATTATTATTATTATTCATTGTTATAAGAATTATTCTCTTTTGATTTTATTGTTTAACTGTTACCATTGTTTCCAGAATTAAAAAAAATATCTAAAATAACACATTCAATCGACTTTTCTGCCACAGGGTAAGGCAACTGTAGTTTTTGTTAGCTTTTATTTGGTGTTTATTTATTGTACACCATGTCCTATTCAAACCTCCCACATTTTAATTATTCATAACTCTCAAAGTATGCGGAATTATGAAATGAGTTTGGGATTAAAAGAAAGAGATACTCAAAGGATTTTTGTTTTCATTGTTGTAGCTAATTCATCTGTCGCATGTTGGACAATAATGACATAAAACAAAATGGCGACTCCTCTGCAACGAACACAAACTGTTTTCTGGTATGTAGAGACGAAGTTAATAATTACAGTGCAAAGAAATTACCGGAGAGAATATGGAGGAAATGCACCTGATGGGAAGACTATTATGACTTGGCTTGATACGTTTCTGGCGACTGGAGGCTTTAAAAAAGAATCCGGAGGTGCTCGTACACGTGTTTCAGAAAAAACGATTGAGGAAATTAGGCAGGATTTCAGAGAAGTCCACAAAAATCAATTCACCAAGCTTCCCGACAGTTCAATGTGACGAGATCAATTGTGCATCAAGTGCTTGATAAGCGGATTCGTTTGTACCCCTAGAAGGTGCAAATTATTCAACAAACTAAGCCAGATGACAGTCCACGAGACAGGCATTCGCTATTGATATGCTGGATCGTATTGACGAGAACCTTCGATTTATTGGAGACGTCTTATTTTCTGACGAGACAACGATCCATGTATCAGGATCTGTTAATCAGCACAATGTAATGATCTGGGGTCCGCAAAATCCACACGTCTACCGTGAACACGTTGGGATAGCCCAAAAGTAATCATTTGGTGCGACCTGATGAAGAACAGGATTATAGGTCCTTTTTTCTATCATCAGAAGTCAATAACTGGCCCGGTATACCAAGACATGTCGGAACAGTTCTTGTACTCCCAAGTAGCTGATCTGAAACCCCAAGATGGAGCCCCACCAAACAGGAGCCTGGACGGTCGGAATTCACTCAAGGATTCCTTCCCAGATAGGTGGATTAAACGCGGCGGACCAATTTTTTGGGCCACCACGTTCGCCAGATATCACTCCATATGACATCTTCCTCTGGGGGTATGTAAAGTACCGTTTGTTTTCGACTCCAGTACAAGATCGTCATGATTTACGAACCCGTATCCTTGACACAATTGCAAGAGTACAAATTGATATGTTGGAGAGAACGTGGCACGAAATCGAGTACAGACTTGATATTGTTCGTGCTACTAATGGTGCACGCATATAAGTGTTTTAGTGTGTGGAAATGTGTGGCATTGAAAATTCTTTGAGTTTCAGTATGGTTTAATACCGGCCTCATTTCATAATTCCGCATACTTAGTTAGTTATGATTAATTAAAATGTGGGAGTTTTGAAAGGGACGCCCTGTGTATTGGAAAGACAGAGCAAGCAAAGAGATGCAGCTTATACCGAAACATGAAACGTCTGTTGGCGTTTCATCTTAGACATCACTCGGTAAAGAAAAGAAAACTTAAATTGCTATGAAAACAGTCGAGAATATCTTTGATATCTGTCGTGTTCTTAACAAAAGTACATAAACACTGACTTGAAAACAAAACATAAATCGTATCTTGCCTCAAAACTATCATATTGAACAAATAATATATTCTTTGCTATAACAAGGAAAATACATTTTGAGATTAAGAAACCATCCACAGTAATTCTGCCTGAGGGCAGGTCCTACTCTGCAATCATACGATTTTCATGCTATGCCTTCAGCTTTACTGGGAATTGTAGGTGTGATAGCTTCCCGTTGCTTTCGGGGACCGTTTGGAGCTTAACGTTTTCCTGACATTTGTCTTAGAGGTAAGGAAAAACCCCGATAAAAACCTCACCCAGAAAAACTGCTCCGACCGCGGTGAGGTTTTTTACGGGGTTTTTATTCACCTGTAAGACATATGTCAGGAAGCGTAGTGCCCAACAGTTCCCAAAAATCATCCGGCCATCATCATCGTCGTTCGTCACCAGTGTGGAAAGCAACGGGAAACTACCACACCTACTACTCCCTAGTAAAGCTGTTAAGCATTGCATGAAAATGTTATGATTACAGTGAAAGACCTGCCCTCGGGCAGAATTACCATGGATTGATGGATGGATATCTTGAGATTTAACACATTTTAATAATATATTTCTAAGCGACCTCTTATTTATCGACATAGGCTTCCAGCCCAGTTTCCTTGTGTTATTTAATGGAATGTCTTCAAGTTCCGCTTAATAATAGATATAATAATAGGAATATTATTATTAATATTATTATTATTATTATTATTATTATTATTATTGCATCAGCACATAGGAACAGTTGATTAATACCATTGAGTTGTACGATCTTTTTATGCTTTAAGTATCTCTTTGGATGCTGTACTAAGAATGATTACCAGAGGAGAAAGTGCGTCTCTTTTCTTGAAACAATTGTTAAATTGGAAGAATTTGAAAACAGCACGTCTACTATACTTACTTTTTACCATTTCGACACATTCAAAGAAGTCAAAATATTAGGAATCCCAAATTCTATCAGCGTAGTATTCAACTTCTCCATCTTAATTTATTAATATGCCCTTTTATATACAGGGTGTTAACTAATAACACCGACAAACTTTTAGGTATGTTAGTGGAGAGTGAGGCCAAAAATTTGAGATAAGGAACATGGGGCGTGTGAAGCCAAATTTTGAAGTAATATGACTTTTTAAAAATCGACGTTCGTACTCATTAATCAACAATGAAGCAAACTATTAAAATGGTTTGTCTTGGGAATACTTCAGTTCTGTTTCAAATGTAGCATAATCCTAGTTTCAATTGTCGGTATCTAAGCATTTTCAACATTTTGAGCCATGTTTTTGTGGACATTTCGTCTTTCGGCAAGATCCAGTCCGCCACAGACAGTCTGTAATTCGTGCCTTGTCCAGCAAGCTTACGTATTAGATGTATGGTAGTTCTTAAACGTCGTTTGCCACTAATAGCTCAGTCGGTAGCATACTTAAGGGGGCTCATACAACCAGCACGAGGTACATATGCACACATATTATTACTTTACAATACATAAAAAACTATAAAACATTAAATTATGACAATTTGCACACAGGTAGCATACATTATTGGTTTTTATTCGATATTAAAACTGTTATTATTCAAGCAAAATTTTTGTAATTGCAGGAAAATAAAATTTGCATAATTTCAGGTTCTTATATATCGTATCATATAGGGGCCTATTATTACTTAAAAACTATTAACCTGACTAGTATAAACATTTTTTTTAAATAAATGTAAGACCCTAATAAAGTTTGTGAACTATTAAGATGTGCCCAGATATATTGGTTTAGAGCAAAACAATTTCTTTATTAATACTTTTTAAAAATAATTTTTACACTATATATTCCCCATTACCAAACCTTAATATTCAAAAGATTGCAATTATTTTAGTATACCTGATACAGACTACGTAGATGAGTGTGTGTGCAAAATTGCATGCAAATTGAACCATTAGTTTTTGAGTTATGGCGTTTCATGTTCTTAAAATTTTAACTTTTGGGAAAACGATGTTAAAGTTTACACATGTTTCTACTTACAGTCTGTACCAGAAAGCTCTTGCAGCATATGTTGTGCCCTCCTTTTCACTTCTCCTGCCATGTTCCTCAAATCTCAGTCATCTTCTAGTTCTCCTGGACTCCTTCGAGGATTTTCGTAGGTGTTTATCAGCAGATTTTATGCGCAGTACATCACGATGCCTAAAAGCAGCCTTAGCATTTTTTCCTACATTCACTCCAAACTCTTCTAAAACTTTTTAACCTGCTTGTATCCCCATCATTTAATGTTGCTGCAGCATCAGCTTTTTTCCCAGCATTACTTGTTTTTGGGAAAAATTGTCAACATTTTATTATTATAGGACTCGTTTGGATTTTGAGTGCGTTCCTTCAAGCACCTTCTTAGAAGTCCTGTTTTTGAAAGGTCTTTGAAGGTAGGTCTTATGGCTTTCATAACAGCCATTGGTATTGGATGTGGATGTTTATATGCTGCTTCTCTACCCTCTGCCTGGAATTGTCGATATCCACACCCAGTGGACACATATAGTGCTGGGGATTGGAGTCTGTTGAAGCTTCATGGTACCAGATAGCCCATATTGCCTTCCTCATATTATCAAGGTTCTCTTTATTTTCCCTAATGGCAGTGCCATCATATTTTTGTATTTTATCTTTAATGGCATCAGTTAGTCGACCAGCACCACCAATGCCTTTCCCATGTTCTAATTTAGTTCCAGTTAATTTCTTCTTCAGCTGCCTAAGTCTGTACCCCATTCTTTTCTGTACATGACCCACACATTCAATTTTTTTTTATTGTGATGTCAGGTCCATAATGTCAAGCAAGCCGCGACATTGCAACTGTCAACCAGCGCACATTAGCATTTAACATTAATATCTCGACAAACACAGAAGATAGCATTACAAAATTCAGAAATGTGTACTTTAAAGTATGCTCTTTCAAATGTGACCAAAAACAAAAAATTGTAAATTTTGACCTGTTATGGTGTATGAGCCTCCTTAACACTGAATGCCGTAAATGCCGGGTTCAGATCTCTCATATTGGTGTTTGTATTTTCATTTCCTTTTTAATTTTTAATCAGAGGAGATTTATTGCTTATGTAGTTTTACTAAATTGACTACCTGATATTCTAATTACGCATGCGTATTTATTTTCAACTAAACTAATTGCGTGATTTGTTTACATCAAATGAACACGTAAAATTTATTTTTAAAAATACTGTACATTTAGTCTGTTCATACCAACTGCTCATGCGTGTGCCCGTTGTATTAACGACTTGATAACAGTCTGTTTCACTATTGCTTTGAATGTTGTAGCAATAACTTTGTTTATATTGACGTGAACGTTATGGTTAATGTTCATGCATTTAATGAATAAGCAGATATGCGTTATGTTTATGCTGGGGCAAGAGGAAATGTGCATGTAGCTGCAAAAATATACGGAGAAGATATCCTGGCAGACAACATCATCATCAATCAACTTTGCAAACCATCCACCGGTGTCTGCAGGAAACTGGAACCCTGGTGATGCATACACGGAATTCCAGCGCAAGACGAACTCGTCGTACCCTTGATTTCCAAGAAGAGGTGCTCGACAGGATTCGAGAGAATTCTTCTACCAGTATACGAGCAATTGCATGTGTCACGGGTACAATCAACGTCAGCGTGTGGCAGGTCTTATAGGTAGAATGACCCACCCCTTCCACTTTTTGAAGGTGCAGTGCTTGACACCGTTATACTACGGAACTCACGTGCAGATTTATAACTGGGTATCTGGTTGAACAGCCCGATTTCCTTTCAAAAGTGCATTTCACCTACAGGGCTTATGTTACAAGGAAAGGGGTTGTTCTAAACCAGTGGAATAGCCATATTTTTGAACATGAGCATCCATTTCCAATTGTAGAGAGAGACTATCAACACACGTTCGCCGTTATCATTTGGACTGATGTAATTTCCAATTACATCATTGGTCCCTATCTTCTGCCCCACGGTTAAATGGTCATGTGTACAAACAGTTTTGATACATGTGCTTCCTGCATTCCTGGAAGATGTGCATCTTGATATCCGATGTCAGATGTGGATCTAGGACGGCAGTGCTCCTTCTCACTTTTTCACTTTGAGAGAAATATAAAGAATCATTTGGATAATGTCTTCCCGGAAGATGGATTGGTTGCGGCTGTCCTGTAGCGCGGCCTCCATGTTTACCTGATCTCCAATGTTTTTCTTATTGGGACACCTTAAGAGCCAGGTGTATCAGACTCCAGATGAGGAGTTACTGGCGAGAATTTAGGCTGCCTGTGACGAAATCAGAAATTCTCCAGGAATCATCGAAGGAATGTGAACATCATTTCTGCGAAGATGTAATTTGTGCTTACTCCATCAAGGGAAACATTTTGAACAACACCTATGATCTGTTTTTAAAGCAAACTTGAATAAATATATTTTATTTTTCTGTATTTTTAAATCTTGCCCCCTTTACTAAGTGTACTGTAATATAATAAAATATGTTGGTTTACATTTATTATTATTATTATTATTATTATTATTATTATTATTATTATTATTATTATTGAATGTTAATATATTTACAGTAAAATGAGGTATGAATACCGAATTTGATTCCTTTACTATTCCTCCACGATCAAGTCAAACAATAGTGGGCCTTAATTTAATAATTAATTTACTTATTAATTTTTTATGCCTTTCTCTCATCTTTGTAATAAGTATAGCGTCATAAGACTTGGTCAACATCCATACAGTATTATTTTAACGTAATATGTAATGGTTACACTAAATCACAAATAGCCTTGTTATTTCGTACGTCTGTACCTTGCGATTTTCACCGTTGTTGTCTAGTGTGCTATACAATATTCATTTTTTACAATAGTACTTTTTATTGCTGTATATTACTTTCTTGCATCATACTAAAATTAATTCTACAATATTTTGTACTATTGTACTAAATTTGCAAACAATTTACACAAGAAAAAAGAACAAGAAAAAGAGTAAATATAAATTGTCAGCATGTCTGAGGCTTGAACCTTGAATCTCTCTTCCCGAACGAACGATATTTTACACCTGGCACATTACCACTGAGTTATATGGTCGCAGAAAGTCTACCCCCAAAAGAAGGTTCTACTATGTAATAGCTTATCAACGAAATCTTCAAAATATTGTCAGTGGCGTACAGGTTCCTAAGATATTTCATATTATAACGTGCAAATTTGAACTTGTAGACTACAAGTTACATATCTCAAATTGTTTATCTATGAATCCTCTACAATACGTGAAATTTTTTCGGTGTTATTATTAACACTCTGTATACATGTAGTTGATGTACAGTGTCATATTTCCATTAATGTTGTAGAATCGTAGACTAAAATCTGATATATTTGCGACATTTTTCTCTAACTCCACAATACGATTATATTGTCAATAATATAAGGGGCAAGCCTGGATATTAAAAACTGTATTTGTTAGAATTTTGTACGACGTTTATGTTAATAAAATGCATCTATAGTTGTAGCAAGCAGTTTCATCTACTTTCATATAGATTTTTTCGATAATAACTGATTCTTTGCACATATTTGGAAGAGCACCTTTACTCCTTAACAATACGACGCAATCTGTCTAGATTAATAATTATCCTCCTTTCCGCCTTTTATAGTTCTCCTGAGATTGAATATGAACTTGTGCTTTATAAATATTTAATTCTTATATTGACTTTTTATCTGTGATACACTCTTTTCTGTGACTAATGTGTCTGGTGTCTGTAAATAATCCTTCCAAATTTTGCAGTACATTATTAGATTATAAATTGTTTTCATCTATTTTAATATGGCTTATTCCTAATCATATTTGTTATAGTCTGATAATTCTCTCCTCTCTACCCTAATCCCTCACATAATTTTCTCATGTTCTTATTTATTGCGTTAATTTTAATATAATGTATATTATCTTTCAAATATTTCCTGTTTCACTTTCAAAGTACCTGTGGTACCTAAGTGCACTTCATTTGGTTCTTGCATCTAGTTCGTTTTTGCTAGCTACCTTTCTTTTATAGTGTAGCACTTTCCTCATCACACTATTCTTATTTTGCTCTTCTCTAAATAATCTACCCTTCCTGATGGTGAGAATTTAAAAGTATTTCTCATAGTCTTCCATTCACTGTATATACAGTTCCTTCTTTGGTTGCCACATTTTCATTTCAACATTGCAGAATTACACATCTTTTCGCAATTTCGTCTTGGTTTTCTTACCGCATTTAATCATTCAGCAAATATTGTAATTCGAAATTTTAAGCGACATCTCCGCCATTTGTACCTCTTATGAGCATTAATAATACTTTGATATTCACCTAGACCAGTTGATGACCCCAAATGCAGTCTATCTCCCTAACTGACCCAATGTCGACGATGATAATGTACTAGCGCTTTGTTCTAATAGGCCTACTTGATCTATCAGTTTTCGTGTTTGTCATCTGGAGACGTCCTAGTGCATTTATTAATTTTCTTATGTTAGAAATCTCTGCTCCTAACTATGAAATTCGTGATGTGGTAGAGTTTACTAATCAAAACCCAATATCGTTACTGTCTACATAGAGACTGAATTCTCGTATCGTCGGCCTGAATAAAACTCCTCGTCCCACTTTTGTGCTAAAATTACTGTATATAATTATTCATATGATGGCACTAATAATTCTCACATACTCATTCTGATTTTTTATTGAACTCGTCCTGATCTCGCCATTCTTATCATCTGTAGGGCCTAGAATATTTACAGTTACAAAATAATGTCGATTGCGCTTTAGAATAAATATAAAATACTATTGCCTAAAACTTTAATTTTTATAGCTGAAAGGATCCTCCTTATTACTATAAATAAACCCGTTCCGAATTCTGCTGTCGCTGCAACACCGTACTGAAGCATAAAGCAACCTGATTTGTGATCACATTACAATTGAAAAGAAATTAAATTATTTTACTACTGCAACTAATATAGAACATTTATTTACGTCACAGTTAGATTGACCGAATGAGGTTCGGAATTTACCAGTCAAGACGTAAAGCATTGGGAAAAATTGCTAACGTAATAAAATATATCAATTTTATTTTATATCAAATTCCATTATACAAATAATAATAATAATAATAATAATAATAATAATAATAATAATAATAATAATAATAATAATAATAATAAATATTTATGGTAATTTTTCTTCCTTCAGGTATGGCTTCTTGTTGAGACGAACTTCATTTCGTTATTGCCCATAACGTTAAGGGTGCTGTTAATAAGCAAAACCTGCGATTAGAATAAGAGTTATTTACATAGAGGATTCCCATATAACTGTACGCGAATAATTGGGATTGTAATAAAAATGTTTTCACGAATAAAATAAAAAAGAAAATCTATTTGATCGAAATGTAATCAATTTCATCTGCATCATGCAACTCCTTGAAATATATATATATATATATATATATATATCAGTGCTGAAATGCCACTCCTCCAATACAGCTAATTTAAAAGATCACTACTAGAAGGCCTATATCCTGAAGTAAGGGTATTTAGCATGGAAATGAAATATTCAACTGCGGCTTCCTATGAAGGCAAAAGGTAGGTCCTTCAGGCATAGAATGTGGATCTATATCTAAGGATGTCGAATCTCTTAACTCATATCTGCAAAGAATCGGAAAAAGTGCCTTCTTGGCAATAACCAATTGAACTGTCTTCTTTATTCCATCGCATATTTGGAAACTTCGTCATCATGGTGTAAATATCTTCAGTTTGATCTCTTGTCTATTCTCATGTAATTTTAAACAAAGAGAATATTTTCTGAATGATTATGTCAGTCTGGTGATTTTCCGGGATGCTTTGGACCTAAATGTTCCTGACATTTGTCGCACATCTGAGTGAAAAGAAAAACAAAAGACCTTAACCGGGGAAATTTGTCCTAACGGGGAATGAAATCCGGAACTGCTGTGTCGGGAGCATCGACATTATCCCTAGATCGCTGCATTGAATAATGACTTAGAAAAATATTAGATTTCCTCTTTGCAACCTTTTCTATGTGTTAAGCGAATACTATCAAAATAATCGTCTGTATGGCAATGAAATTTGAGCTACTCTTTGTAACCGCTAGATAGGATATAGGAATATATAATAAAATTAAGATTTTATTGAAGCACTTTTGATAGGTAAAAGGTGTAGTTTCTGCAAATATTATTTCGTGAGGTATAGATCCGAGATGAATGAAGAGACAATTAATTATGTTCCTGAAGGTAGGCCCACGTAAGCGAGATAACTGTGTCTCCTGCCAACGTTGCAGGCAAGTCATTCATCTAGACGACCAAAACAATAATTAACAACTTCCGGAACAAATTACCTGAATTCTGTCACGTTTCAAATATTTGGAAGCTGGACAGAATTAGATGAAATGAAAAAATATTATATTTAATCAAACGTCCAAAACTGAAATGCCACGTAAACCACGCAGTACTATATTATGAAGAGTGATATAATTATATAGGCCTACATACTTGTATTGTGAATTTATTCGAAAAATCTAAATAATTCAACATAATGTAACAAGGCATTTAATACCGCTTAAAAGTCCGTGAAAACACACTGACCTCGATATTTGAAACAGCAAACATGAGTCAATTCTTCTTCCATCTATTTTAAAGCACGCACTAATACCGCATGATAGGTAGTAAACGAAAAAAGGGCTTCATTCCAAATCGAATAAAAACCCCTGTTATTTTAGAGAAAAAAAGCTTTTCAAGTTTATCACCTATGAAATTCTATGTTTTGTGTTCACTACTTCGATACATAAATTTGAATGTACACAGTGTGTATATATATATATACTCTGCTGGATAAGAAAATAAATGAAGATATAAGAAAGGAAATAAATATTTTCAAACTTACAGACCGAATATCTAAGTATAGGAACGACTAGAAAGAACATATTGATAGAATGCCAGAAGGAAGATTTCCAAAAATTATTGCTAAAATATAAACCGTGCGGAAGGAGAAATGTTGGTCACCCACACAGAAGATGGTCTGAACAATGTTAACAATTCTAGCTTTCATTAAACCGGAATGAGCCAACAGACTTAATCCCTCGATGATGATGATGATGATATATGTGTGGAAGGATCTCTGCAACAGAAGGCGCTAAGGAGAATTGAAACTTGAATATCTTTCTCTGAAATGACCAGATAGCTTAAGGTGCCTTGATCAGTTATTTCGCAGTATAACAGAAATTAGCACATAAATATCTGTGTGTGTAAACTATTCCAATGCGCGACACCACTAGAAAGTATTTTCCTACCAGCCGGCCCCTGGTCTGACATAAACATACCTTGATGACAGAGATGGATGATACAGTATAGAGTGACATGTGGTCAGCATGTTGCATTTCCCGGCCATTATTGCTGATTTTATCTTCCTGGGACCGCTACTCATTCTACTTACATATATACCTCACGACACTGGGTAGGCACAGGTCCCATACTAGACGATATTCCATGTGATTTTTTTTCATCATTGGGATTCAAATCAGCGCAAGTCCCATAGCATAGCACCAAGGCGTTGTGCCTTAAACATATATATATATATATATATATATATGGCTTAGCAAATTTAATTAGAACACTGTTGTGCCAAGGGAAACTATTTACAGAATGCTTGCGGATACTTCCTGTAGCGTAACCATGATGTTCTCACACTAAAATGACTAATAATCAGTCGAATTATGGGCAAATATTCTGTTTGCGGATGAATCCAAGTTTGGTCCCTTAATTGATTCTAAAGGACGCATCTTATGTGAACCTTAGACAAAATTTCAGTCCTGAAATATAGTGCAAGCAGATGAATATGGAGGTTGACAAACAGTTTTATAGGATGGACTAATGATAACTAGTCAAAATAATTGTATGGGTAAATCGTCAATTCCAACTGAACTTAGATATTGCGACCAGAGTTTAATTACTTCCCGTTTCATTGTTTCGAGTTATAGTAAAACCGACTTCCCACGGTGTTGGATATCACGATTGAAGCCATTCACGAAACTTCTGATAATACTCGATGGAGTGACCTACTCGTTTTTTGAATATAAGAGTTAACAAATATCCCAGAAAATACATTGCTTCACTCGCCAATCCATTACTACTACTACTATTACTACTGCTACTACTACTACTACTACTACTACTGCTACTAATAATAATAATAATAATAATAATAATAATAATAATAATAAGTCAGTATTTATTACTGTTCCGCAGATAATTGGAATTCATTACATATTATGCACCACAGGGTTATCAAGCATATATATATGACATAAGAAAAATAAATGCTTGGAAGGGATTTCTTATCATGTCATATTAAGCTTGCATTGTTCTATGTAAAAATGTAATTATATATATTTTTTTTTCATGACGTAGTAAAACCGTTTCTACCTGTGGAATTTTATATTGTTACATGTCGTGTAATCTGCGTTTGAATTGCATGGGTAAGTCACCCCTAACAAGTTAGTGACCCGCAGAGCCGCTTGAATTGTCTGGAACGCAGACGTTTCTATCAGCGTCTCCTTCTCCTTGGAGAAAGATCGGATGCCAGAGGTTTCTGGGCTTCGAAGTTGCTCGAAGCTATTACTAGAGCTTTCCTCCCCCGCCTATATAAAAGAGCGGACGAGAAGGCCAGCGACTTTACTACGATGAACAGATCGACAACGAAGAAGATGTCCAGCACGGGACCGGATGACGAGGGATTCTCCCTCCCACCCGCCCGCCATACTACTAAGAAACCCCGCACCAAGAGAACCTATACAACAATTGAAACTAGAAACCTCTTTGAACATCTAGATATCGACGAAACAGAAACACCCCCACCCATAGTGGTGAACACCGATGAAATCACCCCCTACAAGCTGGAGTGTATCACTGCCGGCAATAGAAAAGACGTATCTATGCGGTACAAAAAAGGCTGCTTAACGATACGTACAACTACAAAGAAACCTTATGACCAGGCATACAAACACCTAAAGGAATCACAAACACCCTTTTACACCCACGGATATGGCCTACCTCCAATATTTAAGACCACCATGAAAGGCCTCCCGCCCTCCATCACAATAGAAAATATATATGAAGAATTAATGCATCGAAAACTGCCCCTAATTGAAGTACGCAGCCTAGAAAGACACTACCGAGAAAACGGGCGAGCTGAAAACAATAGAACTACCCAGTCTACGTCCTCACTTTTAATAAAACGAAGGACCTAAAAACCAGATTATCAGAAGATCTCGACGAACTATTTGGCATCAAAGTTCGCCTAGAATCCTACAGAAAACCGACAGGAGGAACACAATGCTTTAACTGCCAAGGATTTGGTCACATAGCGAAGCATTGTTTCAGGGCGACGAGATGTGTCCGGTGTTCAGGAGATCACAGAGTGGCAGACTGCGATCAGACGACACCTAAATGTACCAACTGCAACATGGAACACGCGGCGAGCCATCGGCAATGCCCAGCGTTCCAAAGATACCTACAGTCCAGACAACCTAGGCAAAAACAGACCAGGCAGAAGGACACAATCAAGCCAAGTATCCCAACTGAACTCAGTCCAACTACACCTACAAGAATCCCGGAACCCATCCCCACCCCAAACATCCCATCTTCCCCAAATTCCTCTATCCAACAACTCCTAATCCTTCTCACAACTATCCCAAATTCCTCCCTTCAAACAATCCTAACTCTAATAGCTACAATCCTACAAAATCCTCAACTTCTCCAAGTCATACAAACTCTCTGTTCCATAAATTAAATTAACTAAAACTCAAACAAAGTTGAATCGGGACACCTTTTCAACTCCAACTACAAGACCACACAATAAAGATAAATATAAACAGAAGAATGGGTCAAAGCGCACCCAGGCGCTGGTACCATTTCAAACAATATCAGATACTCTAGTGCACGAGTCAGTTTTGCGATAATTGGTCCGTGACAGCCAATCCCGCGTAGGATGGCGAGAGGTTAATTGTGAGCGTAACTGTGAGGAAGGATTGTGTCTGCAACTGTGTCAGAAGTGATTACCTTATAAACTGTCAAAGAAGAATAGTTGTTAAATCAAATTCTGTTTGAAGATTTAGTGATAATTGTGGACAAGGAAATAAACAGAAAAAGACAATTTTACATAACAAATGTGTATTCATTTAAGTCCAAATAAATAAGAGGAAAACCCCGTGCCAACAGCGACAATATGAATTTGGGTCATTCCAGGACGATATAAACTGTATAATTCGTATACTGAAATACTGGTTGCGGGTAATCCAAAGTGAACAAACAATGCTCAGAGTAATTTGTTAGACCACCAAATTAGAAACCTAGATGTGGAATTCTGGGCAGACGAGGTTAGGAGAGAACTCCAGAAGATTGGGATGGGTTGGGTATGGGAAAAAGGGACTGAAAATCGCATGAATGTGTGGCGAAAAATAAGAAGGAGGTATTTAGATATAGACCAACAAGATATTTTCGCCGAATGTACGGGAAAACGCTCACTGTTTTACAAGGAGAACTAAAATATGTTTGGGGAAAATAATCTTATATACTCAACATAGGATTTAAAGAGAGATCAGGGGCTTGCTTGGTTTACGCTAGAGGCATGTAAATTTCTAAAAATTAGCGACGATCACAATATGCGAATATGACCAATGTGCGGGAGCTTTGAAAACGAGATACATACATTAGGAAAACATAACGATTTAGAATATTGGAGGCGCCAGTTATTACCGGAAAGATTTCTAAATTAAAATCGTGAAAGATTGGCACGCTACGAGTTAATGGTAAATTCAGAAAATTGGGTAAACACTCATTCATGAATAGATACATGTTATCAACATGCAATACCGTTATTCTTCTAAATAATTCTACATAACGTAATTAATGTATAATGTTATTGTATAATTATGTAATTGTAATATTATTGTGTTTTCTTCATGAAATTGTAATATTATTGTTTTCTTGTTGTTTGTCTTGATACTATTACCAAATATTACTTTATTGTAACGGACTGTCAACAGTACGTACGGCTTACTGCCCGTGCGACCCATATTAGTAAATAACAATTTATATATCTTAATTTTAGTCTAATAAAGTCCTATTACTATATATATATATATATATATATATATATATATATATAATCCCTCCATGGTATCTTTACCTTGTCGTGGTGGAGTGGCTTGTGTGCTTAAATGATCCTGAGAGCTATGCCGGCGGTAGCATTGCTGCCGATAGGGTTACCCATGCCGGACTGGTTAAAGGTGAAAAGCCAGACGAAATAAGTACCTTGGTCGAAAGAGTGACGATCTTTCACCGTAAAAATACAACCGTCAAGAAATGCGGACATGGGTTCTACTGGGGTAAAATTTTCCGGAGGTCAAATAGTCCCCCATTCGGTTCTCCGGGCGGGGACCACTTCAGGGAACCCATGCCAAAGGCTCAAACACAGGGACATGTTCCTAGGAACATGGAATGTTAGGACTTTATACAATAGCGGGGCACTAGAGATATTAACGCGGGAATTGGATAAATCGCCCTTGGATATAGTCGCTTTACAGGAAGTTAGGTGGCCAGGAGAAGGTAGTCAGGAATCAGGAAGCTTTGCATTATACTACGGGGGTGCAGAAAGACCTGCATTTGGAACGGGTTTTTTAGTCAGGAGGAGGATCCTATCCGCTATCCGAGATATTAAGTTTGTTAGTGATAGGATATCATACATAATTCTAAAGGGTAAACGACACTGATTTTATAATTGTAAATGTACATGCCCCCACAGAAGATAAAGATGACAAGATCAAGGATGAGTTCTATGAAGAATTAGAATGCTTATTTGATAGCCTTTCACGATATCATATGAAAATTGTCTTAGGAGATTTAAATGCAAAAGTGGGGCGGGAAGATATATTCAAACCAACAATAGGCAAATTCAGTCTTCATGAAGATAGTAACGACAACGGGGTTAGATTAGTCACATTTGCCACATCAAAGAATCTCATTGTTAAGAGCACAACATTTCAGCATAAGGATATTCATAAATACACCTGGACGTCCCCAGATGGAGAAACTCGGAACCAGATAGATCATGTATTAGTGGATAAACGCTGGCACAGTAGCATCATTGATATTAGATCAGTTAGAGGGACAGACTGCAATTCAGATCATCATCTGGTCAAGGTGAAAAATCAGACAACGGCTATCGCTTATGAGAGGAACAAACGCTAAAGGTGATTCTGTAAAATATGAATTAAAAAACTTGAAAAATGATGAAATGCGGCAAGAATACCAAATCAAAATTGCTAATAGATTTGAAGTACTGGAATCTTCAGATGACAATGTGGCAAACGAAGAAGAAACTGATATAAATAAAGAATGGGAGGCTATAAGAAATACTATTAAATTGTCAGCATCACAAAGCATTGGTTGTTTAAAAAAGAAGCAAAACAAGAAATGGTTTGATGAGGAATGTGCCGACATTGTAAAGAAAAGAAAGCTAGCAAAAATGAAATGGTTACACGAGCCAAATGAGGTAAATTTAGAGCAATTGGGTAGTGTTAGACGGGAAACCACCAAGTTACTAAAGAGTAAGAAGAGGGAATATTTGAGAGAGAAGATTAATGATCTTGAAATGAATGCAAAAAATAGGAACATTAGAGAATTATATCAGGGAATTAGTATAGAGAAGAAAGGGTTTCAGGCTAGAACAAACATAATTCGGAATCAAAATGGGGATATGATTGCAGATTCCAAGAGTATATTAAATAGATGGAAAAGTTATTTTAATCAGCTATTAAATGTACATACAGAACAGGACATTGAGGAGGATAAGTTACGGACAGCAGAAATGCTAGTCGCAGAGCCAAGTGCATTAGAGGTTGAAAGGGCAATTGAAAAATTGAAGATGTATAAAGCATCAGGTTCAGATGAGATACCAGCAGAACTGATAGAATCAGGGGGAGAAAAATTGATGGACAAGATACGCTGGTTGCTTAGTATGATTTGGGAAAAAGAAGCTCTTCCAGATGAATGGAAGGAATCAATTATCGTACCAATTTATAAGAAGGGAGATAAAACTGATTGCAACAACTATAGGGGCATCTCATTACTTTCAACTTCGTACAAAATTCTAACAAATATATTAGTAAGCAGACTTGCTTCCCTATATTGATGACATTCTAGGAGATCATCAATGTGCATTTAGAAGAAACAGGTCTACAACAGATCAGATTTTTAGTATAAGACAGATTTTAGAAAAGAAATGGGAATATAATGGTACTGTACATCAACTATATGTAGACTTCAAAAAGCATATGATTCAATTAAGAGGGAGAAGTTATATAGTATCCTGCTGGAGTTCGGAATTCCTAAAAAGTTAGTTAGACTTATACGAATGTGTCTAAATGGCTCAACGAGTAGGGTGCGTGTAGGCAAACAGTTTTCAGACACTTTTGAAATCCAGAATGGGTTGAAGCAAGGAGATGCACTATCTCCTCTACTATTTAATTTTGTACTAGAGCATGCCATTAAATCTTTAGAGAATGAGGAAGGCTTACAACTGAATGGTATTAATAAGCTGTTAGTTTATGCTGATGATGTAGTACTACTGGCCGATAGCGAGGAGATACTAAAGGCCAACACGCACACACTATTGAGTAACACTAAGAAATTAGGACTGGAAGTAAATATCAGTAAAACTAAATATATGGTCACACGTAGAAATACATTATATAATGGAAATGGACAGCTAATGACAAATGAGGGAAATTTTGAGAATTGGCTGAATTCAAATACCTAGGAACAATAATCACAAATAGGAATGAGATGCACAAAGAAATTAAACATAGGCTCAATTCTGGAAATGCATGCTATTATGCATTGCAGAGACTATTGATGTCCCAACTCCTTTCAAAAAACGTTAAGCTGAAAATATATAAAACTATTATTCTACCAGTTATATTATATGGGTGTCGAAACATGGACTCTTACTTTAAGGGAGGAAAGGAGATTACGAGTATTTGAGAATAAAGTTCTTAGGAAAATTTTTGGACCAAAGAGAGATGAACAGACAGGTGAATGGAGAAGACTACATAACAATGAACTACATGGTCTTTATAGGAAGCCAGATATAATAAGAACAGTTAAGTCCCGTAGACTGCGATGGGCAGGACATGTTGCGCGTATGGGGAATGAAAGACGTGCATGGAAACTTCTTGTAGGAAAGCCAGAAGGAAAACGCCCAGTTGGTAGACCAAGAATGAGGTGGGAGAACAACATTAACTATGATTTGAGGGAAGTAGATTATACAGGGAATGATTGGAAAGCATTGGCTCAGGATAGGGATGTATGGAGAGCTTATGTCCGTGCGGCCATGAACCTACGGGTTCGATAGTGCCAGTGAGTAAGTAAGTAAGTAAGTAAGTATATATATATAATTTTAGTCTAATAAAGTCCTATTACTGTGTGTGTATATATATATATATATATATATATATATATATTAATTTGATCTTACCCGATATCGATTTGAAGTACTCACGTTTATAGATACGTGCAAAATGTAACGTCTTGTAATGCACACAACGGATATTTTGTTGTTTTAATTAACAATAATATTAAAATTTAATCTTTTGACACCGGTAATTGCTATCGTACTATGACACAATGGTATGTTATGTTAATTATTTCCCAATTGTTTCTTCAATTTGGGCATTAATTTTATATTAATGACTCTGAGACCTCCCAGAGAGTCTACGTCAATAACATTTCTACTAATAGTCCATGTACACCTATGATTTGAATGTCAAGTTGATTTTGAAATTTAAATATAGATATTCCTAACAGAAATTATGAATAACACGCAACTTTACAATGAGTGTGGATGTTTAATAGTTGATAAGTTATTTGAATTTTTGTTTTCACTATACTGCCATTCACTGAATTTAAAACGCTATCTTGCTAGACAACAGAATAAAACTTTAGTTCAGTTTTTTCGCTTAATTTGACCTTTATTTTACATGTAAACAGTATCAACTGACGTTCAAACACAGGTATGACTTGTAATTAATTCTGTGAATTAAATTTCATTCTTGCTGGAGTTTAATATTGCTGAACTTAAGCTTGCTGCTTTCCCCGTGATGTAGTACAATTAAGTTTGACAGCTCTTGTATGAAACGAATCGATATAGTTGCCATAAAAGTCTTTCAATCTATAGATGAGAGTCGGCCAGCAAAACCGCTATAGTCTTAACACACTCTTCGCTAAAACATATCAACTTATACAGACACGGTAAATATTTATAAGCAGATAAACGAATTAATCATAAGTAATGCCACGAGTGATTTCCAAATTATCGATAAATTCACGACTCACGAAGTGAGGAGTGAATTTATCTAGAGAATTTGGAAATCAAGAGTGGCATTTGTTAGGACTATTTAACGAATAAAATTAAGCTGTTTACTCACAAATCATTATTTAACTATAGTTATTTTAAAAATATTATATATTAATGTAAACGGCGATGTTTGAAAACAAATGAGAAACGATAGGTACGCTCTCTACTGCTTCTTTTGTTTATCACTGCAAACCAGATCATACTATTTATTGCAAAGGAACGCAATATTGTAAGAATGCTCTCTAGTGGAGAAAAAATGAAACACATCAATCTGTATATTAATTCATTTTTGATGTCGTATGATGTAAATATGACAATTATACATTTAAGAAAGTGCAAACAGTGGTTTCTTTTTTTGGTGGTATAATCAATTGCTACAAATGTTGACATGTAAGCACTATTATATACAATCTGGTAGCCGTATTTGTTATAGGCTCAGTCACTGGCAAAATAACGGTCAGACCTGTTCAGATATTAAAAAGGAGGAGCTTTGTTTAATATATGATAATCCTAACACTGATAAATATTTCGTGAAACACGACTCTGATTGGTTGTAAAACAGAAATCATTGAAACGTGATTGGTCATTGACTCCCATTTGGGGCATGAGTTAAATAGTCAGTTAAAATTTGGGCTACTACACACAGTAAATAAGATAATACACTGAAAAGAGAACGAACATTTGATTACTTTTCAGTGCATATAAATTTCAATGTAATTCGTTCCTAGATTCAAATTTTAATCTTATTAATGGCTGATGTTTGACAAAATTCAGAAACATATAGGAGCAAACTAGAAAGCAATTTAAGGAAAACCAAATTAATTAAATATAGTTAAGTGTCGCAAACATGCGATGAGCAGGATATGTGGTATGATTGGTGAGTGATAGAGAGGCACGGAAAATTCAGGTAGGAAAACCGGAGGGGAAAACAATCAGAAAGTAGGGCCAAGAATAAGGTGGGAGAATAACATAAATCACGATTTGAAGATGGTGAATTATGGAAAATATCAGCACAATATAGAGGAGTAAGAAAGATTATGAATGCGCGGCAATGATAATGAATATTAGTTAGTTTTAGGCAGCATATATATTTCACCAAATGTTCGTCTTTTTATTTTATTCTTGATCGCAACGAAATTGTATATATATATATATATATATATATATATATATATGTGTGTGTGTGTGTGTGTGTGTGTGTTTTCCCACTGGTTTTCATACAAGAAGCTTACATGCACCTGTTTCATCTCCCATACGCCCAACGTGTCCAGCCTATCGAAGTCTAAGGAACTTAACTGTAGATTCTTAAACACATCACGTACCTCACTATTATGTAGTTTCCTCAATTTACCTGTATGTTCGTTCTTTTTGGCCCAAACATCTTCCTAAGAACTTTATTTTGAAATACTCGTAATCTTCTGTCCTCCCGTAAAGTAAGAGTTCATGTAGAGTTCATATTTGTAATCCATATAATATATCTGGAAAAATAACAGTTTGTATATTTTCGGTTTAACGTTTTTGAAAGGTGTTGGGACGACACGAGACCTTACAATGCATAATAGCATGCATTTCCGGGATTGAACTTATGTTTAATTCCTCAGTGCATCTCATTTCTATTTGTATTTAATGTTCCTAGATATTTTAATTCAGCCACTTCTTCAAAATTTGCTTCGTTTGTTATTAGCTGTTCATTTCCATTATATAATGGACTGCAGCGTGTCCATAATATGTGTATCAGATTCATATTTAATGTTCGAAAATACGACCACATTTCTCCATTTTTCCACGAATTGTCATGGCTACATCTAAGAGAGAGAAGAAAATCGCATTGTCTAATTCTCATATTTAAGATCCTACATACCTCTATCTCCAATTATTTATCATCTCGTTTCCAGTATCTATCCTCAAACCATAACTTAAACACAAGATCACAACGTAGTCTCTTGCTTAATATACCGCAACGTAGGACATCACGTCAGGGACTCTTCAACGGCAGGTGGTCTCCTTACAGCAGAGGAGGGAGAAAATTCTACACGAGAGAAAGAGAGAGGGAGAACTACGATACTAACTCCGAGGAATCCAATAAACAGCAAAAAACGGCCGAACGCAAAAACAATATACCCACCTCTAGAGGTGAACGACCGGCGGACACAAGACCTCAAACAAGAAAATCACTAAGACTGCTGCATTTACCCGCAGAAAAGGAACTATTGAGAGGGGGAAGTTCGAAAAATACAGGTAAGACTAATAACAAGGGAACGCAATAGGGTTTGTTGACAGTCGGTTCATGGAATATCGAAGGGTTAAAAACAAAAACTTTCAATGGACAGATGTGGTAGAGTTTATTGAGACTTTTGATATATTAGCTCTAGGAGAAACATGGTTAAAAGCTAATGAATGCGAAATCTATGTAATATGAAAGGTTATTTTAAGGGTAATGAAACTAGAGGGAAGAAAGGTAGATATCGAGGTGGTGTTGCCATTTTATATAAAGCTAACTTAGACCCATCATTAAAAAGTAAATATTGCTTTTAAAAGAGGCAATTGTGTATATTACCATACAGGAAGAGCAGAAATGTGTCCTGTTGTCTATTTACCGGCAACCACTAAATTCCAGGTATGCCAATCCAAATTTTTTCGTTTGAAATTATCTGACTCGTTGGCAGAAATAAAATATAGGTTTCCGGAAGCGGGAATAATAATTTTAGGGGACTTTAACTGTAGGATTGTGGAGGAAAATATCACAATAAAATCAGATGATAATGAAACACGAGGTGAGGGTAGGAGAAGCAAAGATAAGATTATAATTCAGAAGGAAACCAATTGTTAGCTTTTTGCGATGCATTGACTTGAAATTCTGAATGGGAAATATGGGGAAGATAAAAATGGAGAACTGACATTTATTAATAAAAATGGAGGTAGCCGTAATCGATTAATCAATATGCACACAACATGATTCCAGTCCTAAGTAATTTCTGTATATTTTCCAGAATCGAATAACACCACTTCCCAAACAAACTTATTTTAAGTATGAAAGGTATTAGTGAGACAGTTAATGATGAGGTGGCAACAATATTGCGACCAATTACACGTTTCAGGTCGATCCAGGATCGGAAAGAAGAATTTATCAGGAGTTTGGAAACTCTAACACAGGATCTGTAATTAAATGATCTTAGCGGGGAGGAAATTATTAAAACTTTGACAGAATCTTTTCAAAAACAAGGGTAAAAATTCAAGGTTAAATACGCAATGAACCAGAAGGACAAAGGGTGGTACAATAATGCATGTAGAAAGAAGAAGAAGTTTGTCGAAAGTAGTTCTTTTAAAGCTTAGAAAAGAAAGCACAGATGAGGAAGCAGAGAAGAAAAAAGAGTGAGAAGAGAGAAGGAATATAAAGAATTATTGGAGAGAAACAAAACTAGGCATGGGAAAGGAAAATAAGAAATCGGAAGAATGAGAGTCGCGACTTAAAGTTGGAACATTGCGGACATATGGAAAGCGATAAGGGAACTCAAAGTAAAGTCCATAAATCGGACAAGAATAACGCCCGAGGAATGGAGAAGTGACTTTGATAGGGTTTCTGGGAAATGAGAGTGAAGATATAATCAAGGCAATATAGTTAGTTGGATCCCTGACCCAATTCATGTTCAATTACTGGATCGGTGTATTATTTCGAAAAAATGAAGTGGGTTTCTTCCATTACATGTTTAAAGAATTGGTAAAGCACCTGGAAATTGAGGGAATACACCAGAGGAATTCTTGAAAACTGGAAAAATATATTCATCCCCATAAATTATTAGACGTTTTGAAAACTGCGTTCAACAAACTTTTTAATAGAGGAGATTATTGGGAAGCCTGGGCGACAGGTGTCATCCAACCGCTATACAAAGGGAAATGTGGGGCACAAATACCAGAAAGTTACGGGGGGAATTTGTCTCATGTCAGTGTTCGGAAAAATATATTGTAAAGTACTTTACGAACGAATAAGACAATGGGCTAAAGCGAACAATAGGCTCTCAAAATATCAGGCAGGTTTTAGAGAAGGGTACTCTTCGGTGGACAACGTACTTGTTCTGAGAAAATTAATTGATGACAATCTGAAAATGAAGGGGGTAAATTATTTTGTGCATTCATTGATTTTAAGATGACATTTGATACTGTGGACCGAAGCGCACTTTGGCAAAAATTAAATCGGAAAGGATTGTCTCATAAAATGATACATGCTTTAATGTCAATTTATAAATATGTTAAATGTTGTATAAAAGTAGACGAAGGGCACATTACAGATAGCAGTGAAGCCAATCGGGGAGTGAGACAAGGTTTGCATTTTATCACCAATGCTATTTAATCTATTCGTTGATGATATTGTAGACGTAATGCTAGAATGAGAAATTGAGGCTCCGGATATAAGATATGTTAAAGTAGAAGTCCTGTTGTATGCAGATGATTTAATTATCTGTTCCAAGACAAGCAAGGGATTGCAAAGAGGTCTTGACCTACTGGAAATACACTGTCGGAAATGGGGATTGACTGTAAATGTTAGTAAGACAAAAATAATGATATTTAAAAATGGGACGGTTTATGGTAGAGCAGAGGAATGGAAATACAGAGTTCAAGTACTTCAAAACGTGAAACATTTTGAATATCTTGGTACGATTTAGAAAATTAAAGGGAAGTGGAAAAAACATACTGATACAGCATTATTTAAAGGGAGGGGACAACTTAACAGTGTACTCGGTATTCTGGGTCGAGTGCCTGATATTGTAGTCAGCACATTAGAAAAAATGTATGGAGCTATGGTCAGGCCAGTAATGCACTATGGTAGTGAGATTTGGTGTTTCCAAAGAACGGAAATACTAAATAAGGTATATACGCATTTTCTAAAGTATATTACAGGACTTAGTAAGGCCGTTTCTAACTGTGGAATTTTATATGAATTCGGGTCATTCCAGGACGACATTAACTGTAAAATTCGTGTACTCAAATACTGGTTGCGAGTAATCCAAGGTGAACAAACAATGCTAAGAGCAATTTGTTACGACCACCAAATTAAAAACATAGATGTTAATTTTGGGCAGAACGAGGTTAGGAGAAGAACTCCAAAAGAATTGGGATGGGCTGGATATTGGAAAAAGGGACTGAAAATCGCAAGAACGTGTGGAGAAAAATAAGGAGGAGGTACTTAGATATAAATCAACAAGATACTTTCGCCGAATGTACAGGAAAACGCTCACTGTGTTTACAAAGAGAATTAAAACACGTCTGGGGAAAAGAATCGTATATACTCAACCTAGGATTTAAGGAGAGATCAGGGATTGCTAGGGGCATGGAAATTTCTAAAAATTAGCGACGATCACGATATGCGAATATGTCCAATGTGCGGGAACTTTGAAGATGAGATACATATATTAGGAAAATGTAATGATTTAGAATATTGGAGACGTCAGTTATTACTGGAAAGATTTCTAAATTCAAATCGGGCAAGATTGGCATGCTACGAGTTATTGGTAAATCCAGAAAATTGGATAAACCTCGGTAAATTTCTGGACAAAACGCGGAAAATAAGGACAAAACTCATTCATGAATAAATATATGTTATCAAAATGCAATACCATTAATTCTTAAGAATTATATATAAAAGAAATAGTGTATAAGTCTATTGTGTTATTATTTAATTGTAATATTATTGTGTATTCTTTATGTAATTGTAATATTAATATTTTTTCAGTGTATAATGCTATTGTGTTATTATTTAATTGTAATATTATTGTGTTTTCTTTATGTAATTGTAATGTTATTGATTTTTGTTGTTGTTTATTTTACTTCACACTAGTACCAATTAATACTTTATTGTAACAGACTGTCAACAGCACGTACGGCTTACTGCCCGTGCGACCCATATTTGTAAATAATATTGTAAATATCTTAATTTTGTCTAATAAAGTCCCACTACTACTACTACTACTACTCACTCCTTGCCATATACTAACTTCACTTCTCGCAACTGGTATTCCCTACCACAAGAAATAAGGGGCTGCCGGACATTGGCAACTTTTAAAATAAATCTAAATTTATATTTGCTCTAACCTCTACTTCATCATTACCCAGTGTAAGGTATATATATTAGGTGTTTCACGTATAATTTATCATATTTATAGTATTATTATTATAATTATTATTTTTATTGTCATCATTATATTATTTTTATTATTATTATTATTATTATTATTATTATTATTATTATTAGTCCACCGCTGTGGTCTCGAGGCAGCGTGCTGCCTTGTTATGCAGCGGGCCCGGGTTCGATAACCGGTCGGGGCAGTTTTTCTGGGTGAGGCATTTTATCGGGGTTTTTCCTCACCTGTAAGACAAATGTCATGAAAACTTTAAGGCCCAAACGGTCCCCGAAATCATATGACCATAATCATCATCGTCCTTATCATCATCATCATCACCATGATCATTCACCGGTGTGGAAAGCGACGGGAAACTACCACACCTCACAATTCCCTAGTAAAGCTGCAAGCATAGCATGAAAATGCAATGATTGCAGTGAAGGACCTGCCTTCGGGCAGAATTACTATGGATAAATGGATTATTATTATTACTATTATTATTATTATTATTATTATTATTATTATATTATTATTATTATTATCGTAAGTATTATTATTGTTATTATCGTATAAATGTTGTTTGTACATGAAATTTACTTTGTTACATTTAATATATATTTAACTGTTTATAATTAGTATAGTGTATATCTATATTTGTCAAATATTTATTTGTATTTGTGCTGGTTGAGTGGAAGAGAAGGCCTTATGGCCTTAACTCTACAGGAATAAATAAAATATTATTATTATTATTATTATTATTATTATTATTCATTTATATGTGTGAACGTATATTTAGTTTTTGTGACGTTTACTTCCAGTCCCAATTCCATTGTGTTATTCAATAGAGTGTGAGTGTAGGCTCTTTGTATCTCCTCGCTAACGCTCAATAATACATCATCAGCATAAACTAACAGACTAGTAATATCATTGAATTATAGCCTCCAAAGATTTTATGGCATGCCCTAATGTAAAATTGAATAGTAGAGATAGTGCATCTTGCTATAACCCATTATGAATTTCAAAGGTATTCGAAACCTGTTTGTCTACACGCTCCCAACTCGTTGTGCCGTTTAGACATATTCGGATAATTAAAATATATATACAGTCAATATGCCCATTTCACCAATAAATATTTAAAATGGTCAACTAGTTTCTACAGCCAAGCTGTCATTCTCAAGACCAGATATTGTCAATATCTGGTCTTGAGAATGACAGCTTGGCTGTAGAAACTAGTTGACCATTTTAAATATTTATTGGTGAAATGGGCATATTGACTGTATATATATTTTAATATTGTACCACCAAGAAGATCAATTGTGTACTAAATATTCGGATAAGTCTAACTTCTTAGGAATTCCGAATCAAGATGGATGCTATATAACTTCTCCCTCTCAACTGAATAGTAAACCTTTTTGAAGACAACAATATAGTTGATGTTGAGTGCCATTATATTCCCATTTATTTTCTGAAATCTGTCTTAGACTGAAAATGTTACCTGTTGTAGACCTGTTTCTTCTAAATCCACATTGATGATCTCCTATAATATCATCAATATATGGAGAAAATCTGCTTAATAATATATTTGTTAGGATTATATATGAAGTTGAATGTAAGTTTTGCAATCACTTTTATCTACTTTTTTTATAGATTGGTACGATAATCAATTCTTTAAATTTATTTGGAAAAGCTTCTTCTTCACAATCATACAAACAATTCGACATATCTTGCCCATCATTGTTTCCTCCCTCTGATTGTATCAGTTCTGGTGGGATTCCATCTGAACCTGATACTTTATTCATCTTTAATTTTCCTATTGCCATTTCAACCCCTAATGTGATTGGTTCTGTGACTAGCATTTGTGTTGTCTGTAAATTATCCTCTTAATTATCCTGTTCGGTATACACATTTAATAGTTTAATAGCAACTTTTCCATCAATTTAATATACTCCGGGAATCCCCATTTTCTTTCCTAATTATGTTTGTTCTAGACTGAAATAATTTCTTCTCTTATATAATTCCCTGATATAATTACCTACGTCCTATTTTCTTGCATTTATCTCAAGATAATTAATTTTCTCTATCAAATATTCCCTCTTTTTACTATTTAATAAACCTAGTGGTTTCTAGTCTAATACTATCTATTTTTTTCTAAATTTACTTCAGTTGGCTCGTGTAGCCTATTCATTTTTACTTGCATTCATTTCTTTGCAATGTCGCACATTTCTCATCAAACTATTTCTTGTTTTTCCACTTTTTAAAATAACAAATGCTTTTTGATTCTGATAATGTAATAGTATCTCCTACGGCCTCCCATTCATTATTTATATTAGTGTTTTCTTCGACTGCCTCGTTCTCGTCTGAAGATTCCAGTATTTCAAATCAATTTGTCATTTTTGACTTGGAATTCTTTCTGCGGTTCATCATTTCTCGTTCTCCAATTAAATTTTTTCAGAATCATCTTTATCTCTTGTTCCACTGATTAGCGATAACCGTTGTGTGATTTTCACCCTAGCCAGATTTTTATTCGAATTGCAGTCCCTCCCTCTAACTGACCTATCATCGATGATGCTACTGTGCCAACGTTTTTCCACCAATAAAAGATCTATCTGCTTATGAGTTTTACCATTTGGAGAAGTCCAGGTGTAATTTCAGTATGAATATCCTTATGCTGGAATATTTTGCTCTTAACAATAAGTTCGTTTGATGTGGCAAAGGTGACTAATCTAACACCATTGTCGTTACTATCTTCATGAAAACTGAATTCGCCTATTGTTGGTTTGAATATATCTTCCCGCCCACATTTGCATTAAAACACAATATTCATATGATAATTTGAAAGTCTATCAAATCACATTCCAACTCTTCATAGAACTTATCCGTGATTTTGCCATGACCATATACATTTACGATTACAAATCATGTTGTTTCCCCTGTAAAATTACATATCATATCATATCGCTCACAAATTAATGTATCGGATAGCGGAGAGGATCCTCCTTCGGATTAAAAAACCTGTTGCAAATTCATATTTTGCGGCACTCCCGTAGTATAATGAACCGTTTCATGATTCCTGACTTCCTTCTCCTAGCCATCTAACTTCCAGAAATGCTATTATATCAATGGGTGATCTATCTGATTCCCAGTGTTAATATCTCTAGCGCCCCGCTATTATATAAAGTCCTAACATTCCACGTTTCTTTGTACATGTCCCTGTGTTGAGCCTTTGGCATGGATTACATGAAGTAGTCACTGCCCAGAGAACCGAATGGGGAACTATTTTATCTCCGGAGAAATTTACCCTAATGGAACCCATGTCCGCGTTTCTTGGCGGTTGTATTTTTACGGTGAACGATCGTCACTCCTTTTCAAAGACACTTTTTTTTCGTCTGGCTTATCGCCTTACTTATTAATTAATTTGTTTATATACATGTATTTTCTCTGAGTAATATGAAGTAATTACTCTTTTATTTCGTATATCGGAATCTGGTATAACCTGACTAGTTTTACTAGGATTTTATTCTAGGTTTAGGCACGTTATAGAAGGAAATAATGCGCAGATATAAGACAACGATAATTATTTCATAATGTTCTTAAGAAGGCCTATACCAAGTTGATAATTGAGATGATTACGCGAGTAATTTATATTCTTGTAATTTTGTAATGTTGCTCTTTTCTCTGATTATTGTAAGAGTATCAATTAGAATAACTGTTACGTCTACGTTTCCTTCCATGAGGTGACGTCCAGGTTCTATCACTACCATTATTAGAATTTTCTATATTCATAAAGTTAATTCCTTTTCTATTATATTAATTTTGAAAATTTCTAGAATTATTTACAATTATATCATTATAAAATCTATTCCTATTATTATTTCCATTTGACATGCCTATATTTGTAGGGTGTTCCTATTCCTGTTGTAATTAATAGGGCCCGGATGTTTATGTACTAACAGAACTTTAAAATGTTTTTTATGTACAGAAAATTGAAAATTATATTCTGAAAACAGAAAATATGTTCTTAAACAAAACATAAGGGAACACGTAACTTAATAGAAAACATTAATATTGAAACTCGCCTGTTTGTAGCCAAACATCTGCTTTAATCTTCACATTGGAATTGCAGTGTACAACAAATATCATCTGTAGTTTGCGCATCACAAACTCTTAACTATTATCATAGAATGCCTTGTAATGAGAAAAGAAAAGGAAGTTCCACATCACACGAGGATAATCTTGCATACTTGAAGAAAGGAATACAACTAATCAGACACATTTTCAAGATCACTTATGTTTAGGCCTTCCAAAATGTAAGCAACTTTACAGAGAGATTTGTAGCTGCTGTTTTTTCCCAAATACAACCTTAAATTTGTCTCTCACAAGTTCTATTTTTGAACCTGAGATAGTATTAAGTTGCATTTCAACAAATTGGACTTCTTCCACTGAATTACTCAATAAGTCAAGAGACGTTTCTTGTTTCTTTATTGAGTGAATCAAGAAATACAAATTGGTAGATATGAAGAAGTCACATTTTAATTTACTATCTTGTTCAGTTTTGAATAATTTAAATTGTAGGAGCAACGTCTTTGTCCACAACATTTACAACTCATGCAAATTCTTGAAAATTATCTGCAAAATATATCACGGCCTTATGCCAGGTACCCCAACGAGTGACAACCGGTGTAGGGAGCAATGTAAGATTGGGATTAATTTTTTGAATGTATCAATCCGTTATGGCTCTTTTACAAACACTTCCTTTCCATTCGAGACTAATTTGTCCACATTAAGATAAATAGTTCAGATTTTTTGACACAATCTAGGCACAGCGTCAACGACACAACATACATTTATCATATTCGGGGAACTTACACTAAGACCTTGTGCAGCTTTCTTCATATAAGCAGCAGGGTCTGTAATCAGAAGCAACACATTGTAATATTTCACACCATTTGGCCATAAGGTTTCTAAGGATTCATTAAACAACCTAGCTATTGTTACATGATTTGCGGCTGACATTTCTTCACATACTAGCAAGAACAATTGTTTCGAAATGATTTCGTAACTTTTCAGTACTCCTACTATTACATTTCCCGCTTTTCTATCCCTGCTATTGGTATTTTTACAATGGTTACCCATATTTTTTCACATACGGACCTAATATCAGTGGCGCCAACTTATATGGGCTCGTGGGGCGCGGCCTACGCAACAATATCCTGATTAAATAATTTTATTTAAATTTTTAATACTACTTTTGAGTTAAGTAAATATAAAATTAAAACAAGTGTAGTATAGTGGCAGCCTAGAACAATCTGCAGTGTTGTAGCAGTCTAGCAGGTAGTCTGAAGGGGTCGGGTGACTGTAAAAAGTTGCGCCGCTATCCGCATAACCACTGGCTCTGATTCTTTGATTCCGCAACAATGTGAATTCAGTCTGTCGGCTTTTGTGATATAGGTTGGGACTCGGGTATCGCAAGCCGACTAAGGAACGGCCCAAAGTCAGCCTTCCCTTTGATTTTAGATGTTAATGTGAAATATGAACAAACTTACTACTTAACGGGATTTCCAACAACACTGAGAACACTTTGTTGTTTTTCCACCCTTCAGTTTGCTTTTGCACTTGAATGAATGACATGCAGTGCTGGCAATAAGCATATTTCAAACGCGTGTAAAAGTATATGTGCGTGAATTATAAAGTGAAATCTTAGTGTCGTCATGAATAAATTTATAATCAAACGACCACGACTTAATAACTCCTCCGACCAGTGCGCGGAAAATTCTAATGCACCCTTAATTCAAGAACAAACGATTATTTGAAATAATCTGTTTCCGACTGCGAATCTGATTTACAATCCAGTGGAACTGAAAGTGCTAAAGGAGGGAGGAAACGCAGAATAACTTTTCACAGTACGTGGCTGGTTACATATCCTTGGATTTTTTACGACAAAAATAAGGACGTGGTGTTGTTCAAAACATGCAAGGAAGCTGACGAAAATAAATTACCAAAGTAGATTCTTGTTTAATTTCTTCTGATTTTTCCAACTGGAAACTCGCATTGAGAAAATTCAGTGCTCATGAAAAATCTCACTGCCATAAATAATCGTGTAGTAAAACTGCGGCATTGCAAAGTGGAGTGAAAGTCGTATCAAGTTTGAACGTTTTGAAATTGCAGGATCAACAAAATTCCCGCACCGCGTTATATAAACTTTTCTCATCTTTGTTATATTTATTAAAACAGTGCATGGCAATCAGGGGACACCAAGATAAAACTAGTAATTTTCACCGTCTTCTTAAACTCCGCTGTGAAGTTTCGCCGGAGCTTAAGCGCTATTTTGAAAGAGAATCATATAAGTGGGTGTCGCACGATGCGGAAAATGAAATGCTTGAAATTATGGCACACAAAGTGCTTCGTTCGCTAACTAGTGAAATTCAAAGTGCAGTATATTTTGGCCTACTTTTGGACGAAACAACTGACATGGCAGTGAAAGAACAAGTTTGGATATCTTTCCATACTGTTTGTCAATAACTTGAAATTCGCGAGTGTTTCGTAGGGTTTTATGAAACTTCAGCAACAGATGCGGCAACTCTATTCAATATTGTATGTGACGTTTTGTTAAGATTGGGACTCGGCATAAAATATTGCCGGGGGCAATGTTATGATGGAGCTGCAAACTTAGCCGGGAAACATACAAGTTTGCAGGCTAGAATTTTAGAGGTCAGTGAAAAGGCAAGGCATCTGCATTGTTTCATGCTCTCTTTAAATTTAGCGGCGCATGATAACATAAGACACATTGCTACATGTGAAAATGTGTTGAATATATGAAAGACTTAATCAATAAGATCAGGGAGTCTCCAAAGAGATTAAATTGGTTTAATGCCATCAATAAAACGAAAGAACAAGAACCAAAGCAAAACCTGATACCCTTATGCCCAACTCGATTCACTGTCAGAGTACTTAGTTTGAGATACGTAATAGATAACTACCAGGATGTACTTTCCTTCCTTTCATAATTTTCTGAGAATGAAAAAGGTGATGCTAGTATCAAAGCCTGCGGATATTTATCATTTATGGAATCGTTTGAACACTTCGCATACCTAAACATGGTGGCAAGGATTTTTACCCCCATGGACGTGACAAGATCACGACTTCAATGTGTGACCTTCACTTCTATGAAGCAACATGTCACATACAAGATTTATTACAGACACTACATGCAATTCGTAATAACTTTGAAACGTTTTGGGAGCAAACGACAAAGAGAGCTCGCGAACTGAACTTAACAGGGCCACAGATTCCCAGGCAAAGGGAGGTGCCTCGACGCCCGGGTAACAGACATTACACACAGCATGCATTTACCAATGCGAAAACATTTTTTTGAGAGTAAATTTTACGAAGTTGTAGATTCTGCCATTGTATCCGTTAAGGGGCGCTTCCAAGAAAACGAACTATTAACCAGAATATCAGTAAAACAGACGATGTTACGTGTGTTTTCGAGAATGACATTTATGACTATGAAATCTTGCGAGCGCAGAGAAATATGGCCCTTGAAAGTGCTGCATTACGGAACATGATTTTTAAGAGTTTCGGAGATGTAGTAGCATTTTTTAAAACTAATGTTATTTTTTGTAATGTGCCTGAATTTATGAAATTCATACGTCTCACTCTGAGAATGCCCGTTTCAACGGCCACTGCCGAAAGAAACTTTCCTGCTTTGAAAAGACTAAATACATTTTTGCGGTCAACAATTTCACAAAAAATACATAATCACGTGGACATATTACATGTGCACAAGGACCGCGCTCAAAGACTGGATTTAGAAGAAGTCTGTGACGAGTTTATAGGAAGAAGCGCAGCTAGAAGGAACACGTTTGCTACATGTCGCGCTGTTTAATGGTGAGTAATAATTACATTGTATTAGTGGTTATATTAGTTCCGTAGGCCCTAATCAATAGACGTTTAACAACATTAATTCACAGTTATTAAAATTGAAGGAGCATTTTTAATTGAGATTAAATGTGATCGCTGAATCACCTAAATTTTCTACTGTCAATTTATTACATCCTCCGTACTTCGTTTAAATCTTTTTATAAGTGAGTAGGTATATACACTATTAATAATATGATTCATTTGTATATTTTATTTTCTTAATTTAATTTTACATTCATTTCACTTTGAGCCCACCCATTATTTTTAAAAAGTTGGCGCCACTGCCTAATATGACAAGGTTTCTTCGTAACACTTTGCGAGGTAATTTTTCCTTTGCGTCAACTCATCAGGAGGACATATATTTGTATATACCGTAAAACACTTTTGAGTTCAGGATTGTTCGCCTTATAAAGGGGAATATCACACGAAATAAATGTTTTACTCAAATCTGAACAAAATTCTGAATATTTGATATGGTAAAAAAGAGGATGGTGTTGATTCTCCTATAAGAATTTGCCTTTACGAAATATCAGACGCAGCTGTGAGGTGCTTGTTCACTGACAAATTTTGTACTACCTGGGAACGTTGATCTGCACTTACAGATTTCGTGCAGGGTTAACAAAATAATATTCTTCCGTCACTAACAATAATGCTTTTAAAATCAAATGTATACTGCTGCATACGTTACTGCGTACACTAGATTTCGCCTTCGGCATACTATTGCACTCTATTTTAACTTTTCCGACAAATCTAACGACCTACACTGAACTTATAGCGTGCACCTCATATCTCAGCCGTAAGGATGCAGTGTATTACGTCACTGCTTAGCGAGCAGAGGTCAATGGACGGACTGGAAATCCCCGGACAAGGCACGTGCAATGAACAAGAAGTAAAGTATCATGTTACTGATTATGATTATTATAATACAACATAATATGATAAAATAATCAGTAATCATTTTGTTTATGAAATGTTGTTTTCATAAGAATAAGGAGAATACAAAAATATGTACTTACAGAGAAATTATAGGAAATGTTCACTCACACAACGTCTGAAAATTACTAAAATATGTAATTATGAGGACTATTTAACTCATGCCCCAAATCTGAGTCAATGATCAATCACATTTAAATTATTTTTTATTAACAACCAATCACAGTTGTTTTTCACTTCGATTTTTAATTTGATCACTTTAAAATAAAACTCCTGCTTTTAACATAGTGAATAGGTCATAGCATTATTTGCAGTGACTGTACGTGGCTGCCAGATTGTATGTATATTGCACGAAAGTGACAATAAAGTACTTGCGGGATATAATATAAAAGTATTTGTAGCAATTGAAAAAGAAAAAAGAAAAAAGAAAACGAAACCACAGTTTGCACTTTCTTAAACGTATTATTTCCCATGTAATAACGTTCCGGAAATATATAATTGACATATTTACATCATAGGACATAAGAAATTAATTAATATACAGTTTGATGTGTTTCATTTTTTCTCCTAGTGTGCATTCTTACAGTATTTCGATCCTTTGGCAATAAATAATTTGATCTGGTTGCAGTCATGAACAAGTTAATCATAAGGAAGGTTTTATCATTTGTTTCAAACATCACCGTTTACATTAAATATATAAATATTTTCAGATATCTGTATTTATATAATGATTTGTGAGTAAACAGCTTAATTTTTTTCGTTAAAAAGTCCTAAAAATGCCACTCTTTATTTCCAAATTCACTCCTCACTTCGCGAGTATTTAATTTGGAAATCACTAGTGGCATTACTTATGAAAATGTCAAAACCTTCATTGACATAACTCTTTTTTAAAAAAATGTGTATTTTTATGTGAAAAAAAACTCAAAATACACTTCTCGGACGTCTCGTCGATTGGTACATAAAGCTTTTTTAGGGATGTACATTTAGCAAAAAAAAAAGGATGAGCGGACTCTTGATCTCGAACATTTAAAGTTTTAAGCACGATTCACACGAGTAAACAAACTAATTGCACACTAGAGCTACAATACGTTGCCCTTCCTTCAATGAAGAGCATTGTTTCATGCATAAGAAGTCAGCGAATGCTTCGTATGCAAGAGGTCACAGGTTCGTTTCCGAATAAGGTTACATTTTTCTTAATTGTTACAATGCTTCTATTAAATTTTCTCTGTCCATTCATAAATGATAAACAAACTATTTGAAAATTTTGTTAGTATTATTATTTTTATTGTTGTTGTTGTCCTTCAACTATGCACTATTATTAGGCTGGACTTGACCTGTTTAAATCTAAATATTGTAAATAGAAGGTTCAAACGGTTCCTCGCAAATACGTAATAAATAAATAAATACATAAATATATGACTCGTATGCAAGAGATTACATGTACGATTACCGATGAGGTTATTTTTTTTAATTGTTGCAATGCTTCTATTTCATTCTCTCTGTCAATTCTTAAAGAAAAATGAACTATTTGGAAGTATTATTATTATTATTATTATTATTATTATTATTATTATTATTGTCCATCATCTATGGGCTATTATTAGGCTAGACTTCACCTATGCAAAACTACACATTTTAATTGAGAGGTGAAACTTTTTCCTCACTAATACATAATAAATAAATAAATACATACATAAATATATGAAGCTACATTATCTTTTATTACATAAATTTATAGTATTATTATTAAAATGTGGGACTGCATACACAAATTTTTACCGGTAGCTAAATAGTGTTATTGAGTTTACGAAGGCAGGAATATTACTAATAATAGTGTAAAGTGGAAGTAAATGACGTGGCTGGAATTAAATATTATAGAATGTATTTTGCGAAAATACAAATAAATATCAAACAAAATCATTGTCGAGAGATTTGAAGCCTGCCTCTCATACATATTTCATTTTTTCGTAATTGTTTTAACGATCTACGCTACTCGAACGTCGGATAGTAGTCGTCTAAATCCTGGTTCAATTATTTCCTTTTACACTATGCACGGGAGTTTAAATGTATTCGAAATGTCGCAATTTGAGTAATATGGTATATGCCGAACACTTGTAAATATCCAGAAACATGTATCCTTCACTGTTCTTTAACTATTTAAGACGATTTAAGATCTAATACAGAGTATTTAAAAACACTTAACAATACGTTACCTCGAGAACCACAGCATTTGATTTCCGAGCATGCGCAATGGTCATACCAGGGACTCTGCGTTTCAAAGTCGCTCATTCATATTTTTGCTAAGTGTACATATTAAGAAAAAACATTTAATTACATACAAATCCCTAATAATTATCATTAAATTTACTTTTTAAATTTGTACTATATTCTTCATATTTTTTGCCTTGCATTGCTCTCTGTCCCTACCCCAAGAAATTGTTTGGTAGAAATTTCTTGCTCATTCCAATAAGTTCTCTCATTTTTTATTTCAACTTCCCTTTTGTTTTCGAATAAGGATAAGAATTCTAACATGTCTGAAATGATCTGAGGTCTACCAATAATCAAGTGATATTTGATTTCATCTGGGTAATGATGAGATAACAAAGAAAATTAAGATTTTTCGTTGATAGGTGGTTGAAGTATTGCAGCTATCCTTGCTTTTTCTAGAAGATATCCAAGATATTTGTGATATATTTTAGGGTTATATTTACCATTAGTTTGGCCACCAATACACTTTAAATGAAAGCATTCTTCTAGTTCTGTTATGTAATCAAGAGGCATTTGGCAACAGTGACATGAAATTCATGGTAAATTCATTTCTGATAAATTATTTACCAGAATTTTTTTTTTATTTCCAACAAAATGTTGAGATTGATTGTGAAAACTACTTGCTTTTGATTTATCAATCTTACTTTCACTTACACTAGTTGACACCTTACTCATACACAAATTAAACTTATATTTATTTTCCAAGGCGGTAAATTTTTTCCATACAATTTACCATCTTTCACTAACCACTTCTATTTTATTCGTTTCACATTTGAATTTTTAATTTATTTTTCTGCCTTGTTTTCTAAGTTTGCAATTGTACTTCCTAAATTTATAAATGTATTTTTACATGTTTGTTCTATTTCCACAATTGTTTTTTCAACATCGTTCATTCTGTAATCAGGTTGCTTAATTTCACTATCATGTTTATCCGTTATATATTCTACCCGTTCTAACCTATCTAGATTTACATTATATTCAATCTTCAACTTTTCAAATATTCCTTCTACACCAGCATCAAATATTTCAAATGTATCATTTACTTCCCTCCTACGTTCCAAATTATCTTTGTTGATTTCTTCCCTCTGTTCAATAATATTACTTTTTAAATATTCCCTAAGTTCACTACTACTTTGATTCCATTTCCTGACTAAGTAAGTTCCACAAACATTGTCTTCATCATTATCAAAATATCATTCGAAGGTAGATTATTACTATAACTTATTTCTCTGTTTTCATTAACGTTAGAAATGTCACCATCTTGTTGGTTATTAATGGATTCTATTTCACTCGACGATAACATTTTATAGTCACTGCTTACATTATTTTTTACGTTAGTTTCAATTTCTATATTTTTGTTTAGAACTTTCCTATTTATTCAAATCATTAGAATATCGATTCATTTATTTAACTTTTTCGTAGGTACTCACTTTAATTCGTAAAATAATTGCTGCGTATATTGTTCCGATCTCGTGTGTAGGCGTCTGGTTTGATTTTTCCGTTTCAGGTCTGGTGTTTTCCCACGATGCTTCATGTTCCTTAAAGTTTGAGATTCCATGAAGTTGCAGGTCTCGCGTTGTAAGCGCCATTTTGATGCAGGATTTAGGTTGATCAAATTATTTCTAGTTTAGTTTTAGGCTTCATCGAGAATAGATTTAGGTTAATAGCGGTATGCCCGAGGATTCTCTTTTCAGGGGTCAGAGGTTAGTATACAGGAGACGCTTCATTAAAAAAAAACATTTTCTTACTTGATGAAAATTGTTCGAATTTATTTTAGATTTGAATATCCAAGAAGACCAAGTATTTTTCGGGGGTAATATTCTTCAGCATATATGTAAATCAATTCTTCTTATTAAATATCGTTCATTATTTTCGTTTAAGAATACAAAATTAATTTTCTCAATACTAGAAGTGGAGAGATTTTTCGATTATACTTGAAGAGGCATTGTTACTTCAAACCAGAATAAAAGTTGATATCAGAATGAATAAATGATATATGTTATAATGTAAAGTTCATCATTACGTCACATGGTATTATACTTAATTTATATTGGTTAGTAATTCTATTTAATATAAGGCTAAATCCGATTTTTCATGTAAGAAAGATAAGTGCTTTTAATTCCAATCAAAATTTAGTTAACTTTTATTTATGAGAGTATAAAATTATTCAGATTTTATTTTTAAAGTTTAGTAGAAATATTTAAATTTTTTACAACAGTGACTTAAGATAATTTTTAAAAGTATTGTTAAGAAAACTTTTATCGTAAGTAATGCCACGGGTGATTTCCAATTTATCTAGAGAATTTTGAAATCAAGAGTGGCATTTGTTACGACTATTTAACGAATAAAATTAAGCTGTTTACTCACAAATAATTTAACTATAGTTATTTTTGAATATTTATATATTTAATGTAAACAGTGATGTTTGAAAATAAATGAGAAACGATTGGTACGCTTCATTTGCATTCTTTGTTCACCACTGCTACCAGATCATAATATTATTTATTGCCGAAGGATCGCAATATTGTAAGAATGCACACTAGCGCAGAAACGTATAACCAACGTTATAGGTATTAATTAATTTTATGTCCTACGATGTAAATATGTCAATTATATTTTTCTGCAACGTTATTTCCTGGAAAATAAATCGTTTAAGAAAGTGGAAACAGTGATTTCTTCTTTTTGTGGTATAATAAATTGTTACAAATGTTTTTTATTATCTATCACATGATCATTCTGCTGACATTCATGCACTATATATACAATCTGTTAGCCGTATTTCTTATGTGGTCAGTCACTGCAAAATAATGTTATGACCTATTCAGAATGTTAAAAAGGAGGTGCTTTCTTTATTATGATAAACTTGGTGTTGGTAAATTTTAGGCGAAACACGACTGTGATTGGTTGTAAATAAAAAATCATTGAAATGTTATTTGTTCATTGACTCCCATTTGGGGCATGAGTTAAATAGTGTAGTAAAATATTTTTATTAATACAATGATAACTTTATTTGACAATAACCATCTATCAATATTTAATTTTATATTTAAAGTTAAATTTAAGTATAAAATATTAAAATACAAATGTATTTGTTAACTTTAATTTTATTATTTTGGCAATATAAAATCCTTAACTTATGATTGAGGAAACTAGCAGTCTGAACCTACATGGCAATATATTTTGCTTCATTCAGAAATTCACAAGAAATGTTGATGGATCCCGCTCTTTATTTCTTAGGGCAACCAATCGTTGCAGGCAGCTTAGGGTCAAGTCTAGAGTTGTAACTTACCTCATCTAAATATGTTTGAAGTTTTTTTATTTGTATTATTGTAACCTTTGTATTTCACTTACCTGCCTTCGCACTGCTTGAAGAGTCTGACGCCCTAGTCCACCATCATAGATATGTTACCGTCTCACTATAATATTGACGCTAAACATGTGTTTGCCTATTATTACTTCACACCGACTACAAATTGATCAGATCACGCAAATACAAATAAATAGAGGCTTAATATAACCGCTTTATAGTTTAAATTGGTTGCGCTGTATCTAAACTGAACCTCTAAAGCGACAAAAAATAGCAACACATTCGAGCCAATGGATGGCAAACTAAACTTCGAGCACTAACGTCGAACAAAAGCTGCCAAGCCGCAAACTGACGAATCTCTATATTCTGTACAGTAGCCAATCACAAGGAGTAATACAACCAATGAAACTACTTTCTAAAGAGTACAGCGCTAGGGTTATTTAATTGTCAAGTAACTATCGAAGAAATGGAAATGGTCGATGATAAGGTAAGTTACAAACTCTGGAAGCAAGATGACGTTTGTAGTAAGTAGTCACGAAGACTAAAGCTGTCGTTTCGAATTTTCTCGAATACTATTGTGAACGGTTAGGGTTAAAGCCAAATAATTTGTCCGCAGCGCAAATGCACAGAAACGCCCAGACTCCTCTCTCTTTCTTCTCCACTCTCCCCAACAGACTTAATGATATTGTCATAACTAGACTTGCAATTGCTCGCGTCCCCACCCAAGGTATCCTACCCTGTCTCACGCCTGTCAGCTAACCTTAAACGTCACATAATACGCCCGTTTGTGCATATCGAGGAAAAATTATTTGTCTATACCTCTGATTTCATACTTATTTGTTATTTCATGCCAGATTCAAAATTATAATTGGTAGCATAATATTTCATTTTTTTAATTATCGTGTTCACTGATGTGGTCGGGATGCCTCGTACGCAGTGGGCTTGGATTCAATCCTCGGTCTTTACTATTTTATTAGGTGAGGATATTTTCGGGAGGTTTCCTCAACTGTGAAACAAATGTCAGGAAAATTTAAGTCCCAAAACTTTCCGAACACGATATTTTTTTTTTCTTATAGACAATATTCGCCTTACGTACGAATATGTGAGTGATTAATATATCTTGTGTTAAATATTCATGTGTCTCAGTGAAAAACCAGTTTATGCTGATCCCTCATTCGGGGACGCCTAGCATGTTTCTGTGTGATGAAAGAAGGATGAAGGCCCTATGCTATACAAAGATTAAAATTTCTCCTCCAGCAGACCATGTCTTAGTAAGGAGCCAAGTGTCATAGGAATCGTGGGAGAATCTAAAAGGAAGTGGTTAAATAAAAACTAAGAAATAAATAAAGAAAATATTAATTGTCATACTTTTTACTTGTTTTAAAATTACGGCATTTATATTACAATATTTAACTGTGGATAGGGTTGATAGGCAATCTAACTAGGGCGACTACGTATAGGATTATAGCCTACCGAGTCGCTGACTGCAAACTTTATAGGTCAACTATTATGAACACAAAATTATTCACACAAAAATATAAATAAATAAAATTTACTGCTTAAAACTGAAGTACATACAAATAAAAAGTAATAATTGAATATAAGCAAATTAGGATCAAGTTTTATGTTACTTAATGCCTAGTTAAAGAGTGCCTGTTCTCATACAATGGAATGATACGGGTCAAAGGTTACGAAGTCTGACAGACCAGTTAGGCTACTTCCAAAAATAGATATATAACTTTGAGCTCAAATTATTTTAAAATTCTTTTAAACATGGGTTACTAATCATCCTACGAATTTAAGGGAGAAAGTTATTCTCAACTGACAACATTACGCATAGCTTATTGTTACTGAGGTGACGAGAGTTATGAAGTTATTCATTGTCGACTGATGCTGACTCAAGTCCCTCCGGTGTTTGAAAATGGTCACTTAGAAAGCTGGCTCTTGACAGTTGATAGAATATAACCTACTTGCGATTTCTGTTGCCTAGCAGTTTCTCATGAATCTACGAGCTTCCCGAGGTTTAGAGGAGGGTGGGGCTATTTGAATCAATTTTACTTTAGTCCCAATTCACACTCAAATGATTTATATTTTGAAAGATTTATTGTCATTATATATTTCAGTATGGTAATATCTATTGGAAAATAACTATATCAGTATTAGTGCGTGCCTGTGTTTCAGAGCAAGCTAGATATTGTAGAGCGCTGCAAAACATTGATTTGTCAGAAATGGTGGGAAAATTTGGATCATTGGTGGGGCTATTCGGATCACATATTTTTTATCAGTAGTAAACTAGAATTCAAGTCCTCAGTATTTGCACATCACAAATATTTCATAAATATACACTCATACATTCAAAACACTAACATACGTTACAATTAAACACATTTACCAAACTCAAATTATTTTCGACCAGCTGCTACAACGCGCACTTCATGATACCATTTCTTGCATGAATCACATCTTATCCAGTCACCTTTTGAAAAAGACTTGTACCGAAATCACGTTTTCGCTACGTGACAACTACGTAACAACTATGTAACCACTACGTCATCGTGTCTTCCCTCTGCAATGATATTAGAACAGGGCGAAATTCCTGTCTTCGTTTTCCTCTCTCCTACGTACCTCCCCCTCCTTTCCTTCTGCGCTGCGTGTGACTGCTCAATTTCCCCTCCTTATTGAAAGCCTCAAATAAGCTATGCAAGTTGTATCAGGATCATCATCAACTTTGGGAACGTCGTGGTCAGGTTGATTGTAGCTCGAGTGAGCTGTTTTGTTTCATCAGTCACGTAAGCCAGGGTAGGGCAACCAGAACTGTGGACCGTAGCCCTCGGCTGGAATGGAGAGTGAGTGTATGTATGCTTGAAGATTATTATTGTTATTATTATTATTGTATTTTTGAATTATAGATGACAGAGTTTATTAATTTATTCACATATTTTCTTTCAAATTATATAACGGTCAAGAAGACGATTTTTTGTTAGATTATTTGTATTTTCTGACTTATGATTCTCAATAAAAGTACTTTTTAGTTAACGTATGTTAACTAAAGCTGTCTCAAGCCAAGTTAATCCCTTTTTTTCCCTTCTAGCTTCCACAATTATAAATACTGTTTGGCAATCAGTACTATATGTTAAGTAATTTACAAAGGAAAGGTGGATAAATCTTTGCCTTCTATGGGCTCGGGCAAAGGATTGTTGATATAGTCACTCAAAATTTTCAAACACAATGTTTAAAAAGGTAGGATTGTGGCGCTGATTTTTTATCAAAATATTTGACCCCGCAAAAACCACAAGGTTCACCTTCATCTTCAGAAGCTTCTTATAATTCTTCCTCATCGGAACTGCTGGTGTTTACTTATTTTTTCCGAACGATCTTCTTGCGTTTTGCATTTTGATTTTTTATTTCTTAGCAATTCTACCTTTCTCTATTTGCAATTATTTTTTCCTTTGCTCTGATTTTCTCAACATTTTGTGGGGATGTCAAATAAGAAGCAACCTCTTTTTGTTTATTTCTATTTTTCTTGCTATTGCTTTCGTCGGAGTGGGGAGTAATGCCGAGAAGTTAGTTGGTCTCTGACTATCAGTAGGTGATGATGTTATAGGGATTTCATCACAATTTTCAGAATTGAGATCGTTCAGATAGGCATTCTGATTATAAGGTCCTGGAAGAGGAGTTGCTTGGTTCGAAGACCCCAGAAGTGGAGTTATCCCAGTGTCAACAGCAGTAGGCGCACAATATTCCAAATGAAATGTCTCTGAATTGAGGAACTCATGATCTGGTATTCTGTTGCAATTGAAAGGGGAAATTCCTATAGTTTCATATCCTTTTACTACATTTCCTACTGTGGCCCCTTTCTTCCATGCTTCATTAAAAATCATTCCAAATACAAATTTGATTATTGAAGATACTGGATTGTTATGGACGAATGATGTGGTCTCTTGGTGGTAAAACGTTTTGAGGGATTTAAAAACTGTTCTGTCAAGAGGCTGCAAAACATGGGTAGTGTGAAGGGGAAGGCATATTAACTCAATGTTGTTTTGTACACAATAATCAAGGCATTGGAGGGAATGATGGGATGCGTGGCCATCCAATATCAACAGTCTTGAGCTCGATGTTTTAAAAAATGCTGATGCCAGAGTAAAAAGAGATCTTCGTTTATGTACCCACTATGAGATATTTGTACAGTTGTTCCGGCTGGCATTCCTTGTTTATATTCTTCACGCATTCTTTGCCCGTTAAAAATTACAAAGAGAGGAATGAACACTCCAGTGACACTTTAACATGCAAGAACAGTAACATTCTCACCTGTCTCCAAGTTAGTTAAGGAAATTACTTATCTTTTCCCCTTTTCGGCAATAACTTTTGATGGCTTGTTGTTCATAGGAAACCAACTTTCATCCACGTTATGCATGCAATGGGGATTACTGTGGGAATCAAAACCAACTGCTACTTGATTCAACAATTCAAAAAAATTGTCAGTAGCTTCCTTATTTTATTCCTACTGCTCTCGCCCTTGACAACCCTCCTGGTTTCCTAAGAGAAACATTGGAATGGCGATTAATAAAAGATATAAGCCAGTCTTTGACCGCTATCTTGGTTTCATCACTCAAAAGAACGTTAATATTATTGCATTTTGCATAGCGATAAACTGTCTGTCTAATACTAATGGGCGTGAGGCCAAACCCACGATTGCTTAAAGATTTGGGTCTATCAACTATGTCTCTCTCCTGTTTAAAGTATAGTAACGTTGGGTGCCCTATTGGTGACTTCGATTTTATACAAGAATTCTCCCCTTCATTATTTTGTCTTGCGTCCTAAACTCTTCTCTGAAGAGTTGTAAATGAAATTACTAAAATGTCTGCAGCTCCATGATTGCTTAAGTGACCTTTAAGAGTACTATATATGGCCTGGTGTGATGTTCCTTCTCCCATTGTAAATAGGCAGCCTTCCGTTTATATTTTCTCACCATCTAAAAACAATTTTTTAAAAAACATAAGCGAACTTGCAAATTTTTCATGTGAATCAATTAGTCCCATAGAAAGTGATTCAAGTAGCCCCATGTTTTAAAGTAATTGTATCTCAGGTAGTTTTTATGGTTATCAAGATAATTCGATAGTTGTATCACAGAAAAACGCAGACAAGAGTAAACTTCCAAACAACATAGGTTGGAAAGTATAACTACGTAATTTCAATATTAAACCTTACTTAGGAAAATAAATAGCGTTAATAACAAAGCACATAGCCATTACCTGTATGTCAATGAAGTCTTCTTGAAGCTTTAAATACTTGTAACCTTGCACCAAAGCACGATAGTAATATTATGTACAAGTGATATTTACAAATTCACACTAGTAATAAGAGAGAAGATTAATGATCTTGTAATTAATGCAAAAAATAGGAACATTAGAGGATTATATCAGGGAATTAGTATAGATAAGAAAGGATTTCAGGCTAGAACAAACATAATACGGAATGAAAATGGGATATGACTGCAGATTCCAGGAGTATATTAAATAGATGGAAAAGTTACTTTAATCAGCTATTAAATACACAAACAGAAAAGGACATTGAGGAGGATAATTTACAGACAGCAGAAATGCTAGTCGCACAACCAAGTGCATTAGAAGTTGAAATGGCGATTGAAAAATTGAAGATGTATAAAGCACCAGGTTCAGATGAGATCCCAGCAGCACTGATAAAATTAGGAGGAGAAAAATTGATGGACAAGATACGCTGGTTGCTTAGTATGATTTGGAAAAAAGAATCTCTTCCAGATGAATGGAAGGAATCAATTATCGTACTAATTTATTAAAACTGACATCAACAACTACAGGGGCATCACATTACTGTCAGCTTCATACAAAATTCTAACAAATATAATAGTAAGCAGACTCACTCCCTATATTGATGACATTCTAGGAGATTATCAATGTGCATTTAGAAGAAACAAGTCAACAACAGATCAGATTTTTAGTATAAGACAGATTTTAGAAAGGAAATTGGAATATAATGGTACTGTACATCAACTATATGTAGACTTCAAAAAAGGATATGATTCAATTAAGAGGGAGAAGTTATATAGTATCCTGCTTGAGTTCGGAATTCCTTAGAAGTTAGTTAGACTAATACGAATGTGTCTAAATTGCACAAAGAGAAGGGTGCTTGAAGGCAAACAGTTTCCGGAGACTTTTGAAATCCAGAATGGGTTAAAGCAAGGAGATGCACTATCTCCTCTACTATTTAATTTTGTACTAGAGCATGCCATTAAATCTTTAGAGAATGAGGAAGGCTTACAACTCAATGGTATTAATAAGCTGTTAGTTTATGCTGATGATGTAGTATTATTTGCCGATAGCGATGAGATACTAAAGGACAACACGTACACACTATTGAGTAACACTAAGAAATTAGGACTGGAAATAAATATCAATAAAACTAAATATATGGTCACACGTAGAGATTCATTATATAATGGAAATGGACAGCTAATGACAAATGAGGGAAATTTTGAGGAAGTGGCTGAATTCAAATACCTAGGAACAATAATCACAAATAGGAATGAGATGAACAAAGAAATTAACCAGAGGCTCAATTCTGGAAATGCGTGCTATTATGCATTGCAGAGACTCTTGATGTCCAACTCCTTTCGAAAAAAACGTTAAACTGGAAATATATAAAACTATTATTCTACCAGTTATATTATATGGGGTTAAGCATGGACTCTTACTTTAAGGGAGGAAAAAAGATTACAATTATTTGAGAATAAAGTACTTAAGGAAATTTTTGGACCAAAGAGAGTTGAAGCGACAGGTGAATGGAGAAGACCACATAACAATGAACTACATGGTCTTTATAGGAAGCTAGATATAATAAGGACTGCGATGGGCGGGACATGTTGCACGTATGGGGAATGAAAGACTTGCATGGAAGCTTCTCGTAGGAAAGCCAGAGGGTAAACGCCCAGTTGGTAGACCAAGAATTAGGTGGGAGAATAATATTAACTATGATTTGAGGGAAGTAGATTATACAGGGAATGATTGGAAAGCATTAGCTCAGGATAGGGATGTATGGAGAGCTTATGTCCGCACGACCATGAACCTACGGGTTCGATAGTGCTAGTGAGTAAGTAAGTAATGGCTGCCTATGTGTGCAACGGCTTGTGCACAGTAGATTAAAATCTTAATTTGTTCCAAAAAGCCCCGTGATTCAAAAAACCCTATCGTACCCATACAATTTTTGGGGCGTTGGCCGAGAGTCGCTACTCTTTGTTTCTTAACACGCAACTTAAGTAAGCTAGGACCTTGGTACGTTGAATTTTTTTTTACCACTGGTCCAAAGAGTATACGTGGACACCTTATATGGGCATGTGCTCTATTAACTTCGTATTCTTCAAGGAAAACCACAGTATTCTTGTTATAAAATTAGGCTGTTGTAACAGGAATTTACTCATTCCATCCGTTATTGAAATAACTCTCTCATTAAAGGAGTATCTAATAACGATTTCATTTGGAACCAAACACCCTAATTCTCAGGTATCAGAGTATTTTCAGCTGTAATTAAAATGTTTATTACAAAATCAAGAATATCACGAAATTAGATAGGCTCACTGTTATTATGAAATAATATCAACTCTACATAGGAGCAACGTAACGAAACTTGATCACATATGCACTCTTATATAGGCCTGATTCAAAAGTTTTTAATTAGCAATTGTTTCCAAAAAAACTCATTGCTTTACCTTTTTTTACTCGTAATATAAAATATCCATTATTTCTTTATTTCCTGTTGAAAGTAGTTGTAATTAAATAATTGAAGTAATTATGTAATATAAGTTGCACTTTGTTTTCTAAACTATACTTTTTTTATATTCTTAACCGAACGGTTTAATCCATCATGCCCTGGCGCAAAGCGCTAGTTCTAGTATCCATAGGGAAACGTTTTGTCATGGGAATCCGACCAGTATAAAACAATTTCCCACCCAGCACTATGAAGTATTTGGGTGGCTAGAACGTGTAGCGTATCCAGAGCCTTGAAACCAGCTATAACGGCCGAGAAACCCGGCATGATGCATATATATATATATATATATATATATCAGCCCAATACTGACTTGATGATTGTCCACTTATGTAAAAAAACACACGTCGATGTGAGGCCAGCAGACGGCTCGTAGACGGATTAAGAACAATAAAATCATATTTTGTTTATGTTAATTATGTCTACTTTGGTAACATTGTGTCCGTCACAAGTGTCACTGCGACCCCGGTCGGGTAATTTTCCCTAGGTAAGTTTTCGTTAAGAGTTTTTTTTATCAACTATACGGCAAATAAAAAAAAACTTTAAGCTTAATATAGACCCGAAAATCATCTGGATACCATAATGACCCACATTGCAATCAACTTGTACAGTATCAAGTACGAGTGAATGATACATTTGTTGTCGTATTGTTTCTGATTCCTCGGAGTTAGATCCGTCATTGAAAGGTGCTTATTTAATCGAAGAAGCCGATACTTGTCATTTGTTTTGTAGTCAATAAAGTATACTTGCCATTTTACTTACTTTATACTTTATTAAATTTATTTTACAAATACAAATTTAATATAAAAGGTTAACTCTCCAAGTTGCCTTGGATGTTTGCATATGTTTAATATGGGCTCCATTTGTTTTCTTGGTTGTTCGCATATGTTTAATATATGTTTAATATGGGCTCCATTTGTTTTCTTGGTTGTTCGCATATGTTTAATATGGACTCCATTTGTTTTCTTGGATGTTCGCATATGTTTAATATGGACTCCATTTGTTTTCTTGGATGTTCGCATATGTTTAATATGGGCTCCATTTGTTTTCTTGGTTGTTCGCATATGTTTAATATGGACTCCATTTGTTTTCTTGGATGTTCGCATATGTTTAATATGGACTCCATTTGTTTTCTTGGATGTTCGCATATGTTTAATATGGGCTCCATTTGTTTTCTTGGTTGTTCGCATATGTTTAATATGGACTCCATTTGTTTTCTTGGATGTTCGCATATGTTTAATATGGACTCCATTTGTTGTCTTGGATGTTCATATACGTTTAATATGTCCTCCATTTGTGACAAGTCAGTTGTCCATGTGATATTCCATTTCTTGCCAGACCCATTCAAAAGTAGTCTGATAAATAGATCAAGTGACGTAACTGAGTATACTATCCCCCTGACATAGCTGTTGTAATTCTCGTACCAATAGGGAGTTAATTACACTGTATTTTTCGCATACTCACAGAAGAAAACAAATCGCAAGGTTTAAGGTCGGGTGACATGGGGGGTTACAAAATCAACGGCACACATTTAATCCAGCATGCCCAATCCAGAGTTGTGGAAGATCCTCGTTGAGATGATAATGTGGCGAACCGTCGTCTTTCTGGATGGAAGCCGTAATATATAATTCAATTAGCTGAAATTGCTATTTTGATTAACATCTCCTATATTGGGCATTGTTTTCAATACGCACACCGAAACGTAGAGAGTTAATATTTCCTGTTGCATTTCGATTTGTAAAGTAAATTCAATACGAGTACAATAGTCACAGTTTCCTTTTTCTTCCATCCATTATGAATTGCCCTGTATTTGTTCTTTAACAAATATACGATACTCGCTGTATGATTTATCGTTCCCTAAACGTTTGTCGGTGAGTTCCTTTTGCACCCTGTACTTATTGTTGTTTACAAATTCTGGCATCTTTTAGAGTATTGAATGCGAAGGTCTATGCTATTTTAAACATCGATTTCTTGCTCTTGGAACTGGAATTATTTACTTATATCGATTTACGAGTGCTAGCGGTAGGTCAGCTCATATTATTCATAGCGCAACTTTCATTTAAACTACCAAAGTACTTTAACATACTATATCAATATAAGCCAACAACCAAGCTTTCAACATAAACGACGAAGAGCCAGTACACGATTCATAACCACTATCGATACGAATATATATTTTTTAAATTTAAATAGAGACAGGTATTTTAAGTTCATTACTCATTACTATGCATAAGGAGATTCAAAAAGACCTCGTAAAAGTGGAATGGTAAACTGATAATTTTTAAGCAGGGAATACGAAATATGAAAAGCATGGTTTGGAAATTTGTGTGGCTTCTAAATTTGACAACACTTCATATATTCTGATTTGTGGGCGTTCCGTATTTATTTTTTTCCAAAGCGCAAAAAAAATTCTCATCCTACATTAAATTTAAATAAAATTCGTACACGTTGAGTGATAATACCTTATTAATGTCTATAACGTTAAGCACCAAAACAGCGCTATTATGAAACGTAAAAAGGAGTATGAAAAACCCATATTCGTGAAAGTTATCAGCCGCAAGTAGTCTATAAATATTAGGTGCATGCCTAAAGTATTGAATAATTATGAAGACCTCAACATTTTCTGACCGGTCATAAGAGGCTTTACAGCTCCGAAATATGCATTTCCAGACATTGATATGTTCCTACAAAATATCTATGGTTTCCACCGAAGGGAAGTTAAATCATGTTTCTTTTGTCTGCAACCGTCTCAAGCGACAATAAATGACCACTAAGCAATATTAGTAGGTCCGTTCATGCCTATATTTTAACTGCGGCGATAATAACGTGAGTTCTTAAAGAACTATGTTGAATAATAGGGCCTACACTAAATTATGTAGAATTTTTTCTCTCTAAATCACAGAAATGGCATGTTCCCCCAGATGTACCTTAACATTATTTTGCCAATTACAAATATTGAGTCTGAACCACAACCGCGGTTTCATTAGATCCTTTTACCATGACTATTTAACTCATGCCATAAATGGGAGTCAATCGAATTTCAATTATTTTTTATTTACAACCAATCCAAGTCGTTTTTCACGTCGATTTTATCAGTTTAATTTTATGTCTGTAAAATCAAGCTCCTCATTTTTAACATACAAAATAGGTCATAGCATTATTTTGCAGTGACCGCGTGTGGCTACCAGATTGTATATATAATGCACGAATCTCATCGTGGTTGCGGGAGATAATATAAAAACATTTGTAGCAATTGATCATACCACAAAAAAAACACTGTTTCCACTTTCTTAAACGTATTTTTTCCCAGGTAATAACGTTGCAGAAGTATATAATTGACATATTTACACCATAGGGCATCAGAAATTAATTAATATACATTTTGATGTGTTTCATTTTTTCTCCACTAGGGTGCATCCTTACAATATTGCGATCCTTTGGAAATAAATAATATGATGTGGTTACAGTGATAAACAAATGAAACATAACGTTTCTCAATTGATTTCAAACATCGCCGTTTACATTAAATAAATAAATATTTTAAAATAACTATATTTAAATAATGATTTGTGAGTAAAAAGCTTAATTTTATTCGTTAAATAGTCCTAACAAATGCCACTCTTGATTTCCAAATTCTCTAAATAAATTGAAAATCACTCGTGTCATTATTTATGAATATTTCACTCATGCCACAAAATGGGAGTCAATGACCAATCACATTTCAAAGATTTTTTATTTACAATCAATCACATTTTTTCACCTCGATTTTATGAGTTTAATTTTATCACTGTAAAATCAAGCTCCTTCTTTTTAACATTCTGAATAGGTCATAGCATTATTTTGCAGTAACTGTATATGCATTTTTTTGAGACGGTGACTTAGCGCCGTCCGGGGTGCCGCATTCAAATCCACTGGGTTATCTGGCAGCTAATTTCTTGTTGGCTATCGAGCTGGGGTTCTGGATATATATAATCCTAGCCTCATGGTGACAAGTGTTTCACCTGCAGATCCAGATTGGAATAAATGGTGGACGTTTGCACCTTAGAAGACTGCGTCGGAAACTGCACTGCCGGCAAACAGAGAGTCCGAAAGCCGGATGGTGCGGATTGAGCCACACTCTTTCAGGAGAGTGAATATCGCACAATTTATTTCATGGTTGTCTTTAACCGGCTAATCTATGCTAAGCATAGGTTAACCTATTGATGCATGAAGATGAAGCATTCAATACGACTTGATAGCTCAGCCAGCATGGGCTGAATTTCCCGAAGCATCTCCTCTGCACGCTCACTAAAAGAATCCTGCTGGCAATTTTCGGTACTGTTCTTGAACAGTGCTGTTCACTTTGAATGTTCCGGAATAAGTTCCAGTCGGTAAGGCTTGTGTGGAATATATGCTTGGATCGACCCTCACCGAGGTGAAGGTCATTGGTTGGGGTGGAATTACTGGAGGTTTAGGTTTGGGTTTAACCACCCTATCATAAGCCTCCTGTATGTGGCTACCAGATTGTATATATAGTGCACGAATGTAACCTTATCGCGGTTGGGGGAAATAATATAAAAACATTTATAGCAATTCGTTATACCACAAATAAATATTTGTTTACAAAAATTAAACAACACGGTTTATTAGAAAACCAAACTAACAAATAAATAATAAATAATAGTTTTAAAAAAACTAAACCAACACGCTTTATTAGAAAACCGAACTAAAAAATGAAAAATAATTTTAATTTCATACATGCTTGGGATAAAATTAAAGTGGTCAACAAAAAAATCATTCCCAACACATTTAGAATAAAACTAGAGTTCTCTACAAAAAATAATTTTACCATCATAAGCGTGGGGTGCTCTTTATCAATTAATATATTTGATGATCAGCAGAGATTGGTAAAAGTAAAGTCTCTAAGAAGAAAACGTAAAAACCATAAAAAGCACCCCACGTCGTCGTCAACGTCATATCAATAATTAGAATTAGAATTAGTATTAGTTAATTATACTTTGTTTTTTATAATGTTCATGTTACTCTAGAGTACTATGTCACACAGACAGCCTCTTACGGTTGTGTAGGATACCGACTTTTTTTTCAGGCGTTATGACTCGTGTTTTGAGGTTCTTGTCGGATGTGTAGGAGTATATAAGTGTACGTGGAACAGTGTCTCCTAGAGTGTTCAATGTGAGAGGCGGGAGTGATGAGTGCCAGAAGGATCGTAAGCTTATTGGCCATAAATGGTCTATGTTGTTATCTTGAGGTGGTCTAGTATACTTGCTTTAGTAGTTTTGTTTACGGGCCTTGTGTGTTAGTAAGTGTTGCCAGGTGTGGTTGTTATTTTGTATAAGAGCTCTGGGTTTAAGGTCCAGAACTGTTTGAAATGTGTTTGTGTCCGTTTTTTTTTTTTTTGCTTTGATTGGTGAAAGTGTGTTGTGTTGGAGTGACGGAAAGTTTGTGTTGCCCAATGTAGGTGCTATTATATGACACAGTGGAACGTTCACCTCCAGTCATAGCAGTATTCTTGCTGCATCGAACGGACGAAAATACTAACATTGTATAGTCAGGAACAGATAGCAAATGAAGCTCTTGCCCAGCTAACTTAGTAGAATCCACTGCACTCCTCGACGCCACAGACTGGCGTGGAGCGAGTGTACGCGGCATGGTACGGCATTAGTTCGCGAATAATCAATAATTAAGCAAGTCAATGTTCCGTTGTATCGGGTAGTAAGTTCCGCGGGTATTGCGTTGGTTGTGTTTTGTTGTGATTGAGTACTTGGTGTTTGGATGGGCGCGGTTTTAGACTGTTGTATTCTGTTGGTGTATTTCTCGTAGGCTGGACAGTCTACGTGAATTTTTTTTCACTTGGTCATTTCGTGCCCCAAGCAGCATGATGATGTTTCCTTGGTCTCTTTCTGATTCGTGACAATAACCAATCAAGGAATATTTATGTCCACAATTTGTCATTTATTTTGAGAAGATAAACGAACGATTTCAACGCCTTTATTTTTGAGAATAAATGTATATCACTCCTTTAATCTTTCCAATTGGCGATTATTATTTTTCTACTTTTGTAGATTCTTCCCAGCATCCATTACTCAGTGTCTCGGCATTTTACTTTTTAGTGTGATCTCTTCCTCCCGAAAGCACTTTAACCAAACTGAATACTGCATGTAAATTAATTTCGTCTGGAATGCTTTCATACATTAATATTTATCATTTAATTGGTAGATATAATGTGTATATTAACTTCCTCTAATTCCTTATTTTCAAAATATATTTTTTTCGACCATCTTGTACATTTAATGAATTTCGCCTTATTCTTATCAATATCAATTTTTATATCCGAATGTATTGCTCTTCAATGTGAGCTCTACACATTGATTGAATTGGGGAATACGTTATCAGAGAATACAATAAATTCTCCGTTTGTATATATTCCTTTGTTCTCCTAATGAACAAACAAGCAGTATCAATAAAAGGAAACAAAAAACAATCTACATGAGGGAGACCTAATAGTAAAATAATCTAAATATACGGATGTCGTCTGCAACAGAAAACAGCAGTTTTCAAAATTATATTTTATACTTATTGCTATTATCAGGTGAAAACTATGACACCTCAGGAATTGCAATAATTCAGTGATGCCCCTTTAACATTTTTTTTACATTATCAATGTTGAAATTATCAGTGACTCATTCCTCCTGCACAGGAAACTGGAGAAGATAATTTAGACTGTGGGTGAAGGTGACTTCCTGCGGATTTCCGTTCTCTGTAGTTTCTCAACTAGACACCTCATGTAGTAATGTAAAAGGTGTTACATCTACCTACAATATGTATGGAACAAGTGACTAATTTGAATTGTGAATTCTTTTCTATTTAGTTATGGTATATTTTATTTCGAATTTAATTTCACTATATTATTACATATTATCATCCTCCCCCTACTGGTCGTGTCCATATAAGGCCCGGGTACCGTGAGGCATGTAAAGTTACTTACTAAGGGAGAGTTCAACTTCAGTTAAAGAAGGAAGAAAATAACATTTAAACTAATGTAATACCGGTGTTGTCTTCTACCTCTTAATATTTCTGTGAATTATAATATATATTACACGCGCTCGTAATGTCATTAAAACAAATCCTTGTGCAGTATCTTGAGTTGCCATACTTCGATTATTGTGACGTTTTACATAATGACCGTAGCGCTTCTTTCGCTCAGCCTCCTTTACAAAGAGTGACTGAAAAATTAATAAACCTGGAGATAGGAATTAAAATCATAAATAATCAAGGAAACTATTAAAGGAAATAATTATCAGAACTATGTCTTATTCATATTAATTTTGATCAGGAAACCGAATACAGTATGATTAGAGCATTATTAACCACGAATTAGGCGACCGATGGAAGTTAGTATGAGGGAGTAATTGATCAGTAGTTATTAGTTACGGGGAGTACTCAGGTAACCAGAACTCTTTCTATTGTACGGTGACAGCTGGGAGAGGTGGATACAATGAATTTGAAACTTGGCAGAATCTATTATTCGTAATGGCTTAGCTAGAATTTCTTTGTGAGACAAAACCATAACAATACATAAACCTAGTACGAAGACAGCGAGGTATAAAGGGAAAATTGATGGGAGGGAAATTTCAAGTTAGAAGTAAACAGCGTTATGAGCAAGCGTGAGAAAATGGAAACTTAAGAGTTAGGGCTAATTATAATTAGGGATATCCCAGGCCTTCATTCGCAAGCTATTATTTATCGAAATCTACGTGAAGCCAGTATGGATACGGCCCAACCCGTGATGACGTCACAACCTATCATAAAACTGTAAGCCTTTCTCATGACGTATCCTAGGAATCATCTATCAATTACTGTAATTGTTACTCAAGGCAATGATATTGAGATCCCGTAATTGAAAGAGTGGGAGAACCGAGTTTACCTAATAGTTTAAAGATACGATAGTAAGATGGTTATTAACTTATAATTCAATAGTGCAACACTCATCGGCACAATAGACAATTAAAGACTTATCGATCTACTATACACAGTAGTAATAATCATCTATACTTGTATTCCGGCACCCACAAGTCTTTATTCGCATTCTGTAACTTAGAATATTTTGCAACATCGCGCATATTGTAACTGAGAAACCTTTAGTAAATGAAGAGTGACTTAAAGATATTTGCGAGTAAAGAATAAATACTATTACATAAGAAGTCAAGTGATTGCGGTTAATTATCTAAGTATTAAAATTTCAGCTAAGTAAATATCAACTAGCGGTTTAGTTAATACCTAACGTGACAATATAATCAGAAGCGCGATAATCGATTTTGAGATCAATGCCGGTAATAGTATTTGAGTGTATGTAAAGTGTCAACAATTTTCAAGTGTGCGTCGATATCCAATAAATTACGATAATCAAGATTAAATCTCTACTAATAATTCTGTCAGTCGAAGTCCTTGTGGAAATCTGAGAAAGAACTTCAAGCCAACCGACCCCTAAACCTGAGCAAACCTTTTACCCACATTCCTCAAAAACCGCAGAAGTCCTTTAAACATCCGGCGTCCACCAAATCCTTTATTTCCGTTTACCCCATAAAACAAAGGAATCTTAATAAAACCCGCTCCGTATGCCTCCCAACTTTCGGCCTTAAACCAAAACTAACCAACCTATTTAGCCCTATAATTTTTAAAATCCGCCGTTGTGATAATATTTCCGAACACTTCAAAAATCTCTCTTGACTCTATATTAGCAATAGACGTAAATTTCACTCTGTTGAACTTATTTTCAAGCTTTTGCACTATTACGATCCTAGTTACCTGGCGTCAAGGATTGAAAAATTATGTTCTTACCACAATAGTGGCACCAGGTGACAAGAAAACAGTCTGCTAACAATCCCTCACCACAACACCCCTTCTTATTCTACTTTTTCACAGTGGCTTCTGCCTGCTTCTGTAATTCCTTCCCTCAATATATCAAGGGTTGCCTCTCACTTGACACCTATAAATCACGCTTACAAATTTACTTTGTTTTTAAATAATTAATCTATTTCCAGAATTAATTTTTTCTATGTAATTAGTAGTTTTATTTTCATATTATATCTTGTATATTTTATCATCAACACCATCATTATATTCAAGGTATGGGCCAGTTGGCCCGTTCCGCTCCCCGGTGCACTATATGCTGCAGGTGCAGGTCGTCATTCCAACGACGTTTTGGTCTTCCTACATTTCTTCGGCTTAGAAGCCTATAATGAAGCAGCTGTTTTGATAAACGATTATTTCGCATTCTTTGTATATGTTCAAATAAATTACGTTTATATGTGTGTATTCTCTCGTTTATATTATATATTTGTAATTCATCTCTGATATCTTGACTTCTCTTTTGATCTCTTAGAGATACACCTGCAACTGATCTGAGAAATCTCATTTCTATTGTCTCAATTTTATTTTTATCAGAAAACGTTAAAGGCCAAGTCTCAGACCCATATGTTAATGTTGGAACGGCTACTGTTTTGTAAAATTTTAATTTAGTTTCCCTTGTGGTCTTAAAACTTGAAAAATGATGAAATGCGGCAAGAATACCAAATCAAAATTTCTAATAGATTTGAAGTACTGGAATCTTCAGATGACAATGTGGCAAACGAAGAAGAAACTGATATAAATAAAGAATGGGAGGCTATAAGAGATACTATTAAATTGTCAGCATTAGAAAGCATTGGTTGTTTAAAAAAGAGGCAAAACAAGAAATGGTTTGATGAGGAATGTGCCGACATTGTAAAGAAAAGAAAGCTAGCAAAAATTAAATGGTTACACGAGCCAAATGAGGTAAATTTAGAGCAGTTGGGTAGTGTTAGACAGGAAACCACCAAGTTACTAAAGAGTAAAAGAGGGAATATTGAGAGAGAAGATTAATGATCTTGAAATGAATGCAAAAAATAGGAACATTAGAGAATTATATCAGGGAATTAGTATAGAGAAGAAAGGGTTTCAGGCTAGAACAAATATAATTCGGAATGAAAATGGGGATATGATTGCAGATTCTAGGAGTATATTAAATAGATGGAAATGTTACTTTAATCAGCTATTAAATGTACACACAGAACAGGACATTGAGGAGGATAAGTTACAGACAGCAGAAATGCTAGTCGCAGAGCCAAGTGCATTAGAGGTTGAAATGGCGATTGAAAAATGAAGATGTATAAAGCCATCAGGTTCAGATGAGATCCCAGCAGAACTGATAAAATCAGGGGGAGAAAAATTGATGGGCAAGATATGCTGGTTGTGTTAGTATGATTTGGGAAAAAGAAGCTCTTCCAGATGAATGGAAGGAATCAATTATCATACCAATTTATAAGAAAGGAGATAAAACTGATTGCAACAACTATAGGGGCATTGCATTACTTTCAACTTCGTACAAAATTCTAACAAATATATTAGTAAGCAGACTTACTCCCTATATTGATGACATTCTAGGAGATCATCAATGTGCATTTAGAAGAAACAGGTCTACAACAGATCAGATTTTTAGTATAAGACAGATTTTAGAAAAGAAATGGGAATATAATGGTACTGTACATCAACTATATGTAGACTTCAAAAAAGCATATGATTCAATTAAGAGGGAGAAGTTAGGCCTATAGTATCCTGCTGGAGTTTGGAATTCCTAAAAAGTTAGTTAGACTTATACGAATGTGTCTAAATGGCTCAACGAGTAGGGTGCGTGTAGGCAAACAGTTTTTCAGACACTTTTGAAATCCAGAATGGGTTAAAGCAAGGAGATGCACTATCTCCTCTACTATTTAATTTTGTACTAGAGCATGCCATTAAATCTTTGGAGAATGAGGAAGGCTTACAACTCAATGGTATTAATAAGCTGTTAGTTTATGCTGATGATGTAGTACTACTGGCCGATAGCGAGGAGATACTAAAGGCCAACACGCACACACTATTGAGTAACACTAAGAAATTAGGACTGGAAGTAAATATCATTAAAACTAAATATATGGTCACACGTAGAAATACATTATATAATGGAAATTGACAGCTAATGACAAATGAGGGAAATTTTGAGGAAGTGGCTGAATTCAAATACCTAGGAACAATAATCACAAATAGGAATGAGATGCACAAAGAAATTAAACATAGGCTCAATTCTGGAAATGCATGCTATTATGCATTGCAGAGACTTTTGATGTCCCAACTCCTTTCAAAAAACGTTAAGCTGAAAATATATAAAACTATTGTTCTACCAGTTATATTATATGGGTGCGAAACATGGACTCTTACTTTAAGGGAGGAAAGGAGATTACGAGTATTTGAGAATAAAGTTCTTAAGAAAATTTTGGACCAAAGAGAGATGAACAGACAGGTGAATGGAGAAGACTACATAACAATGAACTACATGGTCTTTATAGGAAGCCAGATATAATAAGAACAGTTAAGTCCCGTAGACTGCGATGGGCAGGACATGTTGCGCGTATGGGGAATGAAAGACGTGCATGGAAACTTCTTGTAGGAAAGCCAGAAGGAAAACGCCCAGTTGGTAGACCAAAAATGAGGTGGGAGAACAACATTAACTATGATTTGAGGGAAGTAGATTATACAGGGAATGATTGGAAAGCATTAGCTCAGGATAGGGATGTATGGAGAGCTTATGTCCGTGCGGCCATGAACCTACGGGTTCGATAGTGCCAGTGAGTAAGTAAGTAAGTAAGTTGTGGTCTTATTTCTCAAATATCTTCTTATTGAACCACATATCTGTTGAAATTCCCTAATTTCTTCTCCATGTCCAAATTTTGCTGGTACGATATAATGCATCCCAGATAATTGAAACAAGTTACTTGTTCAATTATGTTTGCTCCAATTACAATTTTTGTCCTTTTATGCTGAGTTCCAATAAATGCCATTGACTTTGTTTTCTCTGTTGATATATTTAAATTATAATAATTTATTAGTTTCCATAATTTATAAACTGATCTTTGTAGTTGATTTTCTGAGGAAGCTACAATGATCTGGTCGTCTGTGAATAAAAGACAGTTCATTTTCGTACCGTTTATCATAAAATGTTCATCTAAAAAAAATTTGCCATGTACTAAAGGTATCATCTAAATATATATTAAAAAGTATTGGCGGAAGAGGCCAACCTTGTCGAAGTCCATTGTTGATTTCTATGCAAGTTTCTCCAGGACCATTTCCTTTATCTATACAACTTTTTGTATACTTGTATAAACGTTTTATAGCTCTAATTAGATGAGGTGGATATCCTTTATTTTTCAGTATATCCCATAATTTAGAGTGCATAATTTTATCAAAAGCCTTTTCATAGTCGATAAAAAATATGTGTGTATGAAGATTAAATTCTCTTCTTTTTCCTATCAACTGTTGGAGTGAAAAGATGCAGTCAATTGAAGAGCGGCCTTTTCTGAACCCATGTTTCTCATTTCAAATAATTTCATTACTTACCTTTCCGATTCTTCTAGATAATATTTCAGCATAGATTTAGCTACATGTTCCCAAAAGATTAATACCTCTGTAGTTATTTGGGTTATGTCTGTCACCTTTTTTATATATAGAGATAACAATAGCTTCACTCCATTCTTCAGGTACACAGCCATATTGCCAACAGATATTTATGAAGTTTAATATTCAATATATAAGAGCATGAGATTTGCATTTAATAAGTTCGAAATTGATTCTATCAATTCCAGGTGAATTTTGTTTTTGAATCTTGTATATTTTACATTTATTTTATTCGTTTATCTGGATTAAAGCAACATGTATTGTAGATAATAATTGTATTGTAGATGAATCTTGTAATCATTTACGTTTATTATAATTTAGATATAAGACTAATTATTGTAATTTTCTTTCTGTCCTGATTGAATGATAGACAAGGGGCTTTAATACTGTCCAGATAAAGGTACAGCTTTTATTATTATTATTATTATTATTATTATTATTATTATTATTACTATTCTTTTTACTTACTTTACTTACTCAACTGGCACTACGGAACACGTAGGTTCATGTCCGCGTGGTAATAAGCACTCCATACATCCCTATCCTGAGCTAATACTTTCCAATCATTCCCTGTATAATCTACTTCCCTCAAATCATAGTTAATGTTATTCTCCAACCTCATTCTTGGTCTACCAACTGGGCGTTTTCCCTCTGGCTTTCCTACAAGAAGCTTCCATGCAAGTCTTTCGTTCCCCATACGTGCAACATGTCCTGCCATCGCAGTCTACGAGACTTTACTGTTCTTATTATATCTGGCTTCCTATAAAGACCATGTAGTTCATTGTTATGTAGTCTTCTCCATTCACCTGACTGTTCATCTCTCTTTGGTCCAAAAAATTTTCCTAAGTACTTTATTCTCAAATACCTGTAATCTCCTTTCCTCCCTTAAAGTAAGAGTCCATGTTTCGCACCCATATAATATAACTGGTAGAATAATAGTTTTATACATTTTCAGTTTAACGTTTTTTGAAAGGAGTTGAGACATCAAGAGTCTCTGCAATGCATAATAGCACGCATTTCCAGAATTAAGCCTATGTTAATTTCTTTGTACATCTCATTCCTATTTGTGATTATTGTTCCTAGAATTATCCCATAATTTAGAGTGCATAATTTTATCAAAAGCCTTTTCATAGTCGATAAAAAATATGTGTGTATTATTATTATTATTATTATTATTATTATTATTATTATTATTAATAATTTGTCCACCTCTGTCGTACCAGGGTAGCATCGCTACTTCGTACGTATCGGGCCCGGGTTCGATCTCCGGTTGGGACATTTTTCTTGGGTGATGGTCTTCTTTAGGATTTTTTTCGTCTGTAAGACAAATATCAGGGAACATAAAGCTCCAAACATATGGACATCAAAATCATCATATTCGCCATGAATAGTACTAATGGTTGTGTGAATGACGTGTTTCATCTTAATATAGATTTGTCTCGGAGGAGGCATTGATATTGAACTGATCACTCATTAGAGGAGATCCGCCATGTTCTTGTGTAATCAAAAATGATATATGTTATCCATAGTTAAAATCACTCTCCCGACAGGTCGTGTCACTCCGAGTCCCGGGTGGCGTGTGGCACGTAAAAGGACCTAGAAGGCTATACACTAAAGTACGTTAAAGAAATGGAAAAAAATGTATTATTATTATTATTCCATCGGATAGCCTGGTACCCTAGGGGGCACGTCCCTAGGTGGCGGATAGGGGAAGCACCCAAATAAGGATGGTAGGAGGAAAATGAAATATCTTCCGTGGACCAACAGGCACTGCTGTCATGTAGTATGACATTCGATTGCCAAATAGTAAGGGTAGAAACCCTAAAAGAAAATGGGGGAGATGGGCCTCAAAGCCGGAGCGAAGGCCACCCATCTAGGAGAATGATACTCCGAAATAAATACCTGATTATCCCAGGAGGAGGCTGTACGGAGGGCCAGCTCCTCACCCATGTTAAATTAAAATATTAAAGAAACTGAACAGTATGCGTCGGAAGGACGGGAATTTGTGAAAACGATCTGGCGACGATAAACGGAGAATCTCTTATGAGTGCTGGAATGTACAAGGCATTTCGACTCCTGGAGAAGATCAGCTAAAATATCCAGTAAAGATAAAATAAGAAACACCTAAATACGATGCCTTGTGGAAGTGAAGGAAGAAAGTGTCGTCACAATTGAAAGGACACGACTGCAATGGTACGGACATGCACGTATAATGGGAGAAGGAAGAATACCCAGATTTGTAGAAGAATGGGAAATTAAAAGGAGGGAAGAAGAGGACGACCGGCTACTACCTGGATACACAATGTGCATATGTCAATGGAAATATTTCTTGTAGTGGAGGATGTTGTACAAGGTAGAGACAAATGGCGTATCATCATAAACAGTGTAGAGTTCTGAGAAGTAATATCTCACTTTATGTATTTTTATGCCAATATTGTAACTTATTTATATGTTGACATTGTTCGACTGCAGATAAACCCCTGTATTGAGAAAAATTCTCATTAATAAGATATAAAATAACCATTATTATTAATTGGTGGTTAAGCTATTTCCTTTATCGCTTCAAAGCAGCAGTAGCTAATGAGCTTCTTTTCACTAGAGTGGAGTTCAGAGTGCGATCAAAGACGTATTCCTTGCAGGATATGAGAAAAGTAACGGCCAGTATTACGTTTCACTGATATTAAAACAACTCCACTTACAAGTTTTCATTTTGTGTTATATCAGTACTATATTTCAAATTAATATTTGTTTTGTGTTAGGTATCATTAAGGAAAATATAAGTTCTCCTTTCAATCGTTTGATCGTTACATTTGAAAATAGATTTGTGGAAGAGAAGACCGTCAATCTTCCATGAGTATCGGATCGGTATGGCGTGGTTTGTCTTCCCGACGATTAATTTGGCCGTACTTCATCCAAGGGACTGTCACGGGTCAAACTTGCCTGAAAATGTTGAAAATCATGATTCCACGTATTCAAGGTCTCTTTGAGAATAAAAATTAGGTTTACTTCAAACAACACGGTATCCACCTCACTTTCATGCCGATGTGAGAATTTTTTTCGATCGCACATTAAATCAGAGATGGATAAGACGAAGAGGAAGTGCTACGAAGTTCTCGCCTCGATCTCCTGATTTAACCCCTCTAGACTTCTTTCTTTGGGGAACTGTAAAGAACACGGTGTACGCCACAAAACCACAAATACTGGAAGAACTGAGAGATTAGATTGAACATGCCGTCAATGACATTCCAATAACAATAATCCAAAACGTGTATCGCTCTGATCAACGTCGTTGTTGGGAGTGTACTGCGGCAGGAGATGGGCAGTTTGAAAATGTACGGGCTTAAGAAATAAAACGCAGAAAAATGTATTTCTGTCTCATTTCGTTGCTGAGAAATAACGTTTCAAAAAGTGTATACATCAATTTGGGACACTCTGTATATTGTATTTCTTCACACCATTTATTGTATATTGTGATATTAAAGCGTTGAATACAGTTACTGCTGTTTGGAAAGTTTTTAATATTTAACCACATACGAATAATAGCAAATCTTCAAATATTACAATATTTATTAATAAGTTTAGAATTAAATAATTTCATTGGACTTTTGTAATGTGCTTTGGCAATAACACATCATTAAATTTTTTTAAATTTGTTTATAAACAATCAAGATTGTACAACAATGCAGTTCACTACATAGATAGTACCTAGTATATACTGACATAATAATTGCAATCGAGGTGTGTCTGCCAATATAATTTCAACGTCAGTATATTTCGATACAACCGAAAGATTTTAAGTTGACTAGTATAACTTGGGTAGTAATTGTGCGCACGGTGCATTGAGGTAAGGTCTCGACGTGGTAGATACTTTACCACGCTTGACGCAAGATGACAGATTCTGCTGGAGTGATAGCCACTTCTGCCGGGGACTTCGAAGAACTTCCTCAACGTACTTCTAGCTGTCAATCAAGAAGCACAAAACTAAGGAAGGCTTTAAAATATGACATTACAACTAGTGTTAGTATGCTTAGAGAAGTATACAATGGCATGATTAGTCAAATAACAACAAAATATATAATAATAAAATATGTTAAAAAGGAAATTTCACAAGCAGAACAGAGAACTGCTATGGAGCCTAATGTGAATAGAGACCCATTTACTCGGCAATTTTTACAGGCCAGCAGCAAAAACAAGATGCAACAATGAAATGTAACATAGTTGTTAAATCAAAGAAAAATCAAATTACAGAATTTATGAAGACATATATTAAGACGATGATTAGCACAGCTGAATTATAGGATGGATTTATTTCGTTCAAACCACTAAAAATGGTAAAATGTTAATATAGTGCGGGGAAAAAAAGTGATATGGACTATATTTGCAAACATATAAATGAAAACTTGCCGAGATATGGTAGAATCCTCGATTAATAATACACAATACTCCAGAGGATATGAACTTGGTTGATCTGAGGAATGCAGTCCTAGTACGAAATTTGGAGCTGAATTTGCAAGAAAATAACTTCATACCGATATCCATATTCTAAGATAGAAAAAGGAAAAGTGACCTATTAATCGAAGTTAATTCTGAAACTCGGAAGGAACTGGAAGGTAAAAATAAGGTTAAAGTGGGATGGAACATGTGTTGTCATGATGATTATATAAAAAATATATGCTACAAATGTAATAAATATAACCATTGGACTAATGGATGAAAAGGAGTACTGACCATTCTCTTCGAGAATGTACAGCGCAAAATAATCAATACCGATGCATCAATTGTAACAATTTCAATAAATTTAACACCAAAAGCCTGCAAATGAAAGCACTATGCACTATATATAAGTTGCAATCAATATAAAATGAAGGTTACGAACTACATTGAACATATCGATTTCTAATATGGCAGACAATCATCGACTGCCAATGAACAAAAGAAAACTAAAGCCAACACCATGCATTCAGATATGTGTTCAACACTCCAGAGCAGCCACAGCTAATCTAATTCAGTTAATTAATGCATATAACATTGATTTGACCTTTATCCAGGAATCATACCTATATTATTAATACTCAACCTGCAGGATTCCCAAAATAATGTTACACACTTTTACTCAAGGAAATGGTATAAACAGATCTGGAAAAATTGTTAGCAACTGCGAGATGGAAACAACATTGATTAATCAACTGTCAGTTGAGAATTGCGTGGTACTGGAAGCCAGTTTTCTGGAATTTGGTTTTCTATGTCGCCAAAATATTTTGAAATTACTTAAGATATGCATGCAAATACAAGAAAATTGGACACTATAATCAACTATATCAATGGAAAAGGATTACACAATAGCAGCCAAAACTAATGCACGAAATCCCAAGTGATTTGACACGCAAACCAATCCCCGCGGAAGAAATTTGGAAGAATACCTAAGTACCTGCAACCTATACATTAACAACGAAGGCAATGGGTTGCCTACATTTGAAACAGTAAGAGGGAAAAGTCGCATAGATCCAACAATCTTCAACAACTGTACCGGAGCTCAATGGTAGGCAAGAGATCTGAGGGTTATGAACTCTTTATAAGCAAAAGAACAACGTATAAATGTACACTCAATTTTAACGAATCCAAGAACTCTTTATTTTCGGAGAAATACACTTCTGTTAACACAGTTACAAGTTTTATATAAGAGTGGAGTCGATGAAATACTTAGAGGTCCACGTGCTCGAGTCAATATTTTTAAAGTCCAAATGCTTAACGGACTATAACTTTAAATTTAACTATTTCTCGGACGAATCTAATATTAACACTGAATCGGAGATCGCGGTCTGCAGGTCTACGATGTTCCAACACTGAACACAGAGTCACTGAGAGTGATAGAGCATGAGAGTATTTTGATATAAGTTCTCGCTTATAAAGGCGGTGGCTCCTCCCACTTTTCTCGAATCCACTCCTTACAATTGAATATATATTTATGTTTTATAATATTATTTACTAGTATGTATAACATTTCTAAGAACTGGGTAAATTGGTTCTTTGATATTTAATAGAAAAATGTTTATCAGTTTCTTTGTAAACTGTCAATGTTAAGAGATTATCTTTTCTAGAGGTGAATGAATGTCTTTTGTTGTCTGTACTAGGCAGGTAGTAATTCTTTATCATCATTTCTTGGAATTCCTTAGTAGCGTTAATTGGTTTCTAAGAATTGGTCAATAGATTTTTAATATTTTTAATAGCTAACTAATGTTATCTTTTCTTATTAGTTGTATAGACTGCTAATTGGAATTCTTTTGACAATACCCTTTTTGTGTTCCTATATTATTTGTAAGTTGTGTAGTAGGTAGAGTTCTGACAATACCTCTTTATTTGTCATTTGTATAGCAGGTAGCGTTTTACAGTATTTTATTCTAGACAAATGTAGGTGGAATTTTTACCTGGATATTTTTACTTTTCCACATACATATTTTATAGCGATATTAGTAATATATTCTATTTTCATTTTTTATAGATTTATTTAATTTTAATAACAATTTAATATATTTCGGAACATTTTAGTTTCAGATCCATGCATATTAGAGTTGTATCTTAGTTTATATGTCTCCTTACATATTAATCGCTACAAATGCCTACTTGTATATTGAAAGTAAATAGTTTTAGTATTTCTTTAAATATACAAGTCTCTCCTTTTGAGAAACTTATTTTCTTGGTTAATTTACCTCTACAAATGTCTCTTGCATGAAAGAATAACAGAATACAATAAGTAGCTTAATACTAAACTTATAATTACTTAATACTAATTTTATACATTTTGGTTACAACAATACATTTTCTCTTACACACTCAATTTCATACAACATTCTTAATTACAATACAGTATATTGTACTACCGATGGACCATTTGTTTACAATTCTTTATATGGCCGCATCATTTCCAGGTGGTACACGCCCATGGTTTTAGTTACATTAGCAGCGTGAATTTACTGTACTGATTTAATTTTGAAATTGGGTATTTTGATAGCTATGATCCGAGTTTTCATTACGTGGCCGATATATTTGTGCCCGAGTATTTAGGCTGTTTCTGAATTCCGGTGCTTGAGGACTTTGGTTCGAGTCATGTTGCAACTGGATTTGTCTACCAGCTGATAATGTATTTGGATGTGGGTGCCGTGGACGATTGTACGACGAATTATGAAAATAATTCTCGTACCATCGTCGAGTATTTTCTCTGTCTACGTTTATCTGTCTATCATGATGGGCGAATGGGGCTTGTCTGCGATTTTCCCGTCTATCATATATTTGGCGCGTTTGAATTTCATTTCGCCTATTTACCCTCAACATGTTTATCTGGCGGTCATTTTTGTGTCTTTCGTGTCCCCTAAAGTTTTGCCTACCTCTGTTTGTATAAAAATTTGTATCACGTGGGTATCTATTTTGCGAAGTCTGTGCCTCTCGCTCTCCTTTTGAAAATATTCTGTCTTGGGTGGTGTAAGTACGGTTATAGCCTTGATTTATGTAACTTTGTGGTTTTACCATAGGTAGGGGTTGCAACTCATGATTATTTCCGGTCTCTAGCATTTGTAAGATGTCTAGCATTTTGTCATAAGTATTTATGTTGGCTACGAGAAGGCTTGGGCGGATTGCTTGTGGATAGTGATTTATAATCATGCGTATAAATTCACTATCGGCTAGAGGTGGTGTTATGAGGCGTGCACGTTTTGCCAGAGAGAGAAAATACTCTGAGTAGGTTTTCCCACTGGTCTTGCTGTACGTACCACTGCAAATTTCCTGCCGTATTTTGTGTTGTTGATCGGTTCCGAAAAATTTATTTCTGAATATACTACGAAACGTGTCGTAGGAAGTACTATCAGATAATGTGATCTCAAACCAATCTCTGCTTTCTTTTTCTAAGCAATTTTTGACCACATATATGTAATGTTCCTGCGGAATTCCTTTTATTTTCAAATAATTATCCAATTCGTTGAGGAATTGGATAGGATTAGTCCCGTTATTGGCATTAAATTTCGGCAGTGGTAAATCTAACAATCCTTGATACATGGGCGTGTTATATACCCTGTTATTAGTGCCTAAAGTATGTATTGGAGTAGCTGAAGTAATGTCCGAAAATTGGTTATTTATTATTTCAGCTTCTCCTGAAATATTGCATTGGTTGTCTGTGCAAGAACGATTCAATTGTTCTCTTGCTAGTACCGCGGTGTGGTTCACGTTAGCGGGGGAATGTAATTCATTGATTTTCTCTTTCATCTCATTTATTGTTTTAGAGAACTCTTCTTGGGTTGAGGTCAATTTCTTAGCGCGTTCTTCGCTCTGTTTGTTTATGTCGGCAATTTTACTGTTTTGGTCAGAAATCGCGTCTTGGAACGTTTTTTTCATTTGATCATTTTGTTCTTCGCGCTCTTTACTCTCGGCAGTGATAACCAATTGAATCGTCTCTTGCACAACTTTAATGTCATCAATTTCACTATTAGTTTTATATAATTCGTTTGCAACGGAATTTATTTTTCCAGATAAATCAGAGGAAATATTATTCATGGATGAGTTTATTTCAGCTTTTAGCTTTTCGTTACTCTCTTGAATTTTAGTTGTGAGGGCATTAGTTAATTCAACTTTTATTTGTTGGTTATTTTCTTTGATTGTTTGGTGTATTTTACTTATTTCTTCTCTACACTCAAATTTAGAGTCCCGAACTTCGGTTGTTAGATTAGCCAGATTAGTTGTTAGAGTGCTGATTTTCTCATTACTCTCTTGTTTAGAATCCCGAATTTCGGTTTTTATATTAGCTATGTCAGTTGTTAAGTTTATGTTTAGCTGAGTTATGGCTTGAAAAATCTTATTTAAATCCATATCACATGTATTACTAGGATTTGTGAATATTGGATTAGCGTTACTGATGGTAGGTTCTGAATTTTCAACTGTGTTATTTGCCATGTTAGTTTCTTTATTTAGAAAATCTATTTCATTTTGTTGGGAGGTATTTTCATGATTGTTAGACATGTTAGTATTGATTTTATTTACTTTTGTCTTATTTGAACTGCGGAGAAGCATAGATTTAAATTATTTAGAGTTTGTTTTAGATCTAGTTAACTCTGATTTATCTGGGCATTTAAAGTTAAACACAATCAAATATTACAATTAATGATATGAGCCCTGTAGAGAGAAATATAGACAAAAATATACACACTTCAATTTTTTTGTACTGGCCTGTTGATGTGGTGCTGGACAATAGTTACCACGTGTAGGTGTTGCTGCTGGTTTTCTTGTCCGCTGGATTTCTGGTTCGCTGATGTGCTGGCCCACTCTTTCATCTACGTGATGTCGTGTTGTCGTGATTCCTTGACGATTGTTTCTTTGCACACGGCGATCAATTTAATTGTATACATGTAGCGGTGACGAGGAAATTTTCACTACGATATGTTAATGTCTAGAGCAGTTTCGTTGGATATATGTAGCGATTCTCGAATATTTCGTTGTTGTATGCTGACAAATAGAGTTCACTGATGTCCACGTGGTTAATTTCACAAATTTTCACTTTTGCAGTTCAATTTTTAGTTTAAATTTCTCCGAATTCGTACAGCAAATACTTTGGAAGTCGTTATTGTTTATTTAAATCAGAGTTTATTTGGGTTCGTGATTATACGTTGATGCTAATAGAACTTTTAATCGAGGCTAAGACACGTTGGCGCTATTATGTTAAATTCTTCCACTCGCTTGGGGAACATGTGCCTAAACCAGGTTGGGTGCCATTATGTGATTCATACGTGGGTGTTTGACACGGTGGGCGCCATTTACCGGTGCGTCGATGAAGTATTTCGAAGACTACGCGTGCTCGTATCAGATAATTTCTAAGAGTCCGAATGCTTAACGGACTATAACTTTAAATTTAACTATTTCTCGGACGAATCTAATATTAACACTGAATCGGAGATCGCGGTCTGCAGGTCTACGATGTTCCAACACTGAACACAGAGTCACTGAGAGTGATAGTATTTTGATATAAGTTCTCGCTTATAAAGGCGGTGGCTCTTCCCACTTTTCTCGAATCCACTCCTTACAATTGAATATATATTTATGTTTTATAATATTATTTACTAGTATGTATAACATTTCTAAGAACTGGGTAAATTGGTTCTTTGATATTTAATAGAAAAATGTTTATCAGTGTCTTTGTAAACTGTCAATGTTAAGAGATTATCTTTTCTAGAGGTGAATGAATGTCTTTTGTTGTCTGTTCTGGGCAGGTAGTAATTCTTTATCATCATTTCTTGGAATTCCTTAGTAACGTTAATTTGTTTCTAAGAATTGGTCAATAGATTTTTAATATTTTAAATAGCTAACTAATGTTATCGTTTCTTATTAGTTGTATAGACTGCTAATTGGAATTCTTTTGACAATACCCTTTTTGTGTTCCTATATTATTTGTAAGTTGTGTAGTAGGTAGAGTTCTGACAATACCTCTTTATTTGTCATTTGTATAGCAGGTAGCGTTTTACAGTATTTTATTCTAGACAAATGTAGGTGGAATTTTTACCTGGATATTTTTACTTTTCCACATACATATTTTATAGCGATATTAGTAATATATTCTATTTTCATTTTTTTTATAGATTTATTTAATTTTAATAACAATTTAATATAGAGTTTCAGATCCATGCATATTAGAGTTGTATCTTAGTTTATATGTCTCCTTACATTTTAATCGCTACACAACACAATGGTGCGATATACTAAGGAGTGGATCAGCGGTGTGGAAGAAAGCTGTGCGATTCATAAAATAAAACATTCCGGATAGAAACTGACAATTCGAGAACCTATCCTGATATCATTCATCCGAAGGAAAAATTTACCGTTATCAAGAACAATTATCCAAAGTTCGACGCTTAAAAAGCTGCGATAAAATGTATAACTAAGTCACCTAGTTAAAGAGAAGCAGCAGAAAACACATAGCCGCCATCAGACATTAAACGTAATGTAATAATTTCTCGGTATGCCTTATATTTTCGATATCTACTTTAGTTTAAAGAAATATATGTAAACAAGAAACAAGTCACTGCTTAAAGCAAGAGCTGGATATAAATTAGTTAAGTTGAAAATGAGAGCTAAATTATTTTAGTTGCAAATAGAAATTAAAAATAAAACAACAGTTGATGCGGGAAGTTAGTAAATGTTGTCAGTTAATAACGAATATCCCAGTCGGGAGAAAAAGGAAAATATTTATTTCTTTGCCTTTATACAACCGGCAAATAATTCGTGTCACATTATTGCAATTCCACTGAAAGTCACTGATATCCAGCCCGGATGAGTTTTCCGCTGAATTGCTGTAGGCAACGTGTGGTGTAAATTGGAAGCATTGAAGTGCTGTGTACGAACACTACAATTCATCGACGACAATGGAATCATATATATTTTTGACATATTTAACTGGAAAGTGCTGAAATAAGATTGTTGATAAAGGAATAATAATATAATTAGCTATAAATTGACTTTATATATTTAGTATGTTACCGAAGATAACAGCGGCAACAACGTAGGCACACGTCCATTAAAATTAAAAGAGATACCTAGAATTTTAACATCTACGGTTCAACAACTATTTGAAAAATTACTTGCAGTTATTAGATCAAGTAAGTGTGGGGTGGGGTGGGGTGTGGTCAATTGATTTTTTTTGTCTAATGCCAGGCGCTGAAAAGATTTACTAAAGGAAAGAGTGATATACCAGGAAATTTGAACTCTTGTTTCATTTCCATTTTCATGCATAGCAGTTCATTTGTAGTATTTATATATCATGCATTTCCTCCTGTGTTTTAATAAAGTTTTGAAATGCTGGTATTGGTCCTCTTATTAAAAGTGGCATCTATTTTAAAATGCCCGCTTAGTAAAGTGAAGCTTATTAAAGTCACGCACCTGTTTCAATTACAACGACAGTTGCAGCGAAACAAATAGTTTCGAACCAGATATTATTTTAACTATTTATTTATTTACTTATTTATTTATTTATTTATTTATTTATTTACTAGGCACTTCCATTGTGCAAACAGTTAGACACTCGCCCCAACTCACATCTGAGGTTTTGAGAACGAATCTCGGTCACTCCATATGATTTTCATGGTCGACAAAACGGAGGTTGGCCAATTTTTTTTCTCGTGGTTTGTCACATTCTCTTATTATAACATACATGTAATATACTCAGTATTTTCTTTGAGCGTATTAAATGTATGTCACAATAATTTTGAACACAAGAAGTCCTTATAATTTCCATGTTTTATTTATAATGGCAACATTCTCATTTCGTCGGGTTCAGGAAAGAAATCTAGTATACAAATAATTACTGTGTTATTACTTCATTAGCGATAGGTCTGCGATGCAAAACGTTTTTACTAAATATATACTAAATTTGATATATTTTTCAAAAATTTTGTATGGAAGCGATTATATTATCCACTTTCATAGGCTCGACCGCCCCAGCTGCAGATACACTGGCGCCATCGTTGATCCGCTCGGACGCTTTCATTCTTTTACGTTTCAGACACCTCATCACTCTGTAATATGGTGTTTTTAAGGGTACCATTGGATTGCTCTTGAGAAGTCCTTTCCAACTGTATACTATCTCTAAATTCTGATTTGGCTTTTTCACGAGTATAAGCCGATATTGCATTATTTATTTTAATTTAACGCCATTATTATTCACTATAGCTACTTCACACAAATATTTTATATACGCAATCGATATATTTTGACGAGAGCTGACGATTAGAACTCAAACGAAAGTCGTAACTTCTCCGAGTCAAAATTCATAGTAAACGAAAATTATGTGACGCAGCGAAACGGCATCAAAAATGCGGCGCTTTTCTCTCCACCGTACGCGATGCGTCACAGTCCACACTCAAGGTATCGAATCCTTTGATATATTATCTGTAGAGTGGTGTAATGAAATTTTGGATGTAGATGATACATATGTAGCTGCAACATCAAACTATATCCCTCGATTTAGTTATCATCAGTTTTCTAAATAACCTCCCATTATGGACGCAAATATTTACACCAAACTTAATGGATGAGAAATATGTACACTTATATTAAAGGAGTCCACCGCTGTGGTCTCGAGGTAGCGTGTTGCCTTGTCATGCAGCGGGCCCGGGTTCAATACCCGGTCAGGGCAGGCTCTTGTGTGAGGTTTTTTCGGGTTTTTTTCCCACCTATAAGACAAATGTCAGGAAGCTCAGGGCCCAACGGTACCCCGAAAATCATCCGGCCATCATTATCATCCTTATCATTATCATGGTTTCATCACCATCTTTCACACGTGTGGAAAGCAACGGGATGCTACCATTCCCTAGTAAAGCTGCAAAGCATAGCATGAAAATGCTATGATTTTAGTGAAAGATCTGCCCTCGTGCAGAATTAATATGGATGGATTGATATTAATGGAGGCCACCGCCGTGGTCTCGAGGTATCGTATTGCCTTGTCATGCAGCGGCCCGGGTTCGATTCCCGGTTGGGGCAAGCTTCATGGATGCGTTTTTTCCGGGGTTTTTCCTCACATGTAAGACAAATGTCAGGTAGCTTTATGGCTCAAAAGGTCTCCGAATATCATCTGGTCATCATAATCATCCTTGACCGGTGTGGAAAAAAGAACAGGAAGCTACCACACATATTATTCCCTAGTAAAGCTGCAAAGCTTTGCATGATAATGCTATAATGCAGTGAAAGACCTGCCCTAGGGCAGAACACTATAGAATAGACTATTAAAGAAAGATGTATTCGAAAGTAAAATTATGTATGTTGTTTCATAATCACAACATGGTTTCGCGTTTCAAGAAACTGTCCGGACTTGTTTAACGTTTTTCCACAGAATACAGGTTAAATGTTATGATAAACTCTTTAATTGGTTATATGTTTCTTGCTTTCATGTTTCCAAATGTCGGACAAACAATGTACCTACGGTAAGTAACATGCCACTGACATAATTGTGCGAAGAGCAACATTAACTGGATTCCCGAGATCATAATAATAGGTAATGGGCCAAGAATTAAACCCTCGTAATAATTTATATCAAATTTCATATACGCTTATATAAAGAACCCACATATTAAAATAAAGATGGTTCAAGAACTAAAAAACATAATCATGTCGTGATTGGTATCAAACTAACACAAATTTTATAAGCTATACAATAATGATATTAAAATGTGAATCAAATAGAATAACCAAAACCCTATAATTCTCATTAATAAAATACCAATTATCGAAAGATTATATCAGGCCATTGATCAATAGGATATCCTTTCTTGTAATTTTAAACTAGAGTGACTACATCAGTCCCCAAATGGAGACAGGTGACAGCAAACTCGAAGATAAGTATTGTTTCAAATCATAATTTTGCTAAAAATATCCACTCCATAATGGGAACAAAGCCTGAATCACAATTCCGGATACATGAGTATCACATGTTGAAATCATAAGATATAATCGAAAATATTTTTATATCCCGAGATTGGACACTTGGAATGTGTATCTAGACACCTGCGGCATATTACTGGAAGTCTCTAGATGACTCAATATCTATAGCATGGAAAAACGCGGTAAGGATTGGAAATAAACTTGACAACGCTGCAGGGTGTTATTTAGGAATACTCGAAAATAGTTTAATTGAAGATGCAACCAATATAATCAGTTAAGTCCAAATGTAGTCAATCACAATAATTGTAACAAAAATCTTTATAGCCGTTCCCGAGGAATGAATCATCTGGAAGGCTGGAAGGTGGAAAGGTATCAAATTTAAGGACAAGTTCTAATAATTCGTGACACTGTCTACGGGACAGTGTCTGCCACACACTCTCTACGGGACACTATCTGCGACACGGTTATCGAGACTCTTTCGGCTGAGACTTTGCTGGAAGATCATCCGGTAGACACTGTCGCCGATATCGTGCACAAACAGATACGATGGTCTCAAAATCGCTACAACATTATTCGATCGGCACTTTACTTTAACCCGACCTATCAGTTTATAATAATACAACAAAATAATTTATCGTTATTAAGAAGGGATATTACTTTCCGTGTGCCGAATAATTCATTCCTGCCGGGAGCCAACAAACAGTGTAATCCCCGATAAATAAGTTTTTTTTTGTTGGTGTCGCTCTCCATGTAAGTCCTCTGTTGTATCTGAGATATACTTTCCCTGACTCACCGAATCCCAAAACAACCTGAGAACCCTAGTCCGGAGCCTACATAACCAGTATGATCCCCATCCTTAACCGAACTGACTTGAACTACGATCCTTTTTAACATGTGATTAAACATATCTCTCCTCACATTGCGGCCAACGTTGGGTCATAAACGAACCAACGACCTACTTCACATCGCGACCTAACTGAGGGCAACGTACAGTTATGAACATCCAACAAGCTACTAAAACTCCACCGAACGAGAAAGAGACTGGCGGAAAACTCAGGAGAAGGAAAACTACAAATGGACGAGAGCAGCTGATCAAAGGAGTGATACATAGCAACAACTAATGTAGTAAAAGAAAAATACATCTACTATCTAAATGTAAATGTAAAGTAATTAACTGAAAAAAGGGGGGCTAAAGCTATTTAGAATTTATGATATTGTTTTTGTTTTCAAATTACAGTAACGAATTTATTATTTAAGTGAAAATTAAAATAAACAGTCGAAATGAAATCATCATTCAGCCTCAAAAAATTAAAAATATTCCAGTTATATTTCCAAATAACAATAGTAACAATCGATGATGATGGAGGGATAAGTAATAGTGAACTGTCAGGGCCAATAATAAATAAATAGGAAAAGGAGTGGAACTAGAAACAATTGTAGGTTGTGAAGGTAAAGAGTTATATAATAAAATAAGTAACACCGAAAATTTTGGAAAAAACAGTTTAATTTTAGACCAAGTAGGGGAAGAAATAACCCAGTTTAGAGAAAATTTAGGCAAGCATGTAGAAACAAATTATTGCAATAATAAGAACGAATCAGGGCTTTTAAGTAAAAGTATTGATTGTGAAAATAAGACTGTATTCACTTATGAAACTAAGAAAGAAGGAATATCTGAAAACAAGTTACTAATTGAAACCTGTACCAGTGACAAGCATATTGAAAATTTTGAGATAGGTAGCCCAACTCAAAAGAACTTGCATACCATTCAGATAGTAAACTATTCTTAATATAATAATAGAAGGTCGAAACTGAGGAAACATACCTCAAATATATCGAAGAATCCCAGTCAGATATACCTTGCTTCGAACATACGTGCTGTGATGAAAAATCGACCAATGTGATTGCGGCGGCCGTGTATCCAGGCAATTTGGTCATTTCAAATTCAGGAATCGAGTCCAGTAAAACAAGCGGATTCCAAGCAAACGTAATATCTAGATACCGTCCTGGGTGCAACATAGCCCAAAACGCAACTGGAAATCCAGAGAAAATAATAAAAAAAAGGACGCAGAGAAACGGAAGGTAAGAGCGCGAATGATATTAATAACGTTAACAAAAATTAACCATCACTATGGACGAAATCGAATACAACATAATGAAGTGCTGACACGTTGATGAATTTTTAAAGTTTTACGGGGATCGAATTCAGTTCTAAATGAAAAATAAGAGGCGTTACTATCTTAATATTCTTCTTCTTCTTCTTAAACTTAATTTGTAGGATTTACATCCTGTTTATTTCCAAAATCACTCCTCGGAGGAAGACGTACTGGATGTGCATTCACTGTCTATCCATCTCTTGACTGGTCTTCCTCTTGTTCTTCACCCGTCCATTGGTCTATCTTCTTTAGCTCTTTTTGCAAGCCGGTTTTCTTCCATTCTTTCTATATGACCATTCCAATATTTTCGTCTATCTATAATAAGTTTGGTTATGTCTTGAATATGATGTTTGTCCCTAATTTCTGTGTTGTGTATTTTATCAAATAATGTTTTCCCCTGAATAGTTCTTAGGATCTTCATTTCGCATGTGCTTATTATTTGTTTAGTTTTTGTTGTATCGGCCCTAGTTTCTGCACCATATACGATAACTGGTCGAACTATCGTTTTGTATATCTTAATATTAATTAATATAATTAAGTATCTAAACAAAAATGAGGAACGATTTGAATAACAATAATATTATTAAATGGGCTAATTAACTTTTATTAATGATGATAAAAAATTAATTGAGTATACTCATGAATAATGGAAATAATTAAATACGAGGAAGTAAATACTCGTATTATTTTGCTGCTTGAATAAAAGAGGGACAGAAGCCTGCTATCATTAGAATTTATTAATAATTAATCAAATATCCATATTAATAAAACATATATTGTCAGAGTGAATAATGGTATTGATAAGCCAAAAAAATATAATATATACCAAATAGTAATATCGCTTATATAGCAAACATTAGCCTACATATATGATACAATAATGTCTAAAATCAATTAAAACTGGCAAAGTATCTCGGGAGAATGTTTATCTATAATATCTGATGGATCTGTGGATATTAATCATTGAATAACTAATAATTAAACAGCCGTAAATAACTAAATACTAGGAAGAGAGAGAATACATATCAGCGTTTCGAATTAAACGTGTGTGCAGGAAGCTGCATTACCGACTCATCAAACGAGCGTATTGTGCAATATATTAAATATTCAAATAGTTTTACAATTTGTTAATTAACGCTTCTAAGCTAATTTTAATAATCCAATAAACATAATAACAATAATAATAATAATAATAATAAATTTGGATAGGCCTTTGTCACTTCATAATTAATAGAGTTCCTTGAGCAAATATCTAAAACGATCATACTGTGAATAAAATTATTCTTGATAATAATAATGAGGCAATTTAAGCATATAAGTAAATAAGATATGTTGAAGCTTAATCCATCTAAATTAAAAAGTCTATTGACGTAAATAATTGATAAAAGCGTGTAGAAGTTATAAATTGTTGATTTAAATTCAAAATTGAATTATTTATACGATAGCTGAAGGAGACATTTGTATGAGCATTCATGTAATATTTAATACTTTTGATGGCACGGTAATCTAATATTATATATTTATTTGATGAATGATATCGAGTTATAATGATTTTAATTTATAATCTGAGAGAGAGAGAGAGAGAGAGAGAGAGAGAGAGAGAGAGAAAGAGGGAGAGAGAGAGGGAGAGAAAGAGAGAGACATTACCGCTGATGGAACAGCGAAGCTGACATGTTATGTAATTATCAGGGTACGGAAGTTCATGCATTTGCATATTTGTTCTCTTTAGTTGTGCAAATATGCCGAAAGATTATCTACACGAATCACACATTTCTAAATACCATAATATTGCTTTTATTGTGCATAAAAGTGCATATTTTTACCTTTACTTATAAATGCATCATATTTTAACATTTATGCAGGGAAACTGCATATTTGGTACATAATGGTACATTTATTTGTATTTTTCAAATATTTAAAGGTTTTTAAATTATAAAATTTCATAAATTGAAATTAAATTGTTAATTAAAAAATGTAACGTAGTAAACATGATTAATTTATGTTTATGATTTTTGTTTAACGATGAATGGCACACCCATTGGGAGCCCGTAAAATTTTCGTGAGGTGGCATCAATTTTTCACACGGTCCGTTGTTGAATCCCCGTATGTATTCCACGTGCGGCGAAGGTCAACAGTAACGCGCTTACGCATCGGACTCACGAGCATTTGTTGTGTCTTCGTTCATTGAACAAGTGTCTAGTTTTTGTGTGTGGTCAAGCGGATATAAACTGTTAAGGGGGCTTTCTATACCGCTATTAAATCATGCCCAATGTTAAATTAAATAATTCAGATAGATTTCAATCATTTCTAAATCAATTTCGTTACTAGTTTATTTCTACGGATTATAGAATTTTATTTTGTAAAGCATGTGAGAAAAAAGTAGGCAGTGAGAAACGGTTTCAAGTGTTGCAGCATATAAACTATAGCGATTAATATGATAGGAGACATATAAACTAAGATACAACCCTAATATGCATGGAGCTGAAACTAAAATGTTCCGAAATATATTAAATTGTTATTAAAATTAAATAAATCTATAAAAAATGAAAAAGAATATATTACTAATATCGCTATAAAATATGTATGTGGAAAAGTAGAAACATATCCAGGTAAAAATTCCACCTACATTTGTCTAGAATAAAATACTGTAAAATGCTACCTACTATACAAATGACTAATCATAAAGAGGTATTGTCAGAACTCTACCTACTACACAACTTACAAATAATATAGGAACACAAAAAGGGTATTGTCAAAAGAATATAACTAATTCCAATTAGCAGTCTATACAACTAATAAGAAATATTCATTCTTTAAGAAAAGATAACATTAGTTAGCTATTAAAAAATATTAAAAATCTATTGACCAATTCTTAGAAACCAATTAACGCTACTAACCAATTCAAAGGAATGATGATAAAGAATTTCTACCTGCCTAGTACAGACAACAAAAGACATTCATTCACCTCTAGAAAAGATAATCTCTTAACATTGACAGTTTACAAAGAAACTGATAAATATTTATCTATTAAATATCAAAGAACCAATTTACCCAGTTCTTAGAAATGTTATACATACTAGTAAATAATATTATTATAAAACATAAATATATATTCAATTGTAAGTAGTGGATTCGAGAAAAGTGGGAGGAGACACCGCCTTTATAAGCGAGAACTTATATCAAAATACTCTCACTCTCTATCACACTCTGTGACTCTGTGTTCAGTGTTGGAACATCGCAGACCTGCAGACCGCGATCTCCGATTCAGTGTTAGTATTAGATTCGTCCGAGAAATAGTTAAATTTAAAGTTATAGTCCGTTAAGCATTTGGAATTTAAAAATATTGACTCGAGCACGTGGACCTCTAAGTATTTCATCGACTCCACTCTTAGATAAAACTTGTAACTGTATTAACAAAAGTGTATTTCTCCGAAAGTAAAGAGTTCTTGGATTCGTTAAAATTGAGTGTACATTTATACGTTGTTCTTTTGCTTATAACGAGTTCATAACCCTGAGATCTCTTGCCTACCATTGAGCTCCGGTACATAACTCATCCAAACATAAGGATTTAGTAATTAAAAAAACGTGAAACGGAAAATAATCCAAAGCAAAAACAACTTGCGGAGTGTTTAGGTAGTAGGTTAACTCGCTTTTCGTCAGACTTGTGTGAGGTTTTTATAGCATGCGATATTCTTCTATTTGAACTCAATATTCCAACGTTAAGAAATTTTCTCAGAAATACACCAACGAACAAGTACCAGATGAAAGTACTTTACGAAAAACATATATAAGCCAGTGTTACAACAGTGTAATATCAAATATTCCGTACGCTCTTAGGAGTCAATTTGTATGGATTAGTGTTGATGAAACGACGGATTGTGAAGGCCGTTACATAGCGAATTTTATAGTTTGAGTCCTTTGTAAAGAAAATCCCACAACTCCGTATTTTACGAATGTTGCAGTGTTAGAAATTACTAACAATGCAACAATTACTCAGTTTGTTATTGATTCGCTGAAACTATTGTAGCCTGATGGCAATAAGTACGATAATGTGCTCCTCTTGATAACGTACTCTGCTAGTTATATGATAAAATCAGGTACAACACTGAAAGGTATTTTCGCTGATATGATTCACTTAACATGTCTTGCACACGGCCTTCATCGCATATCAGAGACTATTCGAACATGTTATCCTTTAGTGGACAAGCTAGTGTCGTCTGTTAAGAAAGTATTTAAGAAAGCTCCGTCGAGAGTTCAAAAGTTCAGAACCGTAGCGCCTGACGATCCTCTCCCACCACAGCCAATTTTAACGCGTTGGGGCACATGGCTCAAAGCTCCTCTATACTATTCAGAACATTTTTCTAAAATTAAATAAATTATAAATATGTTTGATTCAAGTGAAGCAGCGTCTATCGAATTAGCACAGAAAACTGTATCGGACAATGAATTAAAAGGCAGCCTTGTGTTCACATCATCTCGTTTTCATTTTATTCCTAAAGCAATTACGTCATTGGAAGCAGTTGGTATTCCTTTACTGCAGTCTTTAGCAGATTTCGATAAAACGATCTCCAATTTAATATCAGTTCCGGGTAATATAGGAGATATAGTGAAAGAAAAAACAGAAAATATTCTTTCCAAAAACCCTGGCTATTATAAACTTGCAGAAATTCGAGATATTCTCGAAGGAAAAACAACAAACACACCTACAAACGTATCTATAGATCAGCTCACAATTTGTTTGCAAGCCCATTTTACTTGTTGTGACTTAGAACGAAATTTTTCGCGCTACAAAGCTATGCTGAGAGAAAACAGGCGAAGATTTACTACAGAAAACACACGTCACTGGTTGGTTGTGAACTGCAAAAGTAGTAATGGAACATTCAGCAATGAGGCAAGCACTTCAAAATCCAGAGAATAAACGTAAGTTACCTATACACCTATAACGTATTATTCTATTAAAATAATCTCAGATTGATTATGCATATTTTTATCATATTTAGCTATTTTTACAGCATATTTTGTGGCATATTTAGCTATTTTTTACGGCATAAATGCATACATATGCTTCATGTTTTTAGGGCATGAACTTCCGTTCCCTGGTAATTATGTATCCGAAAGGCGACATAATTTGCACGCGTAAGACAAATAATTATGTTTGATTAATAACACCCAATTATTCTTTTTGCAAATTAACTAAATTGTTATGCCGAAAGATGTTTAAATAAAATACTAAGGATAATAAATAGGGTAGATCCGTGTAATTTGGGCCGACGTATAATTTGGGCTTTTTAAAATTTTGATATTTCCAAGTTTGTTCATCCCTTGATTGTAACGGGATTAGCAAGGCTATTAGCAGTACTTCACCCCCTGAAACTTGTTTCATTGTATCCCTCAAGGTTTCCATGCAACAAAGAAAATATTGTATTGTCCATTTTCACTAAAAGTTTCAGTTTAAAGTGAAACAGTTTTTTGAAGCTAGTGGTTAAGTCAAATGTGTGTATTTTTAGTTAAACTGCTGCAAATATTTCAAAGTACGTTTTGTTAATATTTCAATATCGTATTTACTATAATTTTTGTGATACATATTTTTTAACTAAATGATACATGGTGTGTAATTTGGGCCTCATGAGAGTGTGTAATTTGGGTCTCGTTTAGAGTTCGTAATCTGGATCTGAGATAGAGCATCAAATGTTTTTTAGTTATATATATTGTTATTGATAATAATTATAATAATAGTAATTACCATAATAACAATAATCATTATAATAATAATTATTATTATTAATCAAATTATTTGTACTATAAGAATGAACATAACTAAAATAATTTTATTTTATTCATTTTTATTATTAAAATTACTTTACTACCAACTAAGTCACTGGCTGTATAGAACCCGTAGGTCATGACCACTCGGACACTAATATAATTATTATTTTAGTTCTTATTATTTCTAATAGTTTTAACATTATTAAATTTAGTATTAGAAAACGCCCTCAGGGGTCCTCATTAGGGGATATGTGGATGGCGACCACAAGGTGATCAAGCTGAGCAAAACATTTCTTCCACTTACTTGTGTTTTGCACTCTTTTAACTTTACTATCTAACCTCTCTTGGTTAATTCTTGTTTTTTTCGATTTCGATGCTATTAGGGCATCCGAGGGCTAGGGAATCTTTCCTTTCTTCCATTTCTTCTTTCCTTTATTTTTTTTCTTCTCCAGAAAAGCCTGACCAGAGGCTATAAGATGGCAGCCCCATCACTGGTCTTGCCTTCCTTTGGCCAGCAACCAATCGAAGGGACTATTATTATGCTTTCAAGTCTTATACGAGAATTTCCCGGAAGGATCAAAACGCTGGAGGGAAATTTTTCTATAGGATCGTAACAGGCCTTGGCCTAATACTTGGAAGGAAGAAGAAGAAGAAGTAATAGAAAACGTTTATATTTTTGCTGCACGTTAATAATCTCTTATATTATATTAATTAATTAATTTTGTGTTCGACAATAAGTTAGTTCACCTATGGCTCACTGTTATTGCTATTTATTATTATTATTATTTTATTATTATTATTTTTTTATTATTGGTTATATCATATAACATATTTTTGGACTTTCAATTTTTTAAATGTATTTCTTTGATGATCTGACCTTGTGAATCCAAGAAGTGATCTCAAAAATCACATATGTTCATTATTTATCTACGTGTATTTATTTCTCGTGTTTCGATAACACAAATGAGGACAGACTTTACTACAGATTAATAAATCCCAAAAAGAGTAACAGTGCTATAATGTATTCTCTTACTTTTACTTTTAAAATAAATCACTTAAAAAGTAATACGAGTAATTATATTTGCATGTACAACCTATAAGACATTGGCCCAAATTACACGATTCACCGGCCGAAATTACACGAACTCGGCCCAAATTACACGGAATCATTATTTATATAAACATTTTTTTTTTTTAATTTTCTGGAAATTATTATACGACGTAGTTATCAGAAAAGCAATCAGTACTTTGTACCATTCATCATTTATAAAATTTATAATTTTCTAAATAGAATTAAAGGCGTTACTCGAATTTTAAGTTAAGTGGCCCAAAATATACGACCTTCCCCTATTCTATAAACTAACGGTCACAATGATATTAATGATATTAAGTACCTAAAATATATCACAAACTGTGAAGTGCCTATCAATAATTATAATGCTAAAAATCCAGGAGAGCCATAAAAATTAAATATTAGAAAAATTAAATATTCTTTCTATATAAATGAGGCGATAATTGAATTTATTCATTACCTTCAAGAAATATCTCTTTATGGAGAAGAATTTTAAAAAAATATCTGAATGAATAAATAAAAGTGGATATTATTCATTATATAAACAAAATAAATACCTGATATATTATATTTGAATAATAACAATAATCGTACTTCTGATTAATAATAATAATAACAATAGTATTAATGATATAATAATATTAATCTGAAAATTAATATGGGCACAGATCCACATGAATACATTTTATTTAATGACCGTTTTAATGTATTGAAATTATAAACAGATGAGTATCCGAGAAAATTAATTTATACTTGACTATGACAGATTCACACTTTATATACTCAATGTAATATTACATTAGGATTTTAATTTTAAGAAACATCAAGAATTGCGAGTGAAAAGTGATTCAGTCATAAAATAACCATGATCTGGGCGTAATTAATCACAGCAATTTTGAAGTGTAAAACAGTGATTACTAACTCTTATCAATGACAATACCAACAATAAAAATGTAACTGGAATATAATAAATGTCTCGCAATTATATCGACCACGCTGATAACGAAAAAGACTATGAAAAGCTGGAACTGGGTCTCGTTTCCAAGTTAAAGGGGGTGAATTTAACCCTTTTAAATTACGCTTCTGTTTAGGTTCATTTCAGGCAAGTAGCTACAGTAACATCACTATTTATTCTAGAGTCCTGCTTCGAACCTCTTTGTGTTCAGAATCGAATAGTCTTTAACCGGTACCATTCATATGCCCCTATCATGTACCTGAGGCGGGAAATATTTGGGGAAATTGGGATTTTTTCTCAAAATCCCTTGCTTCTACGTTCGAGTTCCCTCCACCCCCCTGTCTTAACGCATAGATCTCTAAATCAACTGAAAAATACTAAGAGGTGCACGTAATGTGTGTGAAAAATTTCTATCTTCTATGTTTAAAAGTAAGGCCAAAGTGATGACGTCATTACCCCCTGTGTCTCGACGCAGAAGAGCGTATAACAATATGTAATGTGTTTTACAATGCATCCACGCTTGAAAAAAAAGTAAAAAGCTTTACTAGAAATATGCAACGCCAATACTTACAATACTATCTTTTGGGACTGATGGCAACTATGGGCATTAACTATAAAAATGTTGAGTGGAGGTTGTTCATCGACTCTAAAAATAAATCGCAAGTGTGTCCTACTGCAAATTGGCAACGTATTACCATCGATTCCGATTGGGTAAGCACCTTATATCAAAGAAACATATGTTAACATGTAACAATTGTTAATGCGATTGAACTATGACAAGTTTAAATGGCAGTTTTCCGGGGATCCGAAAATCATAGGCATACTACTGCGGCTACAACAGGGCTATACCAAGTTCTGTTGCTTCCAGTGTCTCTGGGATAGCTGCGCCATAGCACTTCATTATAAAAAGAAAGATTGTCCTAAGCATTAATCACTTAGGCCAGACTTCACAATCTTATGCAAGAAGATCTTGTCGAATCCAAGAACATAATTCTGCCTGTTTTTCATATAAAATTGGGCCTTATCAAAACTTCGTTAAGGCCAGGGAAAAAAATCAGTAGCATTTATCTATTTACGCCAAATTTCCACGGCTTAGTGAGACGAAAAAAAGGGGGGATTTTCGTGGGCCTCCAGATACGGATAATGTACAAAGATGAGCATTTCAACAATATCCTGGCAGGGAATGAAAAGTAGCTTGGGATGCCTTTGTTCAAGTGTCAACAAACTTTCTAGGAAATAAGAGGTCAAAACACGCTAAGTATATTGTGGCAAATCTTTTGAACTGCTGCGGTAGACTGCTGTGTAACATGTCCTTAAAGTTACATTTCTTAGATTCTCACTTGGACGTTTTTCCTGACAACTGTGGTGCTGGAAGCAACGAACACGAGGGAACGCTTCCACCAACAAATTTCGAACATGAAAATGAGATACCAGGGAAAGTGGAGTGCATCAATGTTAGCTCGCATACTGCTGGACACTAATTAGGAAATAGCCAGCAGAAAATTACTAATACGAGGCATAGCGGTTGCGCCTTTAGTGACCTTCCTCCAAGGGACAACAACAAGGTGAATATATGCATAAGCTTATATAGGCAATAACGTAAAATTAGTATAACTTCAAAATGAGAGCTAATCTTGTATTCGCATTAACATTTTCGTTATGAGCACACACAAAAACATAAAGATTAGCTGTTTCTATGCCAGTTACAGAAAAAAAATGTAAAATTTAGTTGGCTAGTGTAATTAATCTAAAATCAAGAAAAATGGAACTAACTATAAAACCAAAACATTGATGAATGATACGTTAAAGTGAAAACGTTAATTAGGTTTGAATGAACGAGTTAGTGGTATGCATGGATTTGCATGTATATCTTAGTATAAGGAATATGTATTATTTAGGTACATTGTGTTACGTATAAGATGCAGGTAAGAGAAGGTGATGTTTATGAACGAAATCAGGGAATTAGAACAGGATCGCAAATATTTATAAAATAAAAATGAGTCATGAAACTCAGCAAAAATATCTCCTTAATATATTAAAATTTACATTTATTAATTTTAATGAGAGAGAATGTTTGTGTCTAGAAAAAACTGATAATCGAATTTTATTTTCTAGTACAAAAGGGGCATTTGAGGCAAGATTTAGACCCTCAGCCGTAATAATTTTATATCAAATTAGATATACGCTTATATAAAGAACCCACATATTAAAATAAAGCCGGCTCAAGAACTAAAAAACATAACCATGTCATGATTTGTATCAAACTAACACAAATTGTATAAGCTAATATTATTAAAATGTGAATCAATTAGCATAATCAAAACTATCGTGAATAAAATACCTATCATCGAAAGATTAAATCGGGCCTTTAATGAGTAGGAAACACTTTCATGTAATTCTAAACAAGAGTGACAGCATCAGTCCCCAAAAGAGAGACAGGTGACAGCAAACTCGAAGATAAGTATTGTTTCAAATCATATCGTTGCAAAAAATATCCACTCCATAATGGGATAAAAGCCCTGAATCACAATTCTGGATACATGAGTATGACATGTTGAAATCATAAGAAATAAAAAAAATCTGTTTATCTCCCGAGATGTGACACTTGGAATGTGTAACTTGACACACGCAATAAACCCTCGTCAGATTGATATAAGTCGCCACGGTAGCCAGGTTCACCAGACCTGCGGCATATAACTTTAAGTCTCTAGATGAATCAATACCAATTGCATGGAAAAACGCGGTAAGGATTGGAAATAAACTTGACAACGCTGTAGGGGTGTTATTTAGACATAATTCTATACTGGATATGTAGTCTTTTATATTTTACGTGCCCCATAAATCTACTACACGGGGCCCACAGTGTTGTTTATTTCCGAAGGAAATACGGCTAATGCAGAACTTTAACTTTCATAGAAAATCTATCGAATCCGATCGAGTTTAAATCCTCGAACCTCGAAAATAGAGGCGTGCTTGATTACTTCTGGTTCATCAGGACCGCCTGATTTCTGTACTGCAGAAAGGCGTGCTATTATGCATTATAGGAATTCTATCATAATAGGTTTCTAAAAAAATATTAGACAAAAAATATAGGAAAATGCGATTCTACTACTTTTATTAATATGGATGCAAAACATAGTATGTTTCTTGACGAAAAGAGACATTTCAGAAGATGGAATTCTCTTCCATTCTATGTCAGACACTATCAAACAATAACAACATTAACAAAGAAACTGAGTAGTTGTGTATTAACAAACTGACAGAAGCTCTTCACTGTTAGTACTCTCTCTTGATTTCTTTCTTTAATGCAGTTTAACCTCCTAACTTATAGGTATTTTTACACGGCATACGCCACGAGTGGGTTAGTACTATTTTAAAAGTTAGTGTTTATTTTATAATATATATATATATATATATAACATCGCCTGTATGAACTGTATAATTCAGAATTAAGTGCTTAGGAATATTCTTGTGCCAAAGAGAGACGAACAGGTACGTAAATTGAGGAAAGGCATAAAAATAAGTCATATGAACTCCTCGCAGAGCAGGATAAAATAAGAACATTTTAAACTCGCGGGCTGCGAGCAGCATGATTTTGGCACGGAATGAAAGAGACGGAAACTGTTGAAGGAAAACTAGATGTAAAACGCCCTGTAGGTAGGCGAAGAATAAGGTGAGAGAAAATGTTGCGTGATTTGGTGGGAAAAAATTATATAGGGATTGAATGGAAAATATTATTTCAGGATAGGGTTGTATGGATAATTTATATTTGAGAGGACTTGAAACCCCGTGTTCGTGCGTTAAAATGTGTTAGTGTTCTTCTTCATCCAACCAAGTCTTAGGCCTATAGGCCATGCCAGTAAGGTACGGATATGAATTTAATTGTGCTAATTTGAGGTGCTACCCAATATTTGTATAAAAATGATGTACTGGTTGTCTGTTATTCTTACTCCTGAATTGACTGTCTTTACAAATATAAAGGAAACCTGTTGGGGATCATGAAATCTCGGGGGATGGAGGTTATTCAAAGATTCATGTCTTTAGTTGACACCATGGGAAGATTGTATGTTTACTAGCACAACTTTCCAGCGAATTGTATCGCTAAGATATTCAGAGTTATTTATTTGTAGAAATAGTTCACTCAAATGAGTGAAGCAAAATCTCAAACTCATCATATCTCGGTATGAAAGTATTACCGTCCAGTCTATGGTCTGAAACTTTATAGCAGGATGTACTTGTTACAAACAAATAGTGATAATTTTGTTAATTAAATAATCGGATTAATTAAATCGCGAACCATTTAAGATAATTTGCAACTCAATTTAGGCCCACATTGCGTCTAATACTTTCTAACTGATACTAACAATGGATGGCTGTTGTAATCATAACATGATGACTGAAAGAGGTGCAGGATATCGGAACATGGACACGACAAGACTGACATAAATCTCAATGTAAACAGTTACGCAACAAAACTAGTCAAACTCTCTGAAACGTTAAACTTAGACATTTATAGAGATTTACATAACCCCACCAATACTTCAGAAATTTTGAAAACGAAAAATATATGAATAGAATGGGAATAGGGTGGAAAGACACACAGGTAGAAAAATTACCTATTATCTGGACACACTCGATTGCTATTTTACACGAACATTCTCAATTTCAAAACATAGGGAACAGACAATACATGAATTGCTACTGAAAACTCCACCTGACAGAAAATATTTCCAATTGTCATATGTTATAAACTTATAAATGACAACGTAAAGATAGCAATCAGACGAATAAAAACCAAAGGGGAAGGAACCGATAGCATACATATTACTCTAATGCAAAAAATAATCGACGTTATATTATAAACTACAACTCATGTCTTTAACTGCTCACCACATACTTCTACATTAAGGAAATAAGAGCCTGTACGCACATTGCCCAATGTTAAAACTCCCTCATCTCCTAACGACTTTCGACCAATTAATATCTTATCTATTCTTTCAAAAGCATTGGAACGTATAGGCCATAAACAACTGACTACATACCTAACTGACCTTTTAGATAAGTATCCGTCAGGCTTCAGGACAGAACACAATACAACTACTTCTACGCTAAATATTTGCGAGGACATACGCGAAGCCACTGGTATTCGAAAATTACAATTCTTACACTACTTGAATTTAACGAAGCATTTGACACGCTAGACTCGATCTTATTGTTCCATAAATTAAAAATATAGAAAATTCTCACTTTCCGACAGAGCCTCGCAATGGTTGGATTCCTACCTTCTTGAGCGCCAGCAGTCCGTTGTAGGAAACCAAAAATTGCGTTCTTATTGGTCCTTATGCAAAGCAGGAGTTCCGCAGGATACAATGCTCTGGCCTTTGCTTTTTTCAATCTACATAAATGACATACCCGACTCCCTAAATTATTGCTAATAATATTTATATATTTGCGGACGACAGTCTATATTCACGCAGACAAATAGTATATAAATGACGCTGCTGCCAAAATGAATGAGGATTTTGACTCGCTAATGTCTTGGATACAGTAATATATGGATTGCAACTAAATCCTAAACTAACTAACTAACTAGAGTTTGCAATGTCTAGCATCTCCCACTGCGTCGCATACTAGAACCAGTTGTGGCTCCTTGGCGTCAAATCACTCGTGGCTATTATTTGAGGGTTGAGTGTCTTATCCCTCGCATATATAGCGGCATAGGTGTTTATTCATGATGCCATGAATTAAGGTAATACTTTGGGTGTGGTCTCTCTAGAACAGGACTTCATAATTCATGTCATCGACAAGCAGAGAGTCCGAAAGCTGACGACGCAGAATCAGCCACACTGCTCTAGTTCGAGCACACCTCAGATGCTTACGTAATCTCTAATTGGGATGTCTGATGAATATATTACGGCGAACAGTACGTCGCTGAAGCATATGCCCTATATTGAGCACAATTGGGTTAGTATGATTAACAATGAGATCAAACATGTTGTTAACTTGTTGATCAATTGTGTCACCAATATAGGGCATCTGTGCTAGGTCATGTAGCTCTGTGTTCCTAGTGTATAATGGTGCCGAAAAATAATGTTTAGACATTTATTTTGGATGACCTGGAATTTCATTTTGTGTTTACAAGCGTGGATACTCCGGGCTTCATGACCATACAGAATCATGCTGCGGACGACAGCTCGATATATATTAAGCTTGATCCGCGATGACAGCGTGGCCGACTTGATAGATGGATATAATATTGCTATTGCAGCGTTAGCTTTTTGAGAGATGTTCCGAACATGAATTTGGAACGTAAGCTTGGAATCCAGATGGACCCAAAGATACTTGGCAGAAGTCCCTAGGCGGAGAAGTTGAGTTCCTAGGGTTAGTCTGACAGGAGCCCGTCTGTGGGTTTTTGTGAACAAAATTGCTTGGGATTTGTTCACATTGAGTTGGATATTCCACAGACGGAACCAGGAGTGTATGGAATTTAGGGTGTTTTGGAGGACCTGGACACGGTAGGGTAAGGCTCGGATGGAGGATCAGTTGAATACGCAGTTGTCGTCTGCAACTATAGCAGTATGAATGTAAGGTAAAGAAAGAAAATTTGCTACATAATATTTTGTGTAACATTGTGTAAAGAATAGGTGAAAGTACTGCACCCTGAGGAACTACCGCCTTTAGGGGCTTCCAGTCTGAATTATACCCACTAACCGACACAAAAATTGCTGGTTAGTGAGGTATTTAACAATACATTTAATAAATGAATCTGAAATTTTGAATTTTATAAATTTGAAAAGTAATCCATATATCCAAGTCGTATCGAAATCTTTCTCAACGTCAAGAAATACAGCCAAAGCGTTCTTCTTGGCTTTAAAACCCGTGACAATGCGATCAGCCCATCTAGCTAACTGCAGTGGAGTGATTTGAGAATTTCGAAATCCAAATTGTTATTGAGGTATAATTTCCTCTCTGAAATTTCAGATTTTAGACGAGCCAAAATGAGTTCCTCCATTACTTAACTGAATACGGGCAGAAGACTGATTGGCTGCAGATTGACTGGGTTGGATGGAACTTTGCCGGATTTAGGAATAGCTATGAGCTTGGCCCGCTTCCATACTTCAGGGAAGTAGTGGAAGAGGAAACAAGGCTTCACTCTTTGCAGGAAAAGAAGTGCCTTTACAGGCAGGTGTTTGACTGCAAGATTTGTATGCGGTCAGGAACAGGGGCTCGTTGGTTGGGAAGTATTCTGACAATATTTCTCAATTCCGAAGAATATATGTCTGGAAGGACATGTGGGGTAGGAACTTCAAGAAAAGTACTTACAACTTGGTGTATTTCAGCTTCGTGAACTGGTGTTGTAATTGCATATGGGTGGAACTGATCTGCGAGACTTTCTGTTATGAGTTGGGTTTCGTCACTAGGGTGATAAGCGCAAACTCCATTAAAGCAGAGAGCAGATTGAGAAGTAGGTTCTCGACTCCTTTTTATTCATTTGATGACACCCCACGGTTGGGTTTTTCTTGCTAAGACGTCCCGAAGGGTATTATCCTAGTCAACATTCCATAAATCTCGCAGTCGAGTCCTGACCAGTTGTTGATAGCGGTTATAGTGTTGTCGATGTTGAAGAGAGCCGAAATCACGATAAAGTTTAGATATCTACCCTTTTCTCCTAAGTAATTTAGAAGTGTGGGGTCTGTGTATTTTGTTTGCGATGGGTATTATGTTTAGAAATTCACAAGGAATAATTATGGATCATGAGCGACTCTTACCTACAATTAACCTAAATACAATTTCATATGTGCCACTTTATCGGGTTCAAATTCCTTATAGTGAGACAGTATAACCCCTAGGTGTATTTATGGACAAAATATAATAGAATACACAGATAAATCACACAAGAAAACAATATTCTAAACATATCACAACTAGCAAGCTATTATTAATATTTTTGAAACAATAAATAAATAAAATTAATAAAGTTGTTAAATTGCATAAGAAAATTTGCCATTCGCTTTAGGGAAAATATTAGTAGAAACACTTGCAATTCCACATTTGTATCATTGTAATACTACTTTTATACGCTTAAATAATATTTTCAATAGAAAACTTCGTCTTCATATTTCTTGCGACGTTTTATTTGTGGTATTCGCAGATTTGGTCAAATTACACCAAACCTGGAATAATTATCGTGGCTTCGTCTACGAGATCGTAGAGCTGCCTATTCCTTATCCCTTCTCTATAAAATACTACACGCATCGTCGCCAAATCATGTATCATTACGCTTCATTAGACTTTCAGGCAAACATCGTTTAGTCACTCAAACCAAACAGCAAATAATCCTTTGTAGCCATCCTCACCACACTGCATTACCAATTATATTTTAAAGTTTCACTTGCCAAAACTTTGAATTCTCTTCCGCCCTGTGTAAGCGACTCTCAAACTATAACATCGTTGAATAATAAATTTAAAAATATCTAATAACAAACTAACTTATATATCACACTGATAATATTCTTTTAGCAATTTACAACAATTCAATTTATAAAACTAATATTAAGACTGTCAAAACTTTATAGTTGGTATTTCCAATATTAACAACAATCGAGTTAATTTATTGTATCTAATTATCTTTTTGTAACGTTCATTTTCATGCCATTGTATAGGGAGTATCTAACGAACAATTAAACTAGTTTTCTTGTGTCCATTTTATTAATAGTTACATCTTTAATTTTTATTTTTATTAATATTATTGTTCTATCGATCTTACTCTTACAGATAGCACATTATTACTCAAATTGTCATGTAGGTTTTAATGTAAGAATTAATTGTGTTTGCTTTATTCTAATGCAACATAAGTCTGTCCTGGTGTGTGGAAGAGAATACCTCGTGGCTATAACTCCATCAGGCTAAATAAATATACAATTTCTTATACCAACATCGAACACAATTTTTGATGGAAATGATTTTCTTCAAACTACAATATAGTACTGTTGTAAATTTGTAATACTTTTTTCTAGTGATACTTTTGCATGTATTTATCGCCCAACTTGGCATTCACTGTAAAATAATCAGCGTGAAAATTAACGGAACAGTTGCTCCCATGTGATTTCTGTAAGCCACATGCGTTTGATTAGAACTCGTGCTCTGCTGTGTGATTGGATTAAACATAGGAAGCGATTTGAAATGTCTTTTTATGCAGGAAGTATTAAATTGAATGTCGCTTTTTAACATTTTAAGTCATTAGCAACGGTATTCAAATTTGGACGAGAGAGTTCCAACGAAATTTGCACAGTAGCTCCTTACAGCAGCCTTCATTTTCTTTTACGTGCCACAAATATACGACATTTCTCCCAAAATTTTACTTTCGTCCTGAAGGAATTGGTGCTCAGGGCTTGTAAGCCCTTAAAATCAATTTTATACTTTTAAGCTTATATAATTTCAAATAAATGCTCACATAAAGTAATTTTCATATTTGTTTTCATTACTCAGAGTATAAGAAATTAAGTAATGAATCAAGATCCTTTTTAACATCATCAGAATGTTTTTTTATAATATGTTATTGTTAAACTTAGACCTCTCGTTTTACTGGACTTAGTGGTCAACATGTTAATTTCCCTACTTCTAGTAAAGAGGATAGCGGGTTTAAACCCAGCCGGAATCGACGATTTTTAGGATGGAAATATCTCGTTTTACTGGTCGTAGTAGTCTACATGTTATGTTCCTTACGTCTGGTAAAGAGGATAGCGGGTTCAAACCAGGAGGAATTGCAAAGCCATGGGCCCCGAAGCGGAAGATTTTCGGTCTGGTAAATGAACTACAAGACTAAATTAGTGCCTGTCAACAAACTTTAATCCCATTTTCCCATCAAGTAATACTTAGTTGCCTTCCAAATGTCTATTTGATGTGATGTAGTAACCACAATGTAAATAAGCATAACTAAATTAGCTTGGTTAAGAAACTCCCCGCTAGGGAACACCCATATCCCCGCGGGGAGATGAATGTGTATACACTGGACTATACAAGGTCTACTGAGTTATGATTAAAACATTCACTGGGAAAAGGTTGTAACTAAGAATTACTGCGAGGTATTAAAATGAGAGCAACACAGTATTCACTGTTATAATTGTATAATACTCCCAAACTACTCTCTGAATAGTTGACATACTGCTAAGTAAGTGGTATCATTTACCACTCGATTTAGATTGATTATATTATAATGTTCCATTTTTAATGAATGTCGCACAAAATTTAGGTTACACCCTTATTGGAGACTAGTTTTCAATTCTTCTTACTCAGAAATGCAATTTTATAAAATATCGGTTATGAGAGCAAATAAATAAATAAATAAATAAATAATGGAAATTCAAACTTATCTCATAGCCAAGTAATATTAAACAAGTTACTTGAAGACAAAGAACTACTGTTGAGTGGTTGTTTTTTCCATAATCTACTTTCACTTGGTCTTTTATTAAGGACCCGATTTCCCGATATATGTTCTCCATCTTTGCAGCCTTTGTAAATATCAGCCATTGTGATGACATAATACTTGTCGAGGTATTAAGTCTGCAGAATGTTTGATTTAGTTCAACTTCTGTATTTTAAGTTCTGCTTTTTCCTTTCATGACATATTATTATTATTATTATTATTATATTATTATTATTATTATTATTATTATTATTATTATTATTATTATTATTATATTTCCTTTAATTTTCTACCGAATCTGTTCTCAATGACCAAGATTATATATCTCAAAATAATTTTCAATTCTTGTTTTCTTGCTGCTAAATTTTCATTATCTATAACATTTTATATCCTGTGCAGATTGTAATGTATAAATTATTTTTGTGTGAGACTTCTGCCTCCTAGTGAAATTTGCTTCTGGTGCAGTTATGTGGGCATCAAACGCATGCCAATGCGTCTGATATACTATTACAGTCATTCAGTTGTGAGAATTTACGCCTGTGGATATGCACCCACAAGAATCTGAATATCTCACAAGATGCCGATAACTAGGCGTACACTTAAATAGCATCACATCCTCCCTCAAAATTGTCGCCTTTGGCCGTGATGCATGTTTGCCAACGGTGGTAGGTATGGCTGTTGGAAGCACCGTTGAAAGATATTGGGAGGAAGGTCCCGTATGGCTTCTCTTGTGGCAGTCATGACCTATACGGAAGAATGAAATCTACGCCCACGTAGGACTGCTTTCATGCGAGAAAAGAGAAAAATATCGTCATGTGATCATCACGTTGCTCTTGCGATAGGATTCCTGGAACACTTTGCTGGATAAGGTAACACGAGACATGTCCAGCTCATCAGACAGAATTTTGTAACAAGTACCATGGCTGACACTTACCACTGCTGCCAGATCGTCTACTGATTGGGAGCGGTTAGCACGCACCAACGTCACAACTTCTTCGATCTTGCGTTTAGTTCGAATTGTTTGAGGCCGACCAGTACTCACATCATCTTCCAAACTGTATCATCCTTTCAAAAAAAAAGTCGGTGCCACCTAACACAACACTGCGACTCAATGCGTACTCACCGTAAACTTACTGCATCATTTGAAACGTTTCGACAGCGGCCTTGCCTAATTTCTGACAGAACTTGATGTTGCTCCAACTGTGACATCTCGAGTTCCGACATGCGCATTCAAATCACCATCACGACAAAGGCCGCAGTTCTGATTGCAGTGAGTGCACTCAACTGTCTCTTGCTGAGACGATAGACTAACTGAAAAGTTACCATGCCACGGCGCCAATTGTGCGCTATAGCATAATAGAGCGCCACCATGCGCTCAGTCTCAAAACTTATTGACCGTACCATGTAGAGCTTCAATTACAAATTAACATAGGTAAGTAATATTAATAATAATGTATAATAATTTACATATTTATACGTACATATGAATCCTGTAGAAAATATTATCGCAATTTAACGACACCAGAGTATTCATAATTATTTTCTTAACGAACATGTAGGAAATGCAGGCTCATAGTTTACCAGAAAATATGTTGGAATTATATATTTTTATTTTTATGTTTTATTTTACTGTTTTATTTTGTAGTAGTAGTAGTAGTAGTAGTAGTAGTAATAGTAGTAATAGTAGCAGTAGTAGTTGTAGCATTAAAAGCAGTTCATTGCCAAATGTCAAAAATATAGTTAGAATATGTATATTAACATCTCATTAACGGACGTCACCAAATGAACACAATTGAAAATACTCCCACAATTATCCACAGAGAAAACATTCCAGCTAGGATAAATATATTGGAAGACTTTGAAATTCTAAAGGAAATAAACAACACCTCACTTCTTAATGAGAACGCTCCCCAGTCAAACCCAGTATACGAGATCGTCACAAACAAGTCAGTTGCTGCTACAAAGAGTTGGAGTATACATCATCGTAAACAACAACGAGTAGCAGAAGCTCAACCTACCGAAGATGGAAGTTTACTTCCGAAAGCGCTCCAGTTAACTTTATACACACCATGTTAACAAGTTGAGGACGACGGTACCTGCCAAAAGGTACATTTTAATTTTTAACTTTTATCTTATGACTATTCACCTCAACGGGATTTGATATGAATTTTATTAGTTTTTACTCTATAGCCACTCAGGCTAAAGCAATGTTTAACTTTTTTAACTCGAAATTGACGCTACACAAAAATATAGAAAATATATATTTCAATACACATTGCCTGAAACATGATATCACTCCGAACTATGCCAAAATCAAAATAAATAATAAAAGTTACTCAGCCATAAAAACAAAAAAGAATGCCAAAAAAATTGGATAAAAATGAAACAAAGTTTCTGTATATAAAAAACAGAATAGTAATAATAGATTGTATTAACAGTCACAAGAGGCAAACAATATATTCGGTATTAGTTGGTACATGATCGAAAAACAGATACACGAAGATATCAATAAAATTATGGAAAATAATTACCATACAATCTATATGAAAGAAGGGAAACTAATTTCGACTAAACACAATATAAATTATAAACACAATTACAATAGGTCTACAGAAGATAGAAGAATAATGAATTTAACAGAAATAACATTAAATAAAGATGAAACAAGAATAGTTTAAATGGATACAAGTTCAATACTCCCACAACCAATATCAACAGGATAAAATAAAATATGATGATCGAAAGCGAAATTGTAATTAACAAATTACAAATAGATAATAACAATTATGCAAGATATGAAGCCGCTAAAACCATCAATGAAATTTCACCTACAATAAGTAATGAAGAATAGAAGAATTTAAAACACATTAAAAAATTAAAAGCTAAACTCAAGAATAATAACATAATACATACAAAAGCCGATGAAGGTAACATAACGGTACTAATGAACTAGGACGATTATATTGAAAAAAACGAAACAACTCATAGATAAAAATAAATTCAAGAAAATCAGCAAAAATACAAGAGCTAAATTTAATAGAAAATTAAAAGAACTAACCAAAACATGTTCAATAATTTTACCGAACAATGAATTTAACAAGTATACAAATAAGTTCATAAATTACAATCCAACGGGTACCGATAACGAAAGCTTTAAAAACAATAACCCAATGCGGCCAGTAGTCAACTGCATATACCCCCCAAATTCAAAACTTCCAAGTTAATTGCACAAAAACTTAAAAAAAGACATGGAATTAGAACATAAATACACAATAGAAACACATATGATTTAGCAGATAAACTTAAAAATATAGAAATAAACAATAACAGAAAAATGACATCATTTGACATAAAGAACCTATACACTAACATTCCAATAAATTAAACTTTAAACATAAAAAATAAACTAGAAAACAGTTACTTAAATACAGAATACATAAATCAACTATACACGGCCACAAATGCTATAATGGTTTCTATGGTAACGCGATAAGTAACAACCAATAGAATTTATTTTTGCTTCTTGAAATTTGTTCCGCTTGAATATGAGGTATGTGAAGTATACGATTCAAAATAATTTTCGCGGTAAACATCCAGTTTGTTTACGTCGGTCATATATGGCGTGGTACAAGCAAACACGCTTATTTATTTTTCACCCGATTATATAATTCTTCGTAAGGTACAAAATTTTACCTATGAGAGGTTTAACTAAGAATCAGAAAGGAAGAATAAATAGCCTTACGTAATCGGACTAATCGCGTCGATATGCTACTGTCCAGAGTACTACAAATTATCACAGTCCGAGGAAAAAATAGAAATACGATACCTCTTCACGAAGTCAGGCTTATTGTCTTGTCAGATATAGTATATAAGAATATCATGCATAATAAAAGCATAATAGTCTATTAAATAATAATATTTGTCAAAGATGTAAGTTCTATAATTTAAATCACTCAATAATAACACTGTTGCTTGTTAAATGGCAATCTGTACGTCCATTATTCTATGAAAGCGTGACGATAAGACCTTGATGAACTGGCGACTGGCGAGAAAGCCTCGCTTCCGTCCAAATAAAAGTGTGACATCGTGTTAAATGATGAGAGTGCCATTAACGACAGGAAGTGTGTTTTAATGACAGCAAGTGATGGCATCGGAAAATACACCACTCTGAGACGGAAAAGGAGTTGGACGGACTAGTTAGATGATACAATCCGCCGCAACTGCCTTCCCGACTTCAAGAAGCGTCTGTTATTTCACAGGGTGGTCATTTGATCGTTATTTCCAATATTTTCTTGCATTGCTATTCATCACATGTGTTAATGTACCCGAAGAGGCGTTAGTGTTTTCATTAGGTACCCACATTAATTTTTCCTCTTAATTTGTGATCACAAACTGATCATACTTCTTTCTGTATTTATTCAATACAGTTGTGTGTTCCGCATCACCTGATTTCAACAAACTTCAATGAGCTTACATATTAATTACTGTAGTAGTGACAAAAATATTGTTTACGACTTGAACACACCCATTATTAAGTTTTCCTGTAATTACATACATCATCCAACCTGGCTTTTCGAGGTTATAAGGCATTTTGTCTTCAAAAGGCATTGAATAGTCTCATGTTTAACGACTCCATACTGCTACATTTCCAACTCCAATTAGTGTACTAATCTTTAACAGATATTAGTTCAGTCTGTTCGGTAAGGTAAGATCGTCATACAATTATTACATAGTAAGAGTATCTCAAGAGGAGTCATCATAAAACTAAGAATCAGTGCTTCTATGTAAACGACAGTATTTTGGTTTCACTGAAATATTGTCGTATAATGACGAATAACAAAATATTGGTCCATCTCTATAATATTATTTACTGAATGTTTTAAATAATTGCAAGTGTAACTGACAATTTATATGGTTAGTATTTTTATTTAACGACACTATTTATCAACCTAGGACATTAGCGTCGTGCATGAAAAGATTGATAACGTTTGTTCGGAGGCCTTGTATTTCAGGCTTCAGGTTCTTATACCTAATTTAACTGTGGCACGGGAACAATGAATTTACTTCCCTTTCGAAGGAAGTCATCCTCAAGGGTTTTAAGCCCTTAACAAATCCTGAATGGGTTTAAAGCAGCGAATATTGAACTCAGATGATAAGCGTGTTTATCACTAATCAACTGGAACCGACGAAGCTGTAGATTTTTTTTCTGAAACTGGAAGTTCATTGTATGAGAGCATATCCAAAGGGTATAGACTGCGTGGGTTTGTGCATCAAAATACGACGGAGAAAAAAGTCCAAATTAGCGTATGTCCAGAAACTATATTTTACAAATTAAGACGTTGTATTACGTTAAATAAGTTCAGGTTCTTTGATGTAACTTTACTTCAAAAGAGCAACAGAAGGAAAAAATCACTATCCGTTCTTTATATACGCAGCGTTCATTCATATGTAGCCATTAGCTAGACTCTAGAACAGCGATGTAAAACACGAGCTCCGTGAGACGGTGCGCACCGATATGTACCAGGAGCTCTCGGCTGGACAGGTAATGCTACCTGGTGACTTGCTTCAGTTTCACTCGTCAAACACAATGATAAGCATGTCTACGTTCAGCGAGTAGACCTTTGCTAGAATCAAGCCTTCGTATTTTTTTTTTGCACAGAATATCTCTCCCAATTTTGAAACCGTTAAATTACCTAATTATATTAAGAAACAAGACCAAAACATTAAAATGACCTATACAACTAATAACAAACTCAACAATATCGTATCAAACAATATTGAAATAACAAATAAATACCAAAATAAAGGCGTTTATAGACAAAACTACAAAATTGCGATAAGTATTACATCGGTAGAACAATAAGAAATTTTAACACAAGATATACTGAACATTAAAAAACATATTAATAAGGAAGAAAAACCAAGTTTTGCCAAACATATACTAGAAACGGGTCATCAATTCGACAAAATCGATAATACTGTGTCAAAATTACACAGAAAGAATAACAACAACAAGGTTAGCATCCTTAAAAGACAGAAATTTTAAAAGAAACTGAGAAAAAAGACTTGTTCAAGAAGAACACGCCCGACGACATGAACCCGTTGTCCAACTTATAGACATTTGTATTGTAGCCTAACTATGATGGTTGACAAGCGGTTCGCTCTGTTTCCCCGCAGCTATTATATAAAATTAAATACAAAGATGCCGACTACCGCCACTATATTAATTCTGAATGTTAATCATTGTCAAGCATTTTCGCTTCAATGCCGACTACCGCCACTATATTAATTCTGAATGTTAATCATTGTCAAGCATTGTCGCTCCACCCGCTTTTATATAAACAACAACCATCATAGTGAGGCGATAATACCAGTTGAAATGCAGGAGATGAAACATTGTTTTCAAAGGTCATAATATTTTTAACTACAAGACCAAATATTCAAACAGAACTTTATTTTAGATGAGGACGACTAGTTTATCAGGTATTAATTTTATATTTTTATATTAATTTAGTAAATGGGAGTAATAGACGAATAAATATTATTGAATTTAAACCATTTTCTGAAATTGGTATGATATTAGATCCCACAAACCGTTTACAGACTCGAAGTAGCCAACCTGAGGAAGTTGACTCTGAAAAGAATGTCATATATCAGCCAACAGTTGACTATTAGAAAGGTAAATACCAATTAGATAGTATAACTGTTATGATTGATGATCGGGACAACAGGTACAATACCAGGATTCTTAGCTAAATTTTGGAATTTCTTAGATTTGGACAGAATATATATTTCTAAAATTGCCATCGCTGCCATTAGTGGACCAATTTCAAATTTAAGAAACCATATTTACAAAATTTCTACTTATTGAATATGCTTAAATTACATTTTGAAATTCTGTAATGTATTTCATCAATTTCGAAAATTAATTGTCTGATCACTTTGTCCTTGTGGCAATCTTCTAATGAGGAAAGTTTTATATAAAAATGTAATAAAATAAATAATGTCCACTGACAAGCAAGACTCCCCGGGAAGTTGCACCCTGAAAAGAGGTGATTTATTTTTCTACAGTAGGAACAATAAATATACTTTTTTCTTCTGTACCAAGAAATAATAAATCGTGTTTGTTATAATTATATAGAAACACATGAACATTTTAAACGCATTCTCATATTTTGTTTTGTTTGTACGTAGAGGCCTGTTGGTTCTTAATGTTTTTTTTTTTTCAGGCAAGTATTAAATATTGCAGATTAAAATCTTTTGAGGTATTAGTTAATACTATAAACCAGTTAATACTATTCATTAATAAATGCTTTACTCCTGTTTGTGCGTTGTTTTATATTTCGATTTCTCCTGTTATAGCCTAAGCGTTCGTGACTATGGTAGTCTTTCGTACAGGTCCCGCCGGAGAAGTAGGAGGTAGAATGCATGCACCAGAGTTAGTACCGCGTTCCGCACGGAACTTGACGCTCTAGAAAGACGCTCGAACTGCAGTGAGTTTCACTCGACCTGCGATCGATAGCGGGGAAAGTGACTGCAAACATTGATTCATCAACTTGCGCTGCCCACGCAGTGTCCACGCAAGTGGCCGCAAGTCGAGTGAAACTCAAGGTAGTTTGCGTGTCTCTAACGCATTGATATATACCGTCAATTGAGTTAACATGTGGTCTTTCTCAATATGTTTAACCTTCGAAAGCAATAAAGGTTAGGTTTGTTATCTTGTGTGTGCTGCCTTGAGAGCAGTGTAAACATTGAAATGTGCTTCGCTCACGTTTTGCTTCTCAGCAGACACCTATGTTTGTACGTTTTCAAAACATTGCTATGGCGTTTGTATTGTGAATATAATAGTTTTTGCATTATTTTTGTGAAATGGAAACCTCTTCTGAGGGTAAGGAGCAGTTTTTTTTAATTCTTTATATATGTCGTAATTTAGAAACATGCCCAAAAGTAAAATAAAAATAAGTAAATAAATCATTAAAATTAAATGTTGAATATTATTTGAAGAGAAAAATTATACGCTCAGACCGGGACTTGATAGATAGAAGCATGGCTTCACAGCATTTGGTGGATGGGAATTACAATGTATATAGAGAAAGATTTGCGTTTAGATCGGTACTTGCTCAGGTAGCTCAGTTGGTAGAGCACTTGGTCTAGAGAACCAAGGGTCCCGGTTCAAGTCCCGGTCTGAGCGTATAATTTTTCTCTTCAAATATGATTTATCCATCATTGAGATGTACGAAATCAATAATAAAAAAAATGTTGAATAGTTCATTAATATTTCTTAAACATACTTTAAACTGAATTATTTGTTCAGATTATAGATTAGGCATCTGAGTGTTATATGAATACAAAATAGCTGTTATTTCCAGCAACTTCCTTCATAATACATTTTTCAATGATTCTGATTGACGTGACTCGAAAAAAAATCATGTGTGGCAGTCAGAGAGTAATAGAGAGACGATAAACGAACATGTGTATGAATATATACTGAACTTACCGGCACATACTTCGAAAGAGAGCAGCTCTAATATTTTACGTAATGCTAAATATTGTTCACAATTTTTAGGCAAAAAATTCAAAATGGCAAGAATGTCATAGAATACAGAACATATTTTTAAAATATGCTAATTAGTTTGAGGACATTGCACTATTCCCAGATATTATAGCAAGTATTATATTATTGTAATCCATGGTAAAGAGAAAAAAATTGCCTGAACCGGGAAGCGAACCCTGCACCTTCAGATGTCCGTGCTGATGCTCTAACTACTAAGCTAATTCGGGCTTCATTCCCATCCAAGGATAAATCCTTCCTCTACCTTAAACTCTTGGTCCCACATTAAAATGCAATGAATCATCGTTCACAAATACACATTGAATGACTTCTACATTAAGAAGACAGGAAGGGACTCCACATAGCTATATCTGAAGGTTCGGAGTACGATTCCCGCTTCAGACAAAAAATTGTCTCTTTACCATTGATTACAATAATTTAGTTGTGTACATTGGTTTACATATTTCAATCATAGTAACAGGTTTAGGTTCTTAATATTAATTTAACAAGTACTATATCATGCTGCTCTAATGTAACATCTGGGTCCAATATAGGTCGCTCTAAATATCTATTTCACGAAAGCAGTTGTAAAACTAAAAGAAGGAGGATGGACGATTTATTGAAAACCTCCAGCTCTCAAGAATTGTAAGTGGCCACGAAAGTGAGTTTAAATGATGAAGGGAGGAGAGATGCTGAAAATGGGTTTATAGTAAAACAAGTACTGGACTTCTCATCTAATAGGGCACAAGAATTAAAAAGTGTGTCATTATAAAAATGAACTGCCAATTATACTTACTTCGGAAGAAGTCTTGGCATTTTATGTCGACAATTAATATACTACAAGACAGTATATGTTGGTACGCAATGCTGTAAAAATGAAATTGCTGATATTTACCTCTTTTACAGCAATCTTCGAGCAAAAAAAAAAGAAAAAAAAACGAACCCTAAAGGAGATGAAAGTTTGTCTATATACTACATCTCACTTATTAGTGAACTTTAAATGGGAAAGTGATGGTTTTTGAGGCCGTAGTACCTACGAACAAAAACTTACTAGGCTGCAAACAATACAACATCTGCTGTTCCAAATAGAGATTCCGTAATCAGCAGTAGAAGAAGGTTATCACTTACAATGTCCGAAATTTTTCGAAAGAAATGAAAGGGTAGTTGACGGATTTATCTACCTTTGAAGAGATACTTCAGAAGATATAGTAGTACCGTAAATAGAATACAGCTTTTGTACGTTAGAAGTTACTTGTTGATTTGGTATTAATATATTAATTAAAAATGTATTGATATTTTCTGTAAAAAGTAAAGTAAAACGATATTTTCATATTTGTATTGTAATTACATATTTAGTTGCAAAATAATACACTTGGGTGTGTTATGTGAAAACCATTAATTATTACACAAGTCTGCATTTTAAAACTTTTCCTTAGATGATTTATTTAAAATGGGTGTTTTTTAATCAATTTTTATACTGATTCCAGAAATTATTCCCATTTTTGTCTATCGCGTCAGGTTTTTACACAAAATAAGAATCTATATTTTCACAATTTTAATTACTATAAGCACAAATATATTCAAAATCAATTTCACACGAGAGGATATTTAGTTAAAAACACATGTTAAAATACTGTAAAGAAATGTACTCACAATTGTGTGGCTACCTTGTAACAAAACAAACAGCAAATCGTGTTCCATTAATTTTTAAACAATCTCTTCTACGACTTCCTTCATGTTCCTCCATTTTTAGTCTCCCTCTTCAACATCCAACAGTAGTCGGCCATTATGGCTTCATTCCATGTTCCCTGGTACCTTCTCTCCATTTCTTTAATATCCTGGTGAAAACGTTCACCTTGCTCTTCACTATAATATGCCAGATGTTCGGAAAAGTATTAGATATGGGAATATAGAAACTGAACTTTCACACTCATGTTACAAGCCAACTTTTTAAATTTTCCAACATATTTTCGACAATTGTCTTGTAATTAGGATCTTTGTTATTCTCTAAAAAGTTTTCAGTAAGGGATCGGAAAGCGGTCCACGCTTTTCTCTCATTCATATTTTTTTTAGTCTTCATCCTTCATCACTTTCATTATTTGTGGACCAATCAAAATTCCAGTTTTCAATTTTTCCTGTGTGATGGACGGAAATTTCTTACAATGGTACATTAAGCAAGGCCCATCCTGTGGTAGAGTAGGTACAATCTGCTTCATCAAGTCCATTTTGATATGTAGTGGTGGATACAGGAATTTTTGAGGATAGAAGTGGTTCATATAGGATATATTTAGTTCCAGGCACAAAATGTCTCCGCTCTGGCCAAACTTTCACGCTCCAAAGTTTTTACTTTGTCCGATTGTCCAATTCACATAGAAAGAATGGCATGTTTGAGAAACCAGCTGAGCTATCCGTGTTCCTCATACTGGATACTTGTTAATAGCAATTAATGCCTCCATCTGAACTGAATGGGCAATAGGAATGCACTCATATACATTCCCATTATGCAGTAACACGCCTTTGAAACTCCCTTTTGCTGAGTCTATAAAAATTCTCAATTGGGTAAATTCATGCTCAATGTCATAGAAGTGCTCTACCTCGTGTATGCTACTGCAGAAAACCAAGCAATAATTATGTGAGAATAAAGGAAATAGTTATTTTCTATTTGTCTGTACCATGAGCAATGTGTTCCTGGTTCCAGAAGATTCTAACTTTTAAGCCGTGAGCCAAGTAGTTCTGCAGATTCATTTAGCAAATTCAGATCACGAACTGTATCATTAAGGTCTCTTTGAGAAAACCGTTGTGGAGTAAAGCCTCTTCAGGCTGATATACATCATCCGTATCGTCGTCAATGATTATATCAAGTTTACTTTCAACATCATATTTTGTCAGGTTTTCTAAAACAGCAGGAGGAAGTGGAACAGGTAGCTCTTCTCCATGTGGAACTGGCCTAATGACTAAAGGGATACTTTTATATACAATTTGGTTCTTATTTTTTAATTGCATCCCTCAACATTAAGCGAAAAGAAGTAACAGTCATAAAGGTGGTCTTTAGGCTCCCTCCACATCATAGGAATCTCAAATGGCAAGCACATATTCTTCCCTTTGTCCACAATCTTAACCTCTCAACGCAACAGCGGCAAACTTCCTTCGCGCCCAAACATCATTCTGGTCACCAAGTTTCACTTTAAAATATGCATAGTAAATTTTTCACAAAGTCCGTAATATCCTTTCTTTGCTTAAGCACTGAATAATTTCTACAAGTATAACAGGAAACGTTAGGGTTGTTTACACACTTGCATGTAGACATTGCCATACTTGCAGTCACAACTAGAGAATTCAAATGATAACAGCGTACTAAATGCAAGTGTCTGAGATGAAAAAAACTTCTAAAGTCACCCAATAACAACCTCAGCAGCAGTTGTGCCAACCTCATAGCTTTGAGGCTTTAATTGACTAATTTCCCTCCGAAAATACTATCATTACCTTGTGGCACATACTATGCTCTCACTAATAATTATTTGAAAAGAGATTAGGTCCACTCTGAAATAGATTGTACGTGATAGAAGAAAAATAAGAACAGTTCTGGAATCAGCGTAAAAAAGCGAACTAATACCACGTATAAATTTCCAGTCATCTGATATCATGCACACTAGTGGTATTGGTATATTTCTATACGGAGTGTCCACAAAGTCCTGCTACCAACCAATGAAACTTAGGTCGTAAACTATTTGAAATGGAGACATTCAGTTTTTTGCAACGTATTCTACATCTCTCCAAGATTTGTTTACATTTGTTGCAGATATTGATTTAAAAGACAATTACGACACTACAGGAAAAGGTCCAGTGTGTATGGTCGTATGCTGAGTCTAGTAAATCACCAGTAACTGTTCAGAAAAATTTCCGCCGGCAATATGGAAGAGATCCTCCATTCAAATCATGCATAATTGATGGGCCGAGAAATTTCTAGCGTATGGCACTGTGATAGACTTCCCAGGTACGAGCCAAGAAACTGTCGGCAATGGGCAACTTGCATTTCAACTCAGACCTCATGCTTAACGGGAACTGCATTTATCAAAATCAACCATTCATAAAGTCCTCCATAACCGGCTGCAAATTACGCAAGCGTTTCTGCCAACTGGCTTTCCTCGGCGTGCGGAATTAGCTGATTCCATGCTGAACGCAATTGACGAAAACAATGAGTTCCTGCAGAGGGTGATGTTGTCTGATGAAGCGAATTTCTTTGTGTCTAGACATGTTAACCGCCATAACATTCGGATATGGGGGTACTCGTGATTTACCACATTCAGCATACCATCGTACATATTGGGTATTTTTGCGTGGTGTTGTCACTGTATTTTAAAACACAATCTGCAACAATTGTAAACAAACTTTGAGAGATTTAAAATACTTTGCAAAAAACCGCATTCTCTGTCTCAAATAGTTTACGAGCTAAGATACATTGTTTTGGTAGCAGGACTTTATAGACACAATGTAATTTGGGTAAATCATAGGCGATTATGAATATCAGTGCAAAGTTTCATCGAAGTAGGTTGGTTACGTGGTTAGTAATTAATTTTATCCTCCTAGAATCGGATAATGGACCACAGCGACGAGTATTCTGAGAGCTTCCTTGTTAGATTATCAGAAAGCGCGTTTTATTCCGTATCCATTTTTGTAGAGGATACTCTTACAGTACGAAGTACCAAGTACACCCTGCCATTACATCTATTCAAAAATATCCAATCTGATCCTAAAATACAACTATGTCACTATCTCACAATTGCTAACGCATTCTTGTAAAAACAATGCACACCAGAAGGTGCATATTCAGTGGAAATTCATGGAATCCGCTGTGTTGCCTTGCGAACATGCCTATGCTAAATTATTCAGGGTATAATTATAACATTAATTAAGTCTTTTTCACATTTATTCCAAATTCATGACTTGGAATTTATGGATCAAAATAATAAATATAATGTACAACATACAAATTAATTCGTAAGGAATATTCTCATTGGCATTACAAAATGCGGATAAAAACACTTCACTTCCATACGCCGAAAGGAATTTGGATTTTATCTGCAAAGTGACTGATCTGCTAGATCTAGGGAGGAAGAGGAGATGATTACAAATAAAATCCCTAGTTCGACATGACACTCAATGGCAATTTTATAACAATGTTGTATTCTGTTAACCAACTTTCAACTACGGAGTATTAATTAAATATAGGAGGCTAAAATAATGTACAGGTATTGAGTAGTTTTATGCAAATATTGTCAAGCACCGGTGACTTGAATACAGGACGAGTTTTTGAATTTATCTAAACACAATTGTTTACACAGAATTTCCAAATGTTTAATGTTTCTCTTGTACTTCTTCACTGTACACACATATCATTTTCTGCTATAAGGTTTTCTTCTTTACAGTAATTTTATAATTCTTTTCTTCACACTATTAAACGTTTCCACTTAAAAACTTTGTTCTCTGTCACTCTTCCACATTTTCACTGGTCAGATAATACGGCCCGACTGATTCTAGCGACAAACCATCGCGATATACACTCATCAGAATTTTCGGACTCTTTATATACGCAAGGATCAGAATTATCTGGATCAGATTGGACCCCTCCTGAATAGAAAGTCAGAGCGGCCGATCTTTTATTAATCGAGTTAGACGCATATGAAAATTTCTCAGCAGGCCACACTGACTCGTGAGTCGAAAACTCACGAATCTCCTACTATACAAGGGGAGACCCGGCACTCACAGCCTCTCGCGAAATGTAAACGCGTGCCCAAAAATGCGTCACATTATTATTTTAGAGGGACATTATTTTTTGAGTATATATTTTCAATTTTCATCTTTATCCTTTCCCTTTGCATACGCATATCCTACCTACTGTTGGTATAAAGTATCTTCTTTGGGATTTAATTTCTCACTAATATGTTTAACAACAGAATCTCCTCAAATCATTATAAACTTCCTATATTTCCTTAACTGATATCCAATATTATAACTTTCTTCGTATTCCTCTTCTTCTTCTTCTTCTGCTTCTTCTGATTCTTCTTCTTCTTATTTTTGTTCTGCCTGGTGCAATTAAGTCATTGACATATTTTCACATCATTTTCACAGCATGTTTTTCCGTCCACTGTTTTCCTTTTTACTTTTAAACTTTATTCAGGTCGACCAAACTTTAATACACTAAATACATGTTTCGCAATTCTACTTTACATTACAGTCCTGTCATACATTAAGTTCAATCAAATATTGTTTTCTAAACAAGAATACCCGTTATCGATTAAAATCTTATGTTCAACAATCCACAAACCGTCAAAGTAGGAATCCACAATGACAGGCGTGAGTATTAAAAATGACACATTTTTGAATCAGTAACTTCCCCAGATAATTTTCATAAACTGCATAATAAACAACATGTATTCAAATAAAATTTAGTCGATATTCATTTTAACATTCTATAAAAATGAGTTGATTTCGTGTTTTAATGTGTGTTTCTTTCAAGTTAAAATCCTAAAACCATAGCGCTGCAAAGAAATGTGTAAAGAGCAAGTTATCTTACTACAGGTAATATGACAATATCAGCGGTAGATAAGGACATTAGGCCTTAATTCTGCGAGGGAAAATAATGTTACTAATTATATTATTAGATTTTTTTAGATTTATTTATTTAGCCTGGTGGAGTTAAGGCCATGTGGCCTTCTCTTCCACTCACCAGGATAAACATATATTACATCAGAATATAACAATCACAATGAACTCTAATATTAAATACTAAATAAAAATTTGATCAAAAAGATTATATCTATTATATTATGATGTATAATGCAACTAGTTAATGTTAGTTAAAATTAAGACTAAAACTAATAATAAATTGTATACAATCAAGACATATTAAATTGTCCCTGTCTGATGTATATATGAAACAAAGAAAAATGATGAGATATAGAAAACTAATTTTACGTTTGTACAATATTTAAAACAAAACAAAAGAAAATATTTGTTAATCTTAATATAATTTTCATAGATAATTAAATTTATAAATTGTTAAAAGAATACTATCAGTGAGGTGTATAAGTTAGTTTGTTATTAAATAATTCTTTAATTTGGTTTTGAAGGATGTTATAGGTTTTGACATGACAGTTCTTCTAACTTCGGGCGGTAGGGAATTGCATGTTTTGGTAAGCGAGATCCGTAAAAGATTATGAATAATATGACTGTGTGATGCATGATGGATATAAAGGACTATGTGCTGATGGGATCGAGTGGTCAAGATTATTGTGTGTCGGATAGTCTGATGAAGCCGGCGTGATACATAATTAGGCGATGATGTTGTGAAGGTTTTATTATAGAGAAGGGATAGTGAATGGCCAGTTCTCATACGATCCTTCTACGAAAGCCTGCCTACGATAATTGTTTTTCCAGGTCACGGTGGGGTTAACATGGTCAAATTTTGCGAATACCACAAGTAAAACGTGCGCAAAGAATTAATGAACACGTTGAAGTCTTTGAGTGTAAATAATATTTAAGTCTATAAACAACAAAGTGTCCCCAAATATTCAAAACGGGGCATTACAAGTGGTTCTCATATCTAACTAACATTTTGCTTAGAGAGCGGAATAGCAGACAATTTTCTTACGGCGATTTAATGAACTGAATCTTCGAGAAGACTGTTTTAGCCATGTAATGGTTTTATATGTTTGGGTATTCACAATTTAAGAGTCTGTTGTCCAATAAATAAACCTCCTAGAATTTTTTACTTGTCTCCCTATAAGGGATTTGAACTCCAATTATTGTACACAGTGTCGAGACTGTATTTATGTTAATTGTAGATAATAGTCTCTGGTGACACATACATGATTGATTGTGACTTTCTAGGATTTAATTGCAGTCAAGATTTAACTGTCCAAGTTATTAGTGAGGTCAACGATCCTCAGTGTATCCTATTTGGCAACAGCGGGCATTTGAGAGTATATTTGTACATGTGTGGATGTAGAAATTTTGCAATGTCCGTTCGCAAATAAATTATGTTTGCAATGCTTTAGGGAGTTAGATATGTCATTTATGTAGATTCAAAAAAGTAAAGGTCCAAGCACCGAACCCTGTGGAACCCCAGCTTTACAGAAGGACCAAGAAGAACATAATGCATAATTTCCAACAACAGATTGCTGGCGCTCATGAAGGTAGGAACTGAACCATTGCGTGGCACTATCAGAGAGTAAGAGGTTTTTAAGTTTATGCAACAATAAGTCCAAGTCTACCGTGTCGAAAGCTTTACTAAAGTCCAGTAATGTAAGAATGGTAAGTTTTCGATAATCAGCAGCTTATTACTATAATTATAAAATTTTAATATACAAAATGCTCTTCTTCAAGTTATATTATAGAGCGATTCCATGAAAATGTCATACCGAGGTGAAAATGTTGAAATTGACGCAGCAATAATTTTGTTGACGTAATATATATCTCCAAGGATCAAATGTTCTAATTCTGTAAGATAATGTTTCAAATGTGTATTATTTTAATCCAATATTGGTGTTAGAATTTGTCATATTCAAAACCTGTAAAAACACGCAAAATTTTACCAATTTGTTTTTTAATGATTTGGACGTATTAATTCGTTTTATTTCACAAACTCTCTTGCTAAACCATATTTTAATCCTCCCTAGTCGTAAATGTAATATTATAAATTGCAGTGTAATGTTCTATATACCTTAAATGTGACCTATAATTGTTAACTGTAAGTTCTGGTCAGTCAGTCACAAAAACGTATAAAAATTACTATATACGACATAATAATTGGTAGATTAAAATTTCCTCTTGGATTCTACATTATCGGTACACAACTAACAAGAACGTATTGATGACATTTTCTTGTACAGGCATTATTTGTCCCGCTAGATTCCCGTGATTGACTGACTTATTCTCTCATTTATAATGCTAATATTCATGGCACACTCAGCTGCTAGCTGCACTCTGCTGAGGATTTAACATAAACATGGTTTAGGAAGTCTGGTTGACTGTTCGGCTCAGCTGCTCCATAAAATAATTACTGACCATTTTTCTGTGCCAATGTGAGCTAAAAGGCAGTCAGCGGAAGCATTTAAATATATTCAAGAGAAGGTGCATTAAACAAAACAGCCATACTTGTTGATATCTCAGAACATTACACCTCCTCCTGGCGCGACAGACCTATAAGGCACTTAGCCTAACAGCCGGCTGCTGGCCTCACATCATTGTGTGTCAATCACAGAGGTAGATGCTAATCCAGCCAGTGTAGGGGTGACATGTGGTCAGCATGTCGAGTTCCCCAGCCGTTACAGCTGATTTTCTCAACCAGGAGCCGCTACTTATTGTAGCTACCCAAATGCCTCACGATGCTGGATGGGCACCGGTCCCATACTGCCGAAATACCATGAGAACATTTCTTCCCCATGGAGACTCGAACCAGCGCAAATCCCATAGACCTGATCCAAGACTTCTTACCTTAACCACTCGGCTACGGCTCGGGACGAAAATTATACCTACAAAGAACAAAATGATAATGGAAAAATTAGCATACCTCCATATTATTGTTTTTGCCTAGTTTAGATGGAAGGTGACAGAGAAGATGAGAAGAAATACTTTGCTCTAGTGTAATGATATGGGACACATAGCAAGTTGCTAAAGAAAAGTGTTTTCTGAACTATAGGGATTTCTTCCAAAACTTGAGGTGATAACATTTTTCAGTTGGATCAGCAAGTAATAGAAATAGACCTATACATTTAGAAATGTGACACTGCTTACTTGAATATTTGGCTGTTGACATAAAATGGAACTTATTTGCATCGCACCATGGAAAGTAAGCTATAGATGCGATTGGTGGCCAAGTGAAAAGGATGGCACGGATATATGAAAAATCGGGAAGAAGATACAAAATTGTGCAGAATTATGTAATGTGAACTATAAAACCAACCAAATAACTATTCAGGAGGAGCCACAAAATTATACAGAAGGAAAGAAATGTTTACAAAAACAATTTGAATATTTTGCATCTATCACAGATTCATTGCGTACACAACGTGAAAAGCGTTTGGACCCGTATGTTATAGAATATGCACAACTGTCAAACAAACAATCAGCGCAAAAAATTCATAAGTTTCTGTGTTAAAAAAAAGTAAAACTGAATGACGCGACAGGCCTAGAAAGCCCTTGGCTACTCATTTCACATCCAAGTATATCAATCACAGAGGAGAGCAATCATCTAACCAATATACGGTGCTATGTGGTGAGCATGTCGGTTACTCCAAAAGTTGTTGCTTTTTTTTCTCGATTGCAACCGCTAAAATATTGTAGTTGCCAAAATTCTTCGAGATTCTGGGCGGGCACCAGTCTCATTGTGGCCGAAATTCTACGAGAAAATGTATTTTCTCATGGGGACTGGAATCAGTGCTTTCTATTGAGACATCTTGAATCAAACCATTCAGTTACAGCGTGAGACTTCATGTGTGACAGGAAACATTATTTTTATTAATTGGTCAAATCAAGTCAACATAGCGGCGAATACTAGAGATTGAATAGATGCATAAGCAAATCTAATACATCGATGTTATGAAATGAATCACCAGTGTGGAGCTAATTAGTGTTTCACCTCTATCGCTCTGTAAAAATGGAGTTCGTCACGTCAGCAATTGGACAGCTTGCGATTTATAATAATTTGTTTCGAAAGTGCATGCACATTGATAAATAACTAACTTATTAAGAATGTGTGTGTAGAAATCAAAAATATTAAATCCTGCATCACGTAAATTGTAATCAGTTACTATATATATACTAGAAGTCCCGGCCACGCGTTGATGTGGTACAAGTATACGTTCAAAATTTAAATTAAGTTGCTGTCTTTCAGCCAGATTACTTAAAACTAATACTTACACACGAAATTAATAATATTGAAAATAAAATAAACACTGAACACACTTAAATTATGAAATAATCAAAATTTGTAATTCAATTGAAATTCGCGGTTGCAACAAAAAGCATAGCCATCTGGATCTCTCTTTGTTAAGTAATAAACCAATAACCTTACCAAATTACCTTACACCGCCATTTGTTAGAATCGTATGGAACTGACAGATAATTACAACGCCATCTGTTAGAATCGTATGGAACTCACAGATAATTATAACTCTTTGTTAAATAATAAACAAATAATTTGCAATAAAGAATAATGCGACTATAAATTTAGTTGTAAACTACTATAAGTCTCAAGTTGGATCAAACTGCACACAGTGTTCAAAATTTAATTAAAGTCGGTTCAGTAGTTTAGGATTCCATCGCGGACAAACAACGTGACACGAAATTTATATTTATGTATATATATATATATATATATATATATATATATGCAATTGTAGTAGGTATATTTTACAATAGAGAAGGCACTTTGTTATTAAATATTTAATATTTGTTCTTAGTGTGTCTAAATGTCACAAAAAGTATGGTGCGTGTAGGCAAACAGTTTTCGGACACTTTCGAAACCAGAATGGGTTGCAACAAGGAGATGCACTATCTATCTCCTCTACTATTTAATTTTGTACTAGAGCATGCCATTAAATCTTTACAGAATGAGGAAGGCTTACAACTCAATGGTATTAATAAGCTGTTAGTTTATGCTGATGACGTAGTACTTTTGGCCGATAGCGAGGAGATACTAAAGGACAACACGCACACACTATTGAGTAACACTAAGAAATTAGGACTGGAAGTAAATATCAATAAAACTAAATATTTTTTCACACATAGAAATACATTATATAATGGAAATGGACAGCTAATAACAAATGAGGGAAATTTCGAGGAAGTGACTGAATTCAAATACTTTAGAACAATAATCACAAATAGGAATGAGATGCTCAAAGAAATTAAACATAGGCTCAATTCTGGAAATGCGTGCAATTTTGCATTGAAGAGACTCTTGATGTCCCAACTCCTTTCAAAAAACGTTAAACTGAAAATATATAAAACTATTATTCTACCAGTTATATTATATGGGTGCGAAACATGGACTCTTTCTTTAAGGGATGTAAGGAGATTACAAATATTTGAGAATAAAGTACCTAGGAAAATTTTTGGACCAAAGAGAGATTAAGAGACAGGTGAATGGAGAAGACTACATAACAATGAACTACATGACCTTTATAGGAAGCGAGGTGTAATAAGAACAGTTAAGTCTCGTAGACTGCGATGGGCAGGACATGTTGCACGTATGGGGAATGAAAGACTTGCATGGAAGATTATTGTTGGAAAGCCAGAGGGAAAACGCCCAGTTGGTAGACCAAGAATGAGGTGGTAGAATTACATTAACTATGATTTGAGGGAAGTAGATTATATAGGGAATGATTGTAAAGCATTATCTCAGGATAGGGATGTATAGAGAGCTTATGTCCAAGCGGCCATGAACCTACGAGTTAGATTGTGCCAGTGAGTAAGTAAGTAATTTTATATAATTTAAAACGGTACATGGTAAGCGAATTATTTAAATTATATTATTGATTTAAATTAATGTTTATTCTGCTGCAAAATTAAATTTAACCATTTTCGTGGAATGGATAAAGTGTTGTGAGTTATTTATTAATCTCTGTTATCGAAAGCCGTGCATCTTTTGATCTAGTGTGATAGTATTTTGTTACAATTTGGTAATCTTTGCATTTTGAAGAAAAATAAAATCAAATATGATAAGTCAAGTTACAGAAAGTAAGGTTCCAGTCAGTCACACATCACCTATATAGGATATTAACGTCGGTATGGAATTGTGATTGAAGTCACATTGGTTTAATTAGAATAGTAACTTGAAATATGTGCACGGCCAGAAAGGTATTTAAGAAAATTTAAGTAGGAATCACACTTTCATAAGAATGATTAGTAGGATGAACATGTTAAGCTTGCCTAATATGAATTGATTTTTTTTGTATCGTTAGTCATTCGCAGACATACTTAGATTAGATAAAAAACTAAGTTAATGAATTTCTTTCAGAAGTTTTAATTTATTTACAATCTTAATCACATTCATACTCTTCCTCTGTCATATCTCGTAAGGTAACACACTCCCCACTATCAACCAACTGTTAATACACTGTTCCAAAAACAATTAGAGGAACACTTATGGGAAATATTGGCAGAATATTTTGAGTTTCAAATTGGATAAAATGGTTTAAGACATGTAATGATTAATAAAGTTACATTGTGTTGTGGTGATATATTTTACTTATTTATGAAAGTAGTTCATGTCAGTAAAAACGAATTAATAACGCTGACAATTAACTTTTCAAATAATTCCGCGATGTAAGCAATTGAATATTGTGCTTATTTTTCAAAGTTAAACACTCGTTGTATATAGTTAGTATCCTCCACGACATTCGATGACACTTTGGCAACTTCGTGGCATGCTCCCAATAAGACTCTGGATTTCCTCTTGCGGGATATTCTCTCATTCCTCCTTCAGAGCATCTCCAAGTTGCTGCAGAGTTTGTGGAGCTTGATGTCGGTCCCTGACCTTCCTGTCTAGAAAATCCCACAAGTGTTCAATAGGGTTGAGGTCTGGGCTAACCGCTGGTCACTCCATTACCTCAATTTCATTCCTCCTCAGGAAATCCCTGGTGACAGCCGCAGAATGTGCCCTGGCATTATCCTGCATAAACAGAAATCCAGGGCCTACTACAATTGCAGCAGGTACTACATGCTCTTCCAGAACGTGCTCGATATACCGGACAGCATTCAGTCGTTGGGGAACAAGTACAAGGTCCGTACGATTGTTGTACATAACTCCGGCCCACACCATTATGGAACCTCCTCCGAATCTATCAATTTCCTGTACAGCCTCTGCAGAAAATCTTTATCCTGGCCGTCCCCACACCCTCAATCGACCATCACAACGTGTAAGACGATACCTGGATTCGTCCGAGAAGAGCACAGACTCCCACTGGTTCAGGTTCCTCCAATCACCATGATTTTCAGCATACGTACGTGTTGCTGCCTTATGCCCATTTGTTAAGCGTGGTTTTTTAAAGGGCCTTTATTGACGAATATTCTCTTTCCTTAATCTGTTCCTTATGGTTTGGTCTGAAACCCGGATTCCGGAAGCCATATGAAGGTCATTCTGCAGGTCTATTGCAGTTTTTGTACGCTGTCGAAGAGCAGAAAGAGCAACGTATCTGTCATCCTGGGGGCTTGTTTTAAAGTTACGGCCCTGGCCACGTCTTCTACAATACTGACCTGCCTCTCTGTGCCTGTTGCGTAACCTGGACACCACGGAAGGAGAAACCCCAAGCTCTCTAGCCACTTGTCGCAGAGATTGACCTTGTCGTAAAAGATGTAGAGCATGATACACTTCAAACTCATTTAAATGCCTCATTTTGTCAGAGACTTCAATAAACAAGGCAATAATCAACATTCGTCACTATAGCAACATCAGGAAGCTTACCAATTAGAAGTGGCCAGTGCCTTCCAAAATAAAAAAAAATCTCTATATTTGTTATTTGAGGTAATTTCTCTGTATTTAGGCAATGGTCCTTTAAAATTTGTATCCAATGATAAAATTAATAATTCAATTTACATATTGTCCAACTTTCAGCATCACAGCTTTAAAAAACAATTACTTATTCGATTTATTACAAGTGCTCCTCTTATTGTTTTGTGCAGTGTATATGTAATGTATTTTTCTCTGAGATGTTTTATCGAATGTTGTAGGTCATCGTGCATTACACGTACAAGAATCCTATTGTCTTCTGTGAGGCATCGGACTTGGTGGTATTGTGTGTTTTATTCCGATTGAATAAATTGTGTATTTAGGAAATTGTCTTGTTTTCATAAGTGTTTATTTTCATGAAGCTCTATATGACTTTTTGTATCGCTTCATCAATGGCCTTGTGTAGATGTGAATCTGCATGTTGTAGAGCTAGTGGAGCTTCTATTTGTTATATAAATGTTAATTGTGTTTTGAATGTATTCCAGTCAGCTTCATTGTGTCTGTATATTAAAGTCGGTTCTGGAAAATTTTAGAACTTGGTTGCTGATGAAAATACTGTGATTTTTATGGATACATGATCTGAGTTTCGTAGAGGTAGCATCTCGGCATTGTAACATGTCATTTGATGTTTTGTGTCATAATTATTTTATTAGGTGATCTGAAATTATCACTTTCACATATAGGTAACCTTATAGGTTCTGGTGTGTTGATATGCCTTTGGGTTGTGGCTTATAGTAGTCTTACTAGATCGGCGCCTATTGTGCAATGATGTTTATCATTTAGTGTTGAATGATGTGCACATATATCCCCTACATTTTGTTTATTAATCATATCTGGTAGATATTGTAGATACTCAACAAATATCCTAGTTCGCCTTGAGGAGATATGAATATTGTTGTTTCATCTATGTTTTTATTGCTGTTTTCACTTGTTATTGTGCAAGGTTCTAGGTTGTGGAATCTGTCAGCTATGGTTTATTCTAGTGTTTCAAGAGTGCATTTATATAACACAGCTACTCCACCACGGTTACTGCCATATTTTCCGAATACATTATAGTGTTGTGTAATAAAAAAATTTGTGATTATTTATATTTGAGTAAATAAGGTATGAGATCATGTATTAATTGTGTGAGTTCTGTAATACTAATGTTTAGGTCATTTATGTTGCAGTGCATAATTGTTAATTCGTCTACTTTTGTCTGATCTACTACATTTTAGGTTGTAGGAGTCAGAACGCTATGTTTTTTCGTGATGTTTTCTTGAAAGTCCGTGATTGAAGTACTTAGAGATTTTTTTTTCATTTTAGCCATTTTCTGGGGAGTCAAGAGACAGCAATGGACGAGTCAACATCTATCAACGGCAGCGGAGGGGTCCGGCGTAGCTTCAAAGCATCTCCTGCCTCGATCAACGCCCGGATGGTGGAGTAAATCTATGCGGAAAACGGCGTCACCCTCTCCTAGCGGCAAGCGTTACATCGTCTGACAGTTACTTTTCAGGTTGAGGATTCTCTTATCTACAAACGTATCCAATAATACACCTACCCCAAAGGCACTAGGCCTTTCACATCTCCTCCTAGCTCGCCTCGGCACCCGGAGTCTTTGTCTAGACACTTCCTAACTTGTTTACCTCTAATTGCTCACCCTCAGAACATTCCAGCATGCCAAAACCAGAGTCCTAGCTCAGAAATCACACTAATCGCGTATCGCACACGGCGTAAAACAAAGCAAAATAAAACTTGGACTCACATAACGGCAAATAACAGTGTCGATAATACAGAAATCCAATCTTCCTGCTGATTGATCACGGATTCTCATCACAAATGTGTGAAGGGGCTTCTGGGGCCTCGGGTACGATAGAAACGCGCATAAGCGCAAGATAAACCCCTACACTGCTGATTCGACGGGAAGACCTGCCGAAATTAGAGCTTTCAATGAAGAATTTTCCAAAACCCCGACAGCATTCACGTGCGAAATCACTAAGCTCGGAACTAGGGTTTAGGCTGAATACGTTGTCAGCTTATCACAAATATAAACAGCTGCTGCAACAGCGTACAATCCCCTTCAAAGAGAGGGCGAACAAATCACAAATTGCTGTAAGCAGATTTGTAATAAAAGGAATTGACCCCAATGTGTATCGGTCAGCGATCCAGGAAGAACTTAAAAGTTTCGAATTTGAGGCCCTATAAGCTGCCTATATGACTTTTGGACGGACCAACGATCCGCTGCCCATTTTCTCGGCAGTCCTGGTAGACGGACCCACTTCCTAGGATATAACAAAAATAAAACGACTGTGTTGTTGTTATGTAAAAGTCGAACCATACAGAAGACTACCAGAAACACACAAAGATATCCCAAGCCTCAATAGAATGTAATAGAACCCAGGAGGCAGTACCAGTTGAGCTCGCTCCTGCTGCCTCTAAACCAAATAAGACAATTCGCTAAGTAAAAGGATAGAATAATCGGAGAGAGTTGAGCTCGCTCCTCAACCTGAAGCAATTAACCTTAGCGACGCACATATCGAGGTAAAATCTCCGGAAAATAAAACAGATTCTCCTCAGCTAGAGAGACAATTTTATAGAAAACACAGCTCCAGTCACACTAGTTTTGAAGAACTGGAAAATAGATCTCTTAAATAGACAGAAACAACCCATCCGAAGTTGTTGAATGCACGGATATGGACAAAACAGAAATGCCCATGCTGGTATAACTGCCCAACGCACAACGAATGAATCGGAGTGTAATCCGATCCACAAAATCGTCAAAAGGCTGGAAGAAATGCCATTAAGATATCAAAACACGCTACAATTCAGGGTCACGTTGATAAAGGATCGCAATACATTTGCCAACTACCCGTCGGGAGACAAATCAACTACAACAAAAACGTCTTATAACCGGACGATATGACTAATTACATATTGTAGGCCTACACTTAGGGACAAAAAGAATGGGCCGACTCTTGATCTCTAATATTTCAAGTTCTAACGCGCAATTCACATGAGAAAACTAATTGCAGAGTAGAGCTACAATGCGTTTTCCTTCTTCCTTTGAAGAGTATTCTTTCTAAACGCAACAAGGCAGTGAAAGTGTAGCTCAGTGCTTAGTGGCTTGATTCGTATGCAAAAATATCGCAGGTTAGATTCCCGGAGAGGTTAATTTTTTTTAAATTTCTACACTGCTTTCCAATTCTTCCAGACCTATCTCCCTCATATCTCTTTTTACATCATCTGTCCATTTAAATCTAGGTCCACCCCTCTTTCCTTTTTCAGGTGGAATCCATTCCAAAGCTTCTCTGGGTAATCTTTTCTCTGCCATCCTACGTATATGATCACACCATTCTAGTTGTCTGTATCTCACAAAATCTAATATTGAATTTTGGACTTTCATTTGTTGTCTGATTATTGTTTTTTCTGATTTTTTTTTCCAATTTAGAATGTCTAGTTGAGCGTCTGATACAATCCATTTCAGCAGACATAAGCTTTAAATTCAAATTTTTATTCAGATGCCAAGTTTCTTCACCGAATATTAGCGTGTTTCGAATTATGGAATTATAAATTTCTAATTTGGTATCTATTCTTATCCCATAAAACTCCGTTTAACATTATTATGATCGATCTGCCTTTTTGAATTCTATATTTCATACAATTTCCTTGGGGACATTTTGAGTTAATTTTGATCCCCAGGTAATTACATTCTTCACATCAATACTGATACATCCCATCACCATTATTATTATTATTATTATTATTATTATTATTATTATTATTATTATTATTATTATTATTATTATTATTATTGTCCATCATCTATGAGCTATTATTATGATGGGCTTGACATATATAAACTAAATATTTTAATTCAAGATTCAAACTGTTTCCTCACTAATACGTAAAAATAAATAAACTCATAAATATATGAAGCCATATTATATTTTATTACATAAATTTATAGCATTATTATTAATACGTGTTACTGCACGCACAATTAAATTTATTCCGGTAGCTAAATAGTGTTACAGAATTTACGAAGGCAGGAATATTACTTAAGATAGTGTAAAATGGACGTAGATTCTATGGCAGGAATTTAATATTATAGGATATATTTTGCGAAATTACAAGTTCATAAATATGGCTTTCACATATATTTAATCTTGTTGTAAGAAGTTTAACGATCTACGCTATCCGTACATCTGATACTAGTTGCCCTGTTTACTTTTACACTATGAACGAGAGTTGAGCTTTATTTAAAATGTCGCAATTATAGTAATATTGTATTTGTCCAACACTCTTAAATATCTAGAAACATGCCTCCTTCACTGTTCTTTAACTATTTAAGACGATTAAAACCAAATACAGCGTATTTAAAACATTTAACAATGCGTTACCTCGTCAACCTCAGCTATGGCTTTTCGAGTTTGCGCAGTGGGCCATAACAGGAACTCTGCTTTTTGAAGTGGCTCATTCTTGTTGTCTCTAAGTATACATTTACAATGGACCAAAATTGTGATTAAGCGATTAAGGAAATTAATGTTTATTTTCGAGTTGGAAAAGAAAATTACAAAACAGAACAGCGATATCAAGAAATGTTAATAATCACTTTTGCAAATAGAAAACTTAATTTGTTAAGCCTCCTACGACTTAACAAAACTAAACTTCGGACCAGTTTCTGAAGAAGCAACTTTAACCTCAGCTAGGACTGTACAATATGAGAAAACATTCATTACTGGCAACTCATACGGAGAAACTGATGGAGATTTCATCAAACATATTTTCCCGTACAAAGAATTCAAAATTAAAAAAAAAAATCAGTCCAATCAAAAACATATTGAGAAACCAAACCCAACTCTAAGTACACAAAACACGGCTAAAACTACCCCAAACGACACAAATAATATATAAAACAGTGATAAAATACACACAAAACACAACAAAACAAAATTACCAAATTTGCAATGCTCAGTAAAATTCTACATATAGGAAACAGAAAAACAAGATACTCTTTGAAAATTACAAACAATCGAACGAGACTTGGCAATCGAATACATCTAAGATATACAATTAAAGAACACGCACCAGCATTAATAAATACAAACGCGCAAAATTATTGTACTCTAAGATTGAAAACAACTACACTAATTTCACAACTGAACACCAATTTAGCATTTTCAGTGAAAATAATACCCAAACAGCCTTTGGACGTAAAGCAGATTACACTTAAAGGCGAGCCTTAACAACACAAAAACAACGGTACTCACTAAACGATACTCTGGAGTGATGCAAGATATTGATCATTCCCTTGCCGAAGAGGAACTTCAAAAAGGCCTTAAAGAAGCACACTAATTAGGTCCTTTTCAAAACTGAAGAGTAAGATATTTCGCATCAAAAAATGCTCAATTACTATTACATTTTCCTGGATTAACCAATTCCAATTCAACTCTGCTAGATGGTTGATATAAAGTAGCGAGAACGTTAGCAAAAACGACATAGAGATGGCGACATCCGGTAAATCCTAAAGAAATCAATAAATATAATGCCAATGAATGCACATTGTAAGGTTTTCAAGGTTTCCCAGCAAGAAAATAATATGATAGGAGATTAAAATCATTTGTATAAAATTAAAAGTTTATACTGCATCTGGTTTATATATGGGTGGATTTACCTTGTAATTTTGGTGTGCTAGATTCAGTGGTAAAATTAGTTATTCTCCATAATGTCACATTTTTTTATATTCACAGCAAACGAAAAAAAAAAAAGAAAATCCTAACCGCAAAACCGACAGAATGATATACAAAAAAGAAAAGCACACTCAGAATTCTGAAGTGTATTTGCCAATACAAGCACGCGTGACTATTGTGCCAACAGAGTTGGTAAATTTAATCGTACTACATTTTCTACATTAATCTTCTAATTTATTGGAGAAATGTGACAATGATGGTATTACTTTGTATACCGTTTCATATATATATATATATATATATATATATATCTAACAAGTTCTCAACAGTTGATGTCCATCTTTGAAGGGTTCCAGTTTCTTTGATAATGGTGTTCCATTGGAAGGGTGTATTTGGCGAAATCGTTCAACATTTTCATCGCTTACAGTTCCCAATTTATCTGCAAAAGTGAATTCTAAGCGATATTCTACTACCCACGATCTTATAAATGTACAGCGCATCACTGATAATCGAATCGTAGTAATCAGCTTTACCATTGAAAGAAGGTCATTCAACCAATTCAGAATTTGTATTCATGGTATCATAGTTTGGATCTTTCAACAATTTTCTTAAATGTGGTCTAATATTTTAAAATTATTTCAGCTTTGTTTTACCACATTTCAGGAAATTTTCCTTCATATCATTGAAGGTCGAACCACCTTTATCCAACGCTTTTACGAAGTTCTTCATAAGACCAACTTGACGTGGAGAAAAAATATATGAATTTACTGTCTCAACCAATGTAGTATTCTCTTTTTCTTTTTTTAATTTTCTTTTCCAGTGATATATGATGTCATAGGACATCCCTTGACTATATACTTGATCTTGGTGTCACAGGCATAAATCAAACGTAGCTATTGCTATATTGTATTATTTTTCCGGTCAGAGTCATTATTCCAACGTATCAATGTCACATTATATGTAGCTGTGATCCGTGGCATGTTATTATATGAATGAGAAGCTCTGAGTATTCCTGCTAAATGCTATAAAGTAAAATTCAAATTGTTCAAAATAAATGTTTGAAAATCAAACTTTCGGCTCCATGCTGTACAAGGAGAGCAGAGCTTCACGAAGAAGCTAAATTGCCCTACTTTTTGACACTATAGTACAGGATCATTTTACCATGATGTTTCATGAAATACCGAAACATGAAAACCCGATAGTTCAGAAGATAGTGGTTAAATATCCAGAAAAAATTATACGTTAATACCTCTACCCTTATTCATCCTCGAGCTCGAAAATTCAGCGTCAGCTCCAGAACAATGTAACCTGACACGCCTAATGTACGCAGTTATCGCTGTCTAGCCTCTAATACCTCGTTCTGGAACTACAATCACAATTTTGCGGAGTGAAACTGTCTGTCTGTCTGTCTGTCTGTTTTGTGACGGCAGTTGTTTTGCCGTCCAGTGTGTTGTTTCCGGGAACTGATTTTTCCCTCGGCAGCAAAATTAATAATGTCTAACTCTAAGTGACTTTCCTATAGTAACTTCTATCTAAACGGTGTTTTCTTAAGAATTTATTACGAGATATGGGAACGAAGATGTTTTGACATGCGCTGTGTTGGTATTTAGCGACATGTGCCACTAGATTAATTCTTATGGAGATTGTTCTCCAGTGAATAGGTTTTATGCACTGTACGCCATTACAGTAGTTGTCCTATCGTGCGTACTATTGGATTATCATGTTCCAAAACGTTTTGATACATTTTGGTAACTTGATCTTTCACAATAGCATCAAGATAGGGCAATTGTGCTGCTTCGTGTAGCTCTGTTATTCTTGTATACATAGGTGCCGAAAATATAATTTTTAGACATCTGTTCTGAATTATTTGGATTTTCTGTTTATGTTTTTTTGGCAAGAATACTTAGTGCTTCACAGCCGTACGGTAACATGCTGCGGATTACTGCTACATACAATGTAATCTTAATCCGTCTAGCGAGTGTTGTATCCCGGAAGGTTGGATATAATATAGCTATAGCTGTATTTGATTTTTGTTTCACGTCATTTACGTGATGTTTGAAAGTTAATTTTAGGTCGAGATGTAGTTCGAGATACTTAACTGCAATCTAATTGCGTAGAATTTGTGCACCGATTGTGAGCTGTACCGGTGGGGTTTGGGAACATTTGGAAAATAGTATTAATTTGGATTTGGTTATGTTCAGTTTGATATTCCAGAGACAGTACTAATCATAAATGACTAATAACTATATCTGAAACTTTAGGATTCTGTGGTGCAAGGAGCTAAGTTTGGTTTGGAAATAAAAATCTGTATCATCGGTAAATGATGCAGCCTTTACTGAAGGAGGGTTTGGGAGGTCGGAGACATAATAGTTGTAGAGCTTTGGGGATAGACCTGCTCCCTGTGATACACCCGCTAATATAGATTTGAAGTCAGATCTATGTCCATTTATCGATACAAAAAACTTCCTGTTTAATAGGACGGTAGATATAATTTTGATTAGATTTGGTGCCAAGATGAATTTATAAGCGTTTATATTAATCCATTGATCCGGGTTGCGTCGAGGGCCTTCTCGATGTCTATAAATATTGCTACTCCTCCTGCCATTAAACACAGTAACGATCTGATCAATAAGTCTCGCCAGTTGTAGTGCGGTATTGTGTGCGTTCCGAAATCCATATTGCTAATTTGGTAGCAAATTTTTATTCTGAACTTCCGATTTTTTTAGCCAAAATCAGTCTTTCTGACAGTGTTTCCAGATCAGATAACATACTTATTGGTCGTAGATTGTCAGGATTTGATGGGTCGTTGCCACCTTTTTGGAGTACTATGATGTTTGCCACTTTCCATGCGGTAGGGAAGTAGTTAAGTTTGAAACAAAACTTAAATATTTTAATTAGTAGGATCAGGGCTTTACGGGGTAGGTGTTTCATAGCTAAATTTGGGATCTTATCTGTGCCTGGGGCGCAGGTGGTTCTTAGGAATTGGATGTGGTAGCATAGGTCTTTAAGGAGAATATCCGGGTAGATGGGAACTGTAGGAGTAGCAAGGAAAGTGGTTACCATGTCGTTGACATTAGCTTCATGGACTGGTGTGGAGAGCTCATGTGGACGGAATCGGTCTTCGAGATGGGATGCAACATGTTGGGCTTTATCATAATGATGATAAGCCCAATGTCCATTATTATTTAGCGCAGTTGGCGCGGGCGGTACTCTATTAATTTTGATTAATTTGATAATCTCCCATGGGCTAGTTTTATTAACATTATAAGTATTTAATTATAGTTCCCAATCAGTGTTACTTTTTTCTCGAAGTGTATTTCGTACAGCATTTGCGTACCGAATGTATTGCTGTTTGCGTTCGGGTGCACCATAGTGTCTGTAAAGTTTTTTGAAATAGCGCGTGCGCTCAGGATAGTGTAGTAGAATTGGGTCTGTATGAGGTGTGTGTCGATTTGTTTGCGTGCTTGTTGTTGTATACTGTAATGCAGTGTTTACGGTGGCTTGAAAGTTTTGTATGGAACGTTCCAACTCGTTAACGGATTCGACCTGCAGTTTAGGGTCTATGCATTCAGAGAGGAAGTTCGAGTATTCTGTCCAATATTTAGTGAAGTGTACGTCCTGAAAGGTGGAATGAGTGTAAGATTTGTTGTAACTGTATATAGTATCGGTACATGGTCTGATTCCAGATCATGCTGCAATGTGTTGATATTTGTGGAGATGGCTGTGTTTTTAGATATAGCTATGCCAAAGATGTCTGAGCGCAAGCCTTGGGGTGTTTCCTGAAAGTGGGTGTGTTCATTGGGTGCTGAAATTTCAATATTGTGTTGATGACAGTATGCCTGTATGACCAGACCTGAGGCATTTGGTACTCGGCAGTTCCAGAATAGATGTTTGGCATTAAAGTCTCCCGCCAGAAGGAATCTGGGGGAAACAAAGTTAGGATATTTAAGTCGTGCCGAGTAAGTGGACGTAGCGGGGATTTGTAGATGGATGCTATGAAGAGATCTTGATTTGGTGAGATAGGTATGAGTATACCAGTGGCTTCAATGAATTGAAGCCCCTGGATATGTATGGAACGATGTCCAAAGGCATTCCTGATGCAGATGGCTGTGCCACCCATTGGGCCAGTAAGTGTGTCTGTTCGGTATGTGTGATAGTCAGCAAATCTAAAGTGATGGTTAGGCATTAAGTGCGTTTCGTTGATCAGTAAGATATCTATGTTGCTTTGGTGTAATACAATCTTCAGTTCTTGGAACTGTTCGCCAACTCCATTGGCATCAAAAGCCATGCCTTTGAGAATGTTACCTTGTGTAAACTTGTTACACATTTTGGAAGAACATATTCACCAATTGAGATATGAACATGAATTTCTCCATTGGGCTTTTTAGTTTAGCCATTGTTGGCTGGACGTCGTGAACCAGATCATTAATTGAGGATGGTGATAGGGAATTTAGGTTAGGGGTGCACTGGATGGAAGCAAAGCGTTCTTGTGCCGGTTGATTTCTGTTATTTTCGGTGCTGTGGTTTTACTGTATGAAATGCCGGGATACGTTAATTTTGACGTGAAAGTTCGCGGTGCAGGCTTAGCTTTCGGCAATTTAGGTTCTTGTGATTTGAGAAAGGCCCCGTTTGTTTTGATGTATTTATGACACTTTTTGTAGGACGCAGGGTGCCCCTCTTTCTCCACAGTTTGCGCACTTCAATAGTGAAGTGTCAGTTTGAGCATCGACTATCACTGTACACTTCAGACGACTATGAGACTGAGCACAGATAACGCAACGTGGTGAAAGTTTCAGGCTGTGAAAGTATGATTGAAGCGCTGGCAACGAAAGCATTGCTTCAGGCCAGCGCGTGGTCGGTATGCCTCTATGGAGACTACTACAAACAAAAGCTTTTTCAGATCATAAATTGTTTTGCCTTTTATGTGTTCTGGTTCTATGAGATAGATTGATAATTTAGTCTTCTTCTTTTTTGTAATTTGCTTTACTGAGCCGACTGGGTATTCTAGATCAATCAGTTCTGCTTTTATTTCATCGACATCTATGTTATTTGGAAGACATTTTAGCATGACCTTCAGGGGTAAGTCCTTTTTCATTTGAAATGGTAAAAGCCTTTTTTCATTGAGTCGAAGAAGGCTTCAATGGTTTGAAAGTATTCTATAGTTTGAAGGTAACACCTCAGCTTTCATGGGTATTTACTATTTTAGGATCTTTTCAAAGTATTTTATAAGTTTCTTAATAATTTTGAAAAGGTCACCGTGGCCCATCACCGTTATGGGTGGGGGACGGGGGGCTTTTTTGGAACAGTTTTAGGCTGGTTTGAATTTGCTGTTGGTTAGAATTTGTGGTGGGTTGTGATAGAGTTGGAGTAATCTCCATACGTTCTGGTTCACTAGTGGGACCAATCGCACTTCCTTCTAATTTATCGTCAATGTTATTATCTGCCAAGAGAGAGAATGTGTTGGCCGTTTCTATAAAAGGAGGCGTAGAACTTTGCTTTTTTTCAGTTTCATCATTTTTCCTCTTATTACCTGTGTCTTTTTTATCCGGTTTTGATTCTTGTTTCTTATTTGACACTTTCGGAGTGCTTTGGGGATTTTCTTTTTTCGTTTGATTCCTTTGCTGGGAACTATTTACTATTGCAGGAAAGTCCTCTTTTTCTGTGATGAAACAGGCTGTTTGCATTTCAGTAACAGTATATTTTACTGCTTGGTGCAGAAAGTGGATGAACTGGGAAGCGTCTTTTACTTCTGTTTTCTTGATTGTATCAAGTTTTTTAGAGATCCAATTGTTAAATCATGTGTAATTTGGGTTTTCCCGAAATCTTTAAAAGTTGTTAGATAGTTTATATTGAGCAGTAGAGCACCTCTAATTTCGTTTGAAATTGTGATGTCATTATCGGCCAATTCATGTTGCTTCGGCTCAATATAAGCATAAAATCGATAACAGACTCTTCCCAATACGCAGAAGAAAGTGCGTTTGGTTGATCCGTTTCCACATCGGTCGTGTTGCAATCGGCCATCGTGCTTGGCAAGCCAAGACTTAGTTCTTTGCCGATTTTATACTTCACTATGTGAACGGTTGATTTACCTATCTTGTTTTAGATAATAATTAACACTATATACACTTTAAACACAAGAAACACTTACACTATGAAAGCCAGTTAACCTAGTTGTAATTGAAACGCAAAAAACATTGAAAAAACTTACATTTTAACTAATAAATTGGAATAAACGCAACACACTAGGACGAAAAATCCACTGAAATGGACACTTTCACTCATGTTGAGACCGTTTTCAAAGAGGTCCGCTTCTTTATTACAGAGACTCAGTACACAATCCAACGATAGCAACCTTATGCCCCGCTATGTTGTATACACCCGTGCACACAATCTTAAAAATTACTCCGTAAAAGCGGAGATACTAAAAATTATTCTAAACAAAAAATTTTAAATTGCGGAGCATCGGATTACCCAGTCTCCTACCGCGGCTGCCTAGCTAATGGGGCAGTAAAAATAATCTTTCTTCCAATACAAAGAACACAGAACTCCTAGACATAAAGTCCGTCAATCCCGCACTTTTCCTTCAGTAATAGTGGCTCCTGGACTTGCATCCAGTCAAATTGTATCCCTTGACACTAAAATTCCGAAAACAGCGGTGGAAAGCTTGTTCGGATACAACTCGGTCAACACAATCCTCCGCCCCTTTTACCGGACAGGCACCGAGAGCGTTCATAAATATCCAGCCCATGTTGGACCGTTTCCTGTTTTTGACATTACTAGTGAATATTTGTTTTGGAGGCAATATATAATTACAAAACCGGAAGATATCTTTTAACTTCCGTTGTATGAATTTCACTCTCAAATACTCGTAATCGTTTCTCATCCCTTAAAGTAAGAGTCCATACTTCGCATCCGTGTAATATACCTCTAAGGATAAAATTTGTACATAGTTTCAGTTTAATTTTTTTAGAGAGAAGTAGGCACCACGAGAATCTCTTTAATGCATAATAAGATATATTACAAGAATTGAGCCTATGTTTAATATCTCTGTGTATATCATTCTTATATGTAATTATTGTTCTTGAGTATTTGATGTCAGCCTCTCCTTAAAAAATTCCATCATTTGTCATTAAATGTCTATTTGAATTATTATATAACATAATTATATGTGTGACCTTATATTAAGTTTCATACCTGTTTACTTCCAGTCCCAATTCCTTACTGGTATTCACAACAGTGTGCGTGTTAGTCCTAAGTATCCCCTTTCTATCGCCCAATAATACTAATAAATAACACCGTTCTTTATTTTAAAACTTTTTTTTGATCCGATAGGTGATTCTCAACGGATTTGTTGTGCTGAATTCGAAACTGATTTCCATTTTCTCCCATCACGTCAGGTTTTCAAATTATTCATGAACAACTAGAAACGAAATTATAGCTTTGTAAAACGTGATAAAACTTATTTTTAACAAGAATTTTGTGTGAAAAACTAGGTCAGAATATCTTTGCCACAAATTAATCATTACTTAATAAGCATTCTTATAAGCATTCCAGGCATACTTAATTTTTCGACTCATAGTATTTTCGGACTGATTGTACATCATCAGTTTTCGAATTTGAGGGCCAACGATTACAACATCTTTAATTTCTCATAGGATAATGAAGGAAATGTAGCGCAAAGGTATTTAAATCACTCACTGCCTTTATTCAGATTTTTCACAAATTGTTTCGTTGAACCTAATTTTATATGGATAGGTGACAACAATACTTTTTAGGGACCAATAAGAGGTTCACTTCTTATATTTTTTTTCGCCCGGTATTAAATTAGTCCTACGAGGCCACTGTTCCCTTTCCCTGTGTTCTGACCTAGCTCTGCTATCCCATTCACATACGAACAAGGTTATTTTGTGAAACCAGCTTGCTGACCAAATAATAGTCCAATAATCATGAAATGTCCACAGGCTAGCATAGATGGTTTTCGTACTGCAGTTTTTGTAACAAAAACTTTACATTTTCATATGTTTCATTTGAAACAAAAGAGCGGGCCACAGGAATGGAAGGATGAATGTTTCCAATATGAAGATAAATACCTTTAAGACTTTTTTGAGAATAATCTCTGAAGAGCCTCCACTCTTTGGAAATTTAAGTTTATGTTATAAAATTTTAAGGCAGCAGGGATGTCTTGGCAATACACTAAATTTTCTTCTTCAGCAAAAAAAAAAAAAAAAAAGAACTAGTTTCTTCTCACGATGCCTGTGACATGAAAAATATGTATTCTCAGTCAATACTTTCTTTCCTTTTAACATATTGCCTAACAGTTCTGCTGATTCATTAGGCAAATTTAAATCCCTCACTAAATCATTAAGCTCACTTTGATTAAAACATCTATCATGTCAGAATTATAAGGTTCATCATCCGAAGGAGATTCAATTTCAGTGCTACTGGATGCAGACGCAATGTATGTGATTCAGGGAGTAAGGGAACTGGAATATCGGGACCATGAGGTACGGGCTAAATGGCAGAAGGAATGTTAGGATATACAATACCTTCCTTGCTTTTAGCAATATATCCTGCTACCTTAACTTTGCACAAATAACAAACGTCTCCATGATTTGTAGTTTCCCTCCAAATCATAGGGATACCAAAGGGCAATGACTTTTTTTCTCCAATTTTTTTTAAGTCTTCAACTCTGCAATACAACTACGACACACTTTGTGATTTATCCTGGTCTGCTAAATTAATGCCTAAATATTTAAAATAAGTTTTATTCATAAAAGCAGTTATATTCTATGTTTTAATAACGTACATGGCCCACATATGTAGCAAAGTAGATTTGGATCATTTACATAACCACAACATTTTATACGGACCTAGGATGGATGTAGTTAGTAGATTTTATTAAATATAAACATAATTTTAAATATAAACATAATAATATTTATATCATTTCATATTTTAAGAAATAAAATTGAAATTATAAACTGTTGGGCCTTTCTAACAAATCATAAGCACATTGTAATAGGCCTATTACTACAATACGTACACTTAGCGACAAAAAGATTGAGCCGCTTCAAAAAGCAAAATTCTTGTTATGGCCCACTGCGCATACTCGAAAAGCCATAGCTGAGGTTCACGATGTAATGCACTTTTAAATGTTTTAAATACACTATATTTGGTTTTAATAGACTTAAATGATTAAAGAGCAGTGAAGGAGGCATGCTTGTAGATATTTAAGTGTTGGACAAATGCAATATTACTCAAATTGAAACATTTTAAATAAAGTTCAACTCTCATTCTTAGTGTAAATGTAAACACGGCAGCTAGTATCAGACGTTCGTCTAGCGTAGATGGTTAAAATACTTACAAAAAGATGAAATGTATGTAGAAGCCAGGGTTCAAATACTCCGACAATTTTTTTATTAATTTGTATTTTTGCAAAATACATCCTATAATATTTCATTCCTGCCGCATAATCTACGTTCACTTTACATTATCTTAAGTAATATTCCTGCCTCTGTAACACTATTTAGTTACCGGTATAAATTTAATTGTGCGTGTAGTAACACGTTTTAATAATAATGCTATAAATTTATGTAATAAAATATAATATAACTTCATATATTTATGTGATTATTTATTTATTACGAATTTGTGAGGAAAAAATTTGCAACCTTCAATTAAAATATTCAGTTTATATGTGTCAAGTCCATCATAATAATAGCTCATAAATGATGGACAAAAATAAATAAATAATAATAATAATTACTATTATTATTATCCGTCATCTATAAAATAAATAATAATAAATAATAATAATAACGATAATAATAATAATAATAATAATAATACTGGGATGTAGGCCTATCAATTGATGTGAAGAATGTAATTACCTGGGGATCAAAATTAACTCTAAATGTTTCCGATAAAATGACATAAAATATAGAATTCAAAAAGGCTGATCGGTAATAACATTGTTAAACGGAGTTTTGTGGGATAAGAACATAAGAATAGATACCAAATTATAAATTTATAAATCCATAATTCGAAGCACGCTAACATTCGATGCAGAAACTTGGCACCTGAATAAAAATTTGAGTATAAAGCTTATGACTACCGAAATTCGATTGTTACAGACATTCAACTAGACATTGTAAATTTGGAAAAGAATCAGAAATAATATCATCGCACAACAAATGAAAGTCCAAAATTCAATATTAGATTTTGTGAGATACCGACAACGAGAATGGTATTGTCATATACGTAGGATGCTAGATAAAACATTACCCAGACAAGCCTTGTTGCGTTTAGAAAGAATACTCTTCAAGGGAAGAAAGATAATGTCTTGTAGCACTACTGTGCAATTAGTTTACTCGTGTGAATCGCGCGTTAGAACTTGAAATATTCGAGATCAAGAGTCGGCCCAGTATTTTTGTCGCTAAGTGTACTTTACGAAAAATATTCAAAACATAAAATTTTGACTTGTAAAAAAAAACAAATTGACGTGGTACGCGAAAACAGATTTCATTTCAGCATTCAGTGTGACATTGTGATTCAGAAAAGATAATTTATTTAAAAAACAAAATCCATGCAGAACGGTGTAATTAGCATTAACTAACAACTTAATAATACCATTGGGCTATACTCTTTCTTTATCCACTAAAGACTCGATGGAATGTTCTTGTACAAAATTGAATACTGGAGGATGTAGTGCAACTCCTTTCTTTAATCCATAGTGATTTTAAAATGTATTCGAAAGCTGTTTGCTATACACACACTACTCTTTACTTACATTCGTATGAGTTTAACTATTTTTTTAGGAGTTCCGAACTCCAGCAGGATACTCTATAACTTCTCCTTCATAATTTAGCCTATGTCGTTTTGAAGCCTACCTATAGTTGATGCACAATGCCATTACATTCCCATTTCTTTTCTAAAATATCTCTTATACTAGAAATCAGATCTATTGTAAATTTGATTCCTCTAATTACACATTCATGGCATTCATTTCAATGTCATTAAACCTCTCTCTCAATTCTGCCCTATTTTTACTCATTAATAACCCAGTGGTTATCCGTGGAATGCTGCTCAATTGTTCTAAATGTATTTCGTTTGCCTCGTGTAATCATTTAATGTTTGCTAGTTTTGTTTTGTTTACAATGTCGGCGCATTACTTATCAAACCATTTCTCGTTTTCCGTAAACTTACAAAAATATTTAATGGGAGTCTTTTATCATTGTACTGTCTAGGATGTAAATAAGTATATGGACCCATTAGCTGTCTCTTCGTCTAGGCAATCAGCTGTTTAAATCTATTTTATCGATTGACACTCTTCTCCACTCTATAAAAGTAAAATATTTTTATTGTAAAAGTCCTTTTTAGTTAAGACTCTCCGACTTAAGTATACATAAGTGTTCGCAAGTTATGTCCAGATGCCTCTGTCTGGGATTATGTGGTTTGCCTTATCTGATCTGTGACGGTAGCGGGAAGAGGAAATGCTTGCTGTTCTGAGTTCCGAGGGGTAGATATTTTCTCATAGTAAGCTGTAGATTGGTTTACTTCACACAGTTCTAGCATTGCAAGACGGAAGTTGCGTACACTGGATATCAGTGTGACGTCAACAGAACTCTCACCAAAAAACAAAACAAAACAAAACTCAATTTTTCTACTGCTTGAATAACAATGTTCAAAACTATAATTCGTGTATTTGAAGTCGACAACATTACTGTGTACAAAACACATATCAATGCAACGATTATGTTCCCCTGCCAACATAAATGAAGGTGTAATATCAATCTCATTCTTTAAAAATTACTAAAATGGTAATAAATTAAAATGTTTATAAACATTACCACTTTTTGTACAAAGAGTAGTAATTTTAGACTCCAAAGGAGTCTCTCTTACTCGTCCATACACGCATCACTGGATGCAATATATAAAATATCAATATATTTCTTGACGATCTTTAAAATTTTGATCAAATTGTTTAGCAGTTTCCTTATTATCAAGTGACTGCCTCCTGCCCGCTGTTGACCAAAATATTTGAATGAAGGAGGGAATATGTAGCTTTGTTAATATTATACCTATTGACAATATTTACAGTATGAACAATGTGAAAAAATAATTAACACTTCTAATTCACAGCAACTACTTCTCTATAAGTGGACGCTACCCTGCGCACACAACTCTCGATTACAGAGTAAAATCCGTTATGGTATAACGTATTTTTATTAGGCCTACAATGGAAACACAATTATGAATGAAACCCTTTTAATATGAGCAAAAGTTTCGAGATATCAGGGATTGACTGATACTTAAGAATATTTGAACAACATAGTAAATTCAAAATAATTATTCCAACATCGATCATTTTGATATTGTTTACGAGAAGTAAGGGCACATTTCACTTGTGATTTGCGTGTCTCAAAGCGTATGTGTCGTAACAATAAACCTATACTAGTTAACCCACGCGATTATCTGACATTACCAAATGGTCAAGTTTCCCCACAAGCTGTTCATGAAAACGTGCAAATTCATGAGATATTGAACTATGTCGTACTCACGCGTGTTACATTTCACATACTCATCAGCAAATTAATATATTTCTGGAGAACCACACTCACCTGAAACAAAAAGAAACAAACTTAATGAAGGTGCCCACGTTTCAATATACAATGTCAATATAAGTCTACTAACAATCCCAAAAATATAGTTAATTTAAAAACGACAATGCGACGTAAAAATGTTCAAATCTTCTTCAGAAAGTAGTTTTAGCTAAATAGTGTTCAATGTTTGCTAATTTTGCCTAGTTGACTGGATAAAAGCTCTCCTTCAAAAGTGGAGACTATACTCTCAAACAAATGTACCGTGAGATAGTCGACTGTTTTTATATAGGCTATATGACAATGGTATTTCAATACAATTCTAAAGAAATTATAATATCGTCCATTTTTCAAGTCTGATAAAAATTTAAAACTAAAATTTTTCTTCCTATCTTAGTACCATTTTATTTAACGCTGATTTTTACAACCTCAGTTCATTTACCACGCCATTCAAAGCAGAAGGTGGATGTGTTGAAAATAATTTGCTCAGCGTTCTCTTATCTCAGCTTTCAGTTGCTTCCACTTATCGAAAAAATGTAATACAGCATAAGGTACTCAATCTCAGGTTATTAATAAATTTTAGTTTTTTATAATACGGAATTTTGTCTAATGTGGAAGAAATTGAACAAGTTTTACTGTAATTAAATTATTTTCAGTCTGATCATCTTACCTCAATATTAATGTTGATTTGTTCTTGGACATGTTTCAAAACAGAATTGTTTTTAGGTAAACGGACTGCAAAATAATTTAATCTAAAATAAATACTCTCAAAATATCACTTCCTAAAATTAAATATTGGCAGGTTGTACTCTTATTTATTATTTCTCTGTTTGGGTGTAATAGTCCTACAATATTAATGTTGATTTGTTATTGGACATATTTCAAAACAGAATTGTTTTGATACATGTCCAAGAACAAATCAACATTAATATTGAGTTTAGGTGATCGGACTGCAAATAATTTAATTAAAATAAACTCAAAATATATCTTCCTAAAATTAAATATTAGGTTTTACTCTATCTATTATTTCGCTGTTTGGGGTAATGTTCCCTAAGACTAACAATCAGGACAGATTTTAATCCAAGGTTCGTTTTTTGTGGATATCTGTAATTAATAAATGTTTGTTCTACCTTATGAATCGATTCTTCGTATTAGATGGGGAATTTGTAGCATGGACATGTTTTATAACTATGCCATCTCCTCTTCTAACCGCTGCCACGTTACGTATTTATGTTATTTCACCGTCGGTGTGTTGCCGAACACATCGCACATTTATGTTAATTTATCCTAAACGTCTGTACTGCATTCAATTTGGTTGTTAAACATCAACTGATATACATTCATCAGGATAATTTATTGCTTAAACAGCTAACCGGCGTTACAGTTCTTTTTACCGGTCCTGTAAGATAGCTGATAATCAAATTCCTGAAAGTAATAGTCTCCAACGTATCTAGAATGCTTGAACTATTGTTCTTTTCACAGTTTGAAGTAATCCATCACACAACATCCTTTATAGTTTGATGCAAGGCTTTCACGTCCGGTAATCAGAATGTTGAGTGATGCTGCGGGTTATGTGTCCGTGGGTCCATAGTTGGTGTTGATACCAGACGTTTCGCCCTCAACTGCGGAGGGCATCTTCAGTGGCGAGAGCTTCTAGGCGTGTTTCCTGGTCGGAAGATCTACTTAGAATGAGCGCTGTGGACGTAGAGGACGTTGTATTAGTGGTGGGTGCAGGGTGAGCGGGCGTGGCTCTTGCTGATTGGCTAATGGTCGTCTCCTTGTTGTCACTGGTGTTAATGCATTTATCGTATCGGAAAACTCCTACGAAAATACAACATAAAAACAGTTTACAGACCTACAAGAAAAATAGAAGACTGCCTTCGCTCAGCTAAGGATCCTCGGCCACCTCTCTCCACTTGCGGCGTATATCGACTTCCTTGTTCGTGTGGTAAATCATATATAGGGACCACGAAAAGAAGTATAGCCACCCGTTTATCAGAACATAAAAGAAACTGCGGACAAGGAGAAATGGATAAATCAGCTGTAGCAGATCATGCCATTACGAATGGACACCAGATTCTATTCGACGATACACAAGTTTTAGCCACAACTTCCTACTATTTCCCTAGATTATACCGAGAGGCTATAGAAATATACAAGCATAAGGGAAATATTAACAGAAAAGAGGAAGGTATCAAACTGTCTAAGGCCTGGTTTCATACACTAGAAAATAAATGCATTAACACCAGTGACAACAAGGAGACGACCATTAGCCAATCAGCAAGAGCCACGCCCGCTCACCCTGCACCCACCACTAATACAACGTCCTCTACGTCCACAGCGCTCATTCTAAGTAGATCTTCCGACCAGGAAACACGCCTAGAAGCACTCGCCACTGAAGATGCCCTCCGCAGTTGAGGGCGAAACGTCTGGTATCAACACCAACTATGGACCACGGCCACATAACCCGGAATCACTCAACATTATAATCTTTTATAGTTTGTCACTATTTGAAAGTTTCGTCCCAAGAGGTATGGTCTGAATTATTTTCTAGCCTATACTATTGTCTAAAGTTATTTTTCAACCGTACAATAATTTTCTTCGGCTTGATTTAGGGTTCTATTTGAGCAATCTATTGTTTTATTCTCTCCTAATTTTCCTTGAATAAATATCACACCTATGACGTAACTACTCGCATCCGTGGTAAATATGAATGTCTGCTTGAAATTGATGTGAAGTAGTGAAGGGACTCTAGTCAATTTTTCCTTTAGCATATGGAAACTCGTTTGTTCTGATTTTTTCCACGTCCAAATTTTATTCGTTCTTTTTTGGATAAATTCATGGCTTAGCGATTGAATTAAATGTATTAATGAATTTCCTATAGTATCATGCTAATCCTAGAAATGATTTAGCGTATTTAGGTGATTTTGGATTTGGAAAGTTAGTCACTGCTATGATTTTCTTGACTCCTTGAGCTGTCATAACATGCCCTATGTAATTTAACTTTTTTTAAATCACATTTTTTCGGATCAATTTTTAGATTGTGTTTTCTTAATTTACCAAACACTTCCCTTGACGTATTATTGTGTTCTTCTAAGGATTAACCCATTATTAATATGTCGTAGAACTATACGAAATATCTGTCTTCGATGGTTATATCATTAAACTTTCTGAAATTTATACAGAACCACCATTTTCTTTTACTTGAGGCGTCATCTTTCTTGGATAATACGATTAATGGGATATTCCATTCGCTTTTACTGTGTGTAATGATTCCATCCTCTAAGATTTGTGTTACATGTTAGTGAATTTCTTCTCAATGAGCTTCCGCTAACCTATATTTTTTTATTAATCTATTCACCCGTCAGCGTGGAAGTAATGATTAATACACAGGTTGAATTCTTCACTAGATGCGGAGAGACGTGACGTGTACGCTAGCTGCACGCACTGATTGAAATTGTTATTATGATCTTTGTGTTTACCTTAATTATTTCCCGTTTATATAACTTTTATGTAGAGACTTCATAGTTTATATTAGTGCGTATAATAATCGATGACGGCCCTGAGTAACAAGTTAAAATAATTTTATATTTGCATTTATTCTTGCGACCTCTGACATTTTTCTTATATTTATAACTTGATAAAGGATTTCTTAGAAAAATAAATTCGCCTTTCTTTGTAGATCAGCTTGTCTATCAAATTGAATATATTTTCAAATCTCTTCATTTTTAGTAATAATGTCGCAAAATTCAGTACATATAAAGGCCCAACAAAGTTATTTCGGACTTATGCTATAGTACAGTACCACAACAGTAAACTTCATATATATATATATATATATCAATTGACGATATCCTTACATTATGGAAAAGTAGTTGGTCTACTATTCACTCAGTATCTAAAAGGTAAAGTGGTCCACTACAGGCCTTAGGAACTCCTTGGGATATTAGGAGGTAAGACTCCCACTTTTTATAGACTATTAACACTTGATGTAAGACGGGCATTTATCACTGCCTGACTGCCCATAACAATCATCTGGTACTCATTTCAGTTAGAGGTTGAGTCAACTCTGGGGTCACAGTGCCCCGACACGAAAATAAATAAGCTAACACTAGCACACAGACTGCTGCGCAAGCAAACTCAGAAGCTAACGTCAGCACTCAGACTGCTGCGCAAGCGAACACAAAAGCTAGAAGAGTTCAAACCTCTTACGCTTATCTAGCAGGACAAGTATTAGATATTATGACGAACTTCCTGTTAGCCGAATGCCCTTTTATGGCTGTTGGCTCCAATATAGGCTACGAAAGAAAAACTGCGGAACTAGAATATAGTGAAAACACTTCCAGCGCTAAGCCACCTTCGAAGAGATATAAAGAAAAACTTGAAATCTCCTAGACCAGAAGTTCTCCAAACGGTGATATCGCCGGCTATACGCCATTGAATCGTAGAAGCTGATAATTTCAACATTAATTTGATTAAAATATAAATTTCCATATTTTATTTTCTAAATTTATTTGTAATATTAATTAGTTTATATATTTTCTTAAATTCAACCGACTCTCCTAAGGTTTTCTTTGGTTTCCCTTAGCACCAAGGTAAATGTCGGAGTGGTACCCTAGTGCCCACCAGTAAACTTTAAAACCCCTAATTAATTTTAAATTTTCTATTTTTCATAATTCAAAATTTCCGTACATTAACTATTAGCTTAACTTAAGAAGGGACGTTCCTCATAAGAGAGGGGACTCCGTGGGCGTGGGGGGCTCGTCATCGCCTCCTTGGGGCTCGGGCTTCACCCGCGGAGGCCGCAGTGTTCCTCTTGTCATTAGCCATCGCGACCGACGAGAAAAGCACCAGCACCGCACATCCTTTACCTGGACCCTGCCAGAAATCGGGAACTTTCATTCGGCTGTGGGACTCTATCTGAGACTTGGATGTCCTATTATTAAACGACAGCTTAGATCTAAATTCTACGACATAATTATACAAACATGGGCTGAAAAGGGCAAGTGTAAGTCCCTAAAACAGCCTGCAGGTCGCAGATTCTCTGCAAAACGGAAAATTTCTGCGTTTCCAATCTTACACTTAATGACAACATCTACCCCTGTACGTTGGGTTTGCCCGTAAGGTCGGCAGTAACTTGCTCCGTTTAATTAGACTGTAGTAACACTGAACGAATGATCTGCTGTCTCTTAAAAAAAAAAGATAAAACAAGTATACCGTTTTATGATTTTAAAGGGTTTATTTGATTTTTCAACTCTATATAGTGATTACAGTCCACCGCTCGCTGTGGTCTCGAGGTAGCGTGCTGCCTTGTCACGCAGCGGGCGCGGGCTCGACTACCGGTCGGGACAGGCTCCTGGGTGGGGTTTAATTAGGGATTTTTCCTCACCTGTAAGACAAATGTCAGGAAGCGTTGGGCACAACGGTCCTCGAAAATCATCCGGCCTACATCATCATCCTTCACTGGTGTGGAAAGCAACAGGAAGCTACCACACCTATAATTACCTAGTAACGCTGTAGAGCATAGCATGACAAATGCTAAGATTGCAGTGAAAGACCTGCCGTCGGGCAGAATTACTGTGCACGGATGGATAGTGATTATATTCATTAATGCGTAAACTGAGAATCTCTTGAGTCTATTATTTTGCTGTATATTTGCCTATCTAAGTCGAATAGAATATAGGACCCTGGAAGAGAGGAAATTTCGACTGGTTCCTTATGTAGGTAGATCCATATTGTCCGTTGTCGTATGTAACGAACGTGAGCGATTAGATAAAGAAAGTTTGGGTTAGCAAAGGACTATACTAACGTGCCGTGTTTTTATGACCTGCTTTGGTGGCCATAAACATGGTTTATACAAGACCATAATCATGTTTCACTGCTTTCAGGACCAAACGCCTGCGCGTTTACCTTTGTCCATATTGTTTGTGCCGTATCTCATGATGCAGCAGTCAATTAACCATTGTTCAGTTTACAACATGTCATGTAATATTATATTCCAGAGTATCTTCGAAATATGCAAACTGCTTTATTAAAAAATATTTAGTTATATTTGCACTCGGGTTAAACGTTATTGCCTTATTAAACTGTAAATGCATATTGGTAAAGATACCTTAAATGAAAATCTGGATTATTTCTCGTAACGACGGCGATATTTTACTTACATGTTTTTATCCTTTATCAATAATAAGCGTGGGATTTGAAACAAATTACAAACTTTTAATTATATCTTATTTTTCTCAGATATATGAAGATTCATTTCGTAAGATTACAACGTCTCTATGTTCTCTGTTCAATATTCTAAAAGTTCATTGAAATTTCAAAAATATATATTTAATGATTTATAATTGGAATGAACATCTTTACCAAATTTAGATATTCATTTATAATGCACTATAAATAACATAAAAAAACATTACAGTGCACTGGTGTTGACTTATATAAAAACTATAGTCTCCTCAATTGTATAACACATGAGATGAGAGTAAGGTATGATGTTCAATACTAAGGATTCACCCAGTTCTTCTATCTCAGATTTATTTCTTTAAGTACTTTTTTACTAATATTTAAAATGCTGATGGTGACGGAATAGTACTTAAAAATTTATTACAATTCTGCTAAACACCACTGTGAACTCAGTGGACTAAAAATTCATGAAATCATGAAGAGAAAGTAGTGATTTGTAGGCCTACATCGGTAATACTCCTGTTTACATTTGATTTTTCTTCTTCTTCTATGGCCTTTATAAGAACTCGGTACGAGATATCAGCCCGGAAACACCAGTCGTTACCAAGCTAAACATACGTCTGGAACTCATTTCAGTTAAAATATGAGTCGATCTAATGGCCATGGTGACATCAGTACGTTTAGACCAGTTTTAAAACCTGTACTCCCATCAGGACTCGAACTCTCGACCGTCGTGGTTGTAGAGAATTCACTTAACCAACTACACTAACAATAATAATAATAATAATAATAATAATAATAATAATAATATTAATAATAATAATAATAATAATAATAATAATAGAAGTGGTAATAGTAATAACTAAAACAATAATGATAATAAGTAGCACAGCAACAAAATATTTTAAACTTGTAATAACTAATAAACGTTACAATATAAATTCACTTTGTTATCAACTATTAGAATTTTTCTATAAATATTTTTATTCAAATATGTGATTTCAAGGGAAATGCTTGCGATATATTTTACCAACAAAATAAGTTCTGGATTTACTGAGGGACATTTTTAAACTCACTAATCACTTGGCCTATATTAATTCACAAATACGCGCTATTGATAGGCACTAGATTGTAGCTTATTAAAAAGCATACGATCTATCTACAACATAAATCCGTTTAACTCGCTACGCATATGATGGATGAAAAATATTAAAATTGACCATTTAGAATGCTTACTCTTGTGACGTACATAAAAATGCTTACCCTTTAAAAATTCAACAGAAGTAGTCTACTTAATTCACGAGTTATAAGGGCTTAAATGCACGCCATACAAAAACAGTCAATGCCAAGAAAAATTCAGACTCAAAATGGTTAGTACTTGTGAAAATGTGGGACTTTAGCCAATATACGTAGAAAATAATAGTCTATCTTCAGAAGTTTTAATATTTATGAAGTTGTAGAATTCTGTGCAGACCCAAGTGCCGGTTAAACCAACTCAGTATAAGTTCAGAAAACATGCTATCTTAAGTATTGAACCAAAGTTCTGTTGTACCACGACAGTATAACACCTTACCAGGAGTGTAGTCAGAGTAAATTATTTACGGTCATTCGGAGCCTGATATTGAGAAATAGTCGTGTTATAGATGGCCGATGAAAACATTGCTGGAAATTTATTTATCGATTCCGATAATAATGACGAAATAGTTTATAATAATTATGTTTCTCAACAGTCGGTAACTCAGAAAAATCAGGGGAAGGCCGGATCATATAGAAAATTACGATGATGAAGAATTTTTCGTCTGCTTTCGCCTTGATCTCATCAGACATCGATTAAAACATAAAACGGAAAGGTAAGAATTTAACATTTTTCTTTTGTATTTTAATATTTCCACAATCATTGTTTAATTTTTGTAGGTGCTTATTTAAACCTTTTCATTTAAAGAGGTATGAGCATGAATTAGCATTAGTACTTGTACTTGCACCTGTAGCTTCATTAGATAATACAATACAATATATTTTATAATAAGGATACAAGTTAAAAATTAATCATCTATACTGCTTTCGGCCTTAGTTTATGATGTACTGTAAACAAAGTCATAAAATTATCCTCACGCAGGCATCTGTGATTGGCGGAGCGATGGTACTATTTTACGCGCCACATGACTTGCTGTCAAATTACGGTGGCATTATACTTTTCACCAAAACTTAAGAAATTTGCCGGACACTACTACCTCAAGTCGGCTATGAACCCAGTCATTCACTCAGCCTCTTATTTCAGATGAATAAGTACTTTCACTAAGGGTGAATCATTTATGAACACGTAATTATTATCAGAAGTAGGGCATATTTATATTTAAATGAATTGGAATTAAAATAGGAATTCATTGGTAACAAAATTAAAATGATATAACCTACCACAAAATAATTTCATAAGCAATAAATAAAACACTAGTACCAAGCAATTAGCGCCGGTCATATACCTGGACCTCTGCTATTGTAGTGAAGGAAACTAGTAAACATCATACAATGGATCCGTAGGCCCTTATACAATGGGGGAAATATCTGCAGTTTCCTTTGTTAAAAGACTTACAAGACTGCATTATTATCAAATTGTTATAACAATGCTAAGCCCAAAAACTTCATACAAAAAGGCTGGGAAGTCGCAAAAAAGCAACTGGATTTTCCTAGGTAAACTGTGGAAAGAGTTATCCCCAAGCCAATTTTAACTAGGACATGTCGCTAGCAGCGGGCGGCATAAGGTAGATGCCGACAGACGATAGCTGCACTCTTAAAGATCACTCCATTTGGTCAACCCTGAACATTTTATATTAGGGTGCAACTAATTTAAAGTGAGGGGGACGAGGCCACAAACCCCTAAGTTTAACACCCCCGATAACGCCCTTAAGATATAAATTACCAATCAAAATTAATGTAACATATTAAACTGTTTGTGAGACGCGAAGACTTTTGGTGGAAGGGACATATGCCGGCCCACTCAGAAATAATAAATATTTTTACTTGGGCGAAAACTAGAGTTAGTTCGGTAGTCAGTTGCGAGGAGTAGCGACGAGCGAGTGGGCCGGTGCAGGGCACATCGCTTTACATAGCGAAATAAATTAAGTTACTAACGCGAGTGCCAGTAGAGACGGCACATCGCTTTGTATAAGTTTCAGCGCTTTATTGAGTGTTATAAATATTGTTAGTTCAGGACCACCAAGAGCCTCTGTGTCAAATCGTCGTCTAACACGACAAGTGTAAAAAACGAGTGACAATAAAAGTGCATCATCCAGTGGAATTGATCACAGGAAGCCTAATATATATCTCCCCAGTGAATGTCCTTTTTCACGGATTCCCGAGATATAAGTCCATTGTTCTACCGAAACCTGAACCCAACTAGTCCGAAGCACAATTGTCCTTGAACCCATATCCTTGAACCCATATCCTTTTACGTAATTAAATATACCCCGACCACAAATCCAGCTTCAGCTATTAGCGATACATTCAAACCTTTTGCTGTAAGCATTTCAGTATCTTATTGCAGGACAATTATCAATGCCCACTAGGGCGAACCTTTCATATTCTTCTTCTTCTTATTATTATTATTATTATTATCATTACAGGGCAATTTTTGTTTTTCTTCACATGTATTTAAAAGCAGGATAAGAAGAATTGTCTTTTGTTCACTGGAATGTATGAGTGGAAAGGAGAAGGGGTGAGTCCACGGTATTTCCTGGAAATGAGGTGCAAAAGTTTTGACACAAACTATAATTTACCAAAGACGCATGTATCTACACGTGCTTTAGAAATTATAAAAAAATATTATTTAAAATAAGAAACTTGATTAGGCCTAAACGATTTTCAATTAATTTCGGAAGAGGGAAGCGGAAAAATAGTTATGCTACTAATACACAAGATGTTTAGTATTGAACACGAGCGGCCATGTTGGAATAACCGTATATCCCTTTTCGTCTGAGCGAAATAGCGTTATATTTAAATTTAAAAAACCTACTGTTCACAATTGTCATTTTTTACAATGTTATATTGTGTTTTATTACTTTACTATTAGTTTTTCTATAATTTTGTTCATACATAGTAGTTATATTAACTTATATAAAATATATATTTATCAGGGAACTATGTATTCATCTACGCCGCTGGACAACGATGTCATTAGGTTCATGTGGCCAATGAAATCACACTTAACCACGTGCTCCTGTTTACATTATAACCTAAATTAAGGTAGAAAGAAGTAGAGGAAGAAGTGCGTTTTTTTTGTCACAGTATAATTGCTTATATTTTGCACACTATAATTTAACAAAAGAACATTAAAATGTAAATTTTTGAAGGTTATATTATAATGCCATTAAATTATAGTCTTAAATTACAGTGTTGGTTACGCCATCGACTTTCAATAAAAAATGTATGTTGTGTCTTGGAGCCATAACCTTTTTTTTAACTGTTATAAAATTTATACCTTATTAAGATTATTATATTATTATTATTATTTTTATTATCATTACCGATAAGGATATTATCTGTAACAATACCAACATTCTGCAGAAATATCAGGGAAACCAGTTCATCTTGAAGAATGTATGGAAGAATTTTTCATCTGGTTTGCCGTCGGAAAAGAAGCAATTATGTTAAATCTGGATCTAATCATACATCGATTACAACAGAAAGGTAACATTTTAACACTTTTCATTCTTGTTTTGTTATTGCCACAATTATTGTTCAAAATTTGTAGGTAGTGTTTCATCATTCTTATTTAAACATGTATGAGCTTGTATTGGGATTAGTAGGCCTAAAGTATTCTTAGCATTGTTAAGGTAATATATGTTATATTTAGCAAACAAATTAATAAAAAATATTCTCCTATTCAAAGTGTAATTTCTTAGCCTATATGCTATATACTGAAAAAAATGTAACAAAAGAACATTGATTTATAAATTTTGAGGTTATATCACAGTGCCATAACCTTACCAATTAAGTTACAGTAGTGGTTATGGCATGATTCTTTAATATGCAAGGTCGATTACGTTGTACTCCATGAATCTAAAAACATATACTAATTTCCAATTTATCAAGCTGTTATTACATTGACTCGTTATTATTAAAAATGCATTGGCTATTCTATGCCAGGAGACCACATATACTTATTTTATTTCATTAGCTGAGAAAATGGGCAGGTAAGTGTACACCAGATTAGTTTACAGTTTATTGGATAATCTGGTGCACCATAAAAGGGAAAGTACGCTATTCTGTTTGAACAGTGAGTAATGTAGATGGGCTCCTGGCATAGAATACACAAAACATCACTGCGAAATCATGACATTATTATAAACTGGCACGTAGTATACAACGCTTTGGAGAAACCCTAGTTTGTGACTCACATTGGACTTTTCTGGCTCAACTTAAGATAATCTTCCTCTTGATTTCCATCTATATTCTTGTTAAAATGCTGCTCTACGTACTTCTTCTGTCTTTACTAACTTTTCTACTGTTTTAAACGTTTTGCAATGACACTTATAACATTTGTTTTTACAATTATTAAATATTTATCTATGTACACAATAATTTATTCGAAGTTCAGCAGAATCATTGTGCACATATGTGAACGCTTAAAGATACTTCTAATAGATGGTGAAGATATCTGTGAAAATTGGAATGACCAACATTCAAAACTATATTTTTATATATGGATGTTCACTCACCTCATTTTCTAGGATCAGATTAGTGTATAACAGATTAGTGTATGCTTCATTAAATTATATGCAATTAATTTATTTTGTTAGGTTAGGAAGGAGAAAGTTAGTGTATATCCATTTGTAACAAATGTTTGGGAATATATTGTTAAGTTTGGTCACACTAACTTCACACTACATGGTTCCATCTAGTGACAACTCTTTAAATTTTCTGTAGAACACACACACACACATATATAGATATATATATGTGTGTGTGTGTGTGTGTGTATGTATGTGTGATTCTATATAGTGAAAACTCTATAAACGTTTGCTCACGCGCATGCTTTTCTGTAGGAAAAAAAAATTAAGGGAAGGTGAACTAATGTTTGTCCTACATAACAGTTGTGTGGATGTGCAAGGCTTTATAAACTTTACTCGATAGACGACAGGACTATCCCTGCTATGGGAATAATCAATCTTCACAATAAGTTTCCAAACATGCTTTTGAAGAATGGATGTAAACTAACATGTAATTTCGTAACCTAATGAAGTATTACTCGACACCGTTAACTTTCAATGCGGAAAAACTGGGAACTAAAAGAATGTGGTAAGGGAGGGTAGCGGTTGGAGATAGTAGACCCTTGTCTGAGGTTGCAGTGACACTGTTTATTATCCGTTAGTCGTGTACAGTCAGTTGTTAGTGACAATGTAAAGTGCAAAAGTTAAACCATATATTCACAGTATATTCTTATTTAAGTCTGTCAGACAGTAGTTGGAAGTCAGTGCTGATTTAATTTCTCTTATGATAAACATTATCCAGAAACCCGTAGGCATACAAACTCCTTTCATTAACTTCATCTCCTATTTCAAGTAGGTCTACTGATATATTTTACCACTGACTATACAACTTACCCAGTTATTCTCTTGTACCAACGGTGGAAGGAGGCACTTTTCCTCACGTCAACACTGGCGCCTCCCCTCACTAGCTAAAATGTTAATGCGGTCCAGTAATAGATAATTTATTATTCGATAAAGTATAAACTAAATTGGTGTACAATAAATTTTCTTTCTTAACTAACAAAATAAAATAGTAGTTTTATTGTGAAAGATTGTCATATCAATAGCACAGTTAGTCTTGCCATATATTGACAAAACCTTCTGCATGCACATATGCACTACAGTTCTGTAGAACGTAGAAGAAATGATTGAAAGATTTTGCATATATAGATAAATATATAAGAATTGTAAAAAAAAGTTTTAAGAATCGTTAGGAAATATTAAAATAGTACGAAATAGTAGTAGAAATGGAAAAAGTAAATAGTGCAACAGTGTCATATCAATGTTGTATGGTATAGCAGAGTGGATCATTTACTATAGTTCAACCATCAGAGATTTAAGCAACTTTCAATGTATATTTGATAAATGGTGACCTTCAATACAGCATAAGTCAGTTTTGGGGATTCTATGCCTCTAGTACACCTGCATTAGTCACTGTTCAAACAGAACAGCCAACTTTTCCTTATGGTGCACTGCACGTTTGTGTACACCAATTAGTTTATTGGATAATATGGCTTACCATAAAGAAACCTCTAGTTTAATTAAAAGCGTGTTAATAAGAAATGCCATGAATATAGCAACTTAACGTTTGTATGCAATCGCCCTAAATTTTGTATTTGTGTAACATGTTCTGGTATGAACTGTGAAAAAATTACATGAGAATTAGAGGTGAGTTATAATCCAATACATCCATATTGAGAATAATGAAATTTGTTTATGTAGTGATCATGAATAGAATAATGTGTACCGGAAACTGAAAGGGAATGGAACAAGCATTGTGATTCATAAAGTATATGTAACGTATCAATAGTTGCTATACATTATGTTTTTAATGGAACATTTTTTTTAATATAGCAGAAAATAAAAATTTTGCTCCTTAGCTTATGACGTCTGAGAAATTACATTGTTATTAAAGTAGTAGAACCCACTAAAATTATAAAGCATTTGTTGTATAGTCTATATTTGATGGTGAATAAATATTAGTCACTTTTGATTATGTGATGAAATCTAACACATTTTTTTTTTGTTAGAATGCTTGCTGGGATATTACAACATCGCTTCAACCCCGAATGTCACCGAAGAATTTAGATTGCATGCACGTAAAGACCAGTTCTCCAGGATAGTCCAAAGGTGAGGAATATACGAGGAATAAAAGCGAGTGATGCACAGTTGAAAATTTTAGATATTGTTGGAAGATGGTAAGGATCTAACACATGACTAGACAATATTGAACAATTGTGCCTTGAAGACTCGGTTTGAACAGGGGTAAATGATCCTTAGTGTAAATTGAGTGGAGAGTCAATCATTATCATCATTATTTCCAGTGTTATGGTCAATAAGAGCCAGGATCCCCTGACATATACGTCCAATTTTGATTCCCCAAGCCCTGTAGGTTTCCATTATTATTTTATGAACCGTACATTATTTCACTGATTTAATATTTGTCTTGTATATCTGCAACTTAAGTTTTCACCAATGTAGACAGATTTTTTGAAGCTGTAATAATATTTTAAAATACAATAGGAAGTATCATTAAGAGCCTTTTGTCTGTACGAATGTTACCTCTTATGGTTGTTTTTGTTGAACATATGTATCAAGGCTTCTGAGCCCCAACATCAGCGATTACAGTCAGGGCTCAGGAGCCTTGTTACATATGTTCGACAAAAACAACCATAAAATGTAAAAATTTACAGACAAAATGTTTTTCTGAGCCCCATCGTCAGTGATTACGAACTGTAATCGCTGACGATGGTGCTCAGAAACCTTGAAACTTGAAACATATGTTCGACAAAAACAACCATAAGAGGTACGAATGTACAGACAGAATGTCTCAATTACTGCAATAATATCTTTCCTGCTGCTAATTTTCATTAAGTCTTAACAAAGCCTTTACTTGGATGGGAAAGTCTCATTAAATATTGCTCCAATTTAGGTTTGAGAATATTTTACGACCTCGAAAATCTCCAGACAAGTACCTCATGGCTTTACGTCCCTCCCAGGTAACTTTCTGTTCTCTGGGATTGATCCATCCTAAATAATATATCGACCCCAGCCAAATTTTAACCCTAGGCTCTTGGGGCGAGGAACTTATTCCCCTGACCACAGGCCGGATATTGACATATATACTGGCACGCCGTAGCGTAGTGGTTAAGGCGCTGCGCTACAAGTCGGAAGGTCGAGGGTTCAACTCCCGTTGGGGTCAGGATTTTTAAACTGACCAAAACCTTCTGGCGGCACTATGGCCCTGGGGTCGACTCAGCCTCTAACGTAAATGAGTACCAGACATTTGTTCTGGGGGTAACGGCGGCCGTCACGCAGGGCTGACAACCGGGCTGACATCAAGTGCCGATTGTCTAGAAAAAGTAGGAGTGTTATAACGAGACGAAAAATAATTATTTGAGTCACATAATAGAACAGAAAATAAGAAACAGAATATATAAGCCGAAGGAATTTAAATTATAAGGAACGCGAGACAAGAGGTATTGTTAAGAGACAAGAGATATTTTAAAACAAACCCTTGAAAGGAGGGTTGTGGTTAAGATCCGATCAGCACTGTTAAACGTACCTACGTTAATGGCATAGCTGTTTATGAGACAAGGGATTTTTTTAAGAAACCAGCAAAACTAGAGAGATATAAACTGGGGAAAAAAAGAGAAAAGGGTCAGTCTAGTCGGAGCCATCGGACAGCGAGGTCGCAGGTCCAGCGCCCTGCTGGGCCCATTTCATAATTATGTAAGTAGAGTTTTGTAATAGAGTATTTTCAATTCTCTCGGGAATGTCCAAAATAAAAGTATAATCTCCTATAAACAAATATTAACCTATTATTAAATGGTGCTTCCAAGTTCTATCTTAAGTAATTTTCAAATGTAACCTATAATATGTTCTTATATATATATATATATATATATATATATATATATATATATATATATATATATATATATTAAAGTGTTTGATACACCGCGTCAATGGCTTCTTTTTATGTCGTAAAAGAAAAGTGTAAATTCTTTTAGAAGTCCCGTTCTCACTTCATGCATTCCTATAATTTCCTCGGCACGCTACCTAGTAATTAGGAAAGCCCTTTCGAAATAATAAAGAATAAAATGAAGAAATAAAGCGAGTCATTACAAGGAGCCTTAACCTCCTACTACCCGAAGGGCCTCCCGAGGCCTGTAGTGGGATTTCTTTACTTTACTATTTTATAATCATTTTGTTAGAATCATACAAACAGAATTCAGTAGTTTTTGTTTTTCTCATCAAGATTTATTAAGCATTGTACAGTTTCTTCTTGAAAAATAATCACTAGTTAATGTTAAGATTAATATCTTTATAAGTTGACCATCATGAAAATTCATAGGTAGTGGGATGTGATAGTAGTAATTATTTCCTATGTTGTAGCTCAATGGTCTAAGACATCACGTGGGAAACTGGGAACAGATATCAGTGCTAACATTGGATTCACACTAAAATATTTAATGCTTTCTGATATCTGTGGGCGAAGTCATGGTCCAATGGCAACATTTTGCTTCAAGAGTTTTTCATCATTTCTAATGGTGTACTCCTCTATTTAATAATATGGCATATTGCATTAGATATATTATGGGAACCATGCACGTTTAATTTTCATGAATTCCAGGATTAAAATAAATGTATTGTTTTAAGGTCATTATCATTTTTTCACTTACTATATATAAATTTTCCCTTGGAATTTTATAGGTTCTTAATTTGAAAATATGTTCCAGGTGACTGTCATTAGTAATGTTCACAAATGCAATCCTAATAGGCAGGTTGCCATTATATTTATCAGATGTCTGTTTTATGATATTGGTCAAATTATGTGTAGTTTTACTGCACAGACAGAAATATTGTAAATGTATTATAAATTCTCACATTCCTGAGCAGCACCCTCCCATTATAGCCACTATTATGCTGCGACTTATTTGTAGTAGGTCCACCGCTGTGGTTTCGAGGTAGCGTGCTGCCTTGTCACGCAGTGGGTCCGGGATCTATCCCCGGTCGGGGCTGTTTTTCTGGGTGAGGTTTTTATCGTTGTTTTTCCTCACCTGTAAGACAAATGTCAGGAAAATTTTAAGGCCCAAACTGTCCCAGAAATTATCATCCTTGTAATTATCATCATCCACGGCTTTAAATTTCCTACCGCAGGACTTGCCCCTTGGATTTTTCAATCCTAAAAATCCAGCGAACTCGGCCTGTTATTAACTCGCGACACTCAGAACTACAGGAAACGAATAAACCGCACCATTAGATCAAGTAAATATAATTAATTAAAAAGATATAAGGAAAAACGGAGACAACACATAATGGCAATGCCAATACACCTCTTTCCAAGAGTCTCTTGAACTACAGAACACCTAGGAGAGCAGATATTGGGGAACGATAAAATCAGATGGACTGTGAAATTAAAATTTAGCTTAGGGAGGAGACTTTAATCCAGTCCTTGACCTCAAATTTATCATCGTCACCATCCCCACATCATCATCATCTTTATCATATTATTGTTAACATTATTATTGTTATTATTATTATTATCATTATTGAGTTATAATATTTCTGAAATATATTTAACTAACAGTATTTTATAGATATATTTATTTGAGCGTTTGTAAAATTAATTCTCGTAAGATCACAGATTCCGACTGATGTTACATATTATATTAATTCAAGAAATTTCTAATATTTAATTTAGAATGTACGTAGTACCATGTTATTCTTACCTGATAGACGAGAATATATTATTTTAGACATCTTATGTGTTACTTTCAGAATACTCAGAATTAACTTTTGAATTAAAAATTACATACGTAGTCAATGATTTTCGAAGAACTATTCATAATAATAAAAAAATGAGAATAACGTTTTCTTCTTACGTGAAGCTCTACAGTGCATAAATTCCACACAATACAAATTGTGCTACGTTATTAATACTGAACATTAAATATCGTCGACCTTAATATTGCTCTGAAATTATGTACTTGGTTGAATATGCAAATGTTTACTACCGTTGACGGTGTCGCTGACATTAACTGATTGCCTGAAACGACGCTCATCAGTTTAATTAGCTACACATGCAAATAATTCCAAACCTTCTTTTATTAGTTACACAATTTCACAAATTCAAACCACAGAATACTGTATCATACAATGCCCGAATTAATAAACCCGATATATACATATTACAGTTCGTCGAATAACGTAATTTTTTTATTTCATTTTACTTTATTTTACTTTTGCGATTTGGCCTCACTTTTAGTACATCGACGAAACAATTGCACTCATGGAAGGATATATAATCGGCGAATGTTATTTAGTGTACCTCCACTTCTGTAGTCTAGACGTAAGGCCATTCCCTCAGACTCAAAACAACCCAGGTTATATATTCGGTTAGGACAAATATCTGGATGAGTTTTTTCGTGATTTTTCACCTCTAAGATATATGTAAGAAACTTTAATACCCAATTTCTCACTTAATACTATCTGTCTTTCACAATCGCCCATATCATATTAGAATTGTTCGAAATGAATGATTAATTAAATAGTGTTTCTCGTATCTGAAATATTCATATTGCCTCGGAGTTTCCTCAGCATAGAATTGACACTTGTCCGAGGAGGTATTTCATGTCCTTGCGTTGTCATAGAAGTATATACCTCGTACATGATCCAGAGTTAAAAATCCTCTCCCGATTTGTCTTGGCACAGTAACGCTCGTGAGGCGTAGGACACGTACAAGTAAATCTCTTGAGGCGTGGGACACGAGAGTAAGGTACCTGCAAAGGAAGAGAGTGAAATCAAATTCTTGGGTTACCAGTTAATTCCCCATCGATACAGTGATGAAAAATAATTTCAATTTCTGGTAATTCTATATTTTTATATGAATACTTCACTGGTGAGTAAAGTCCTTTAGCTTCTAATGAACTGAGTTATAACTAATAGATGTCAATTACTAGTGCGATGAAGTATTTCATTTCTCAAAAATGAAAGTGATCACTATATAAGTAAAACACGTATATTTGAAACATTAACATTTGGAAATAACATGTGCAAAATTATTTTTGAGGTCGTAGCAGAGAAATATTTAATTTCAGATTTAAATCATAATGCACACAAGAGTAAGCTATTGTAAAGAGCGTGGTAAATATTGTAGTCATATTAGGCATAATGTCCAATCAAGAGCTGACTTGTGATGAAACCCTTGCTACTGAACGCTGGAAATGTTCAAGATCGCCCACTGCGCTGTACACTGGAACAATTCAAGCTCCTTGGCAGCAAATCAGTAGTGGTTATCGTTGGAGGGTTTAGTGACTCAACCCTTGCATATTTAGCGGCGTTCGCGTTTAGGCATGTGACGGTGTTAATATGGGTGATGTGAGGTGTGACTTCCATAGTGCACGGCGTTGTAATCCACACTGCCGCAGCAGACAGTCCGACAGTCGACAACAGGGAATTAGCCACGCGACTCTAGCTTGGACACAACACCCACTATTTGAGAGTCGGTCTATAATTAGGGGATCTTATAAATATGTTTCGGTAGACTGGAAGCCGCTGAAGCAAATGTCCTATATTGCATAGAATTGGATTGCAATGGTTGGTTTTAATATTATACATGATAGTGACCTGGTGATCAATTGTGTCCTCAATATAGTTCATTCGAACTAGGTTGTGGAGCTCTGTGATCCTCGTGTACAGTGGGGCCGATAAAAATAATATCGAGATCGTTATTCAGGATAATCTGAACTTTCATTTGTGACAGGCAGTGATGATGCTCCAAACGTCACAGACATATAGTAACATGCTGACTATCACAGCTCGATGTAAGTTAAACTTCAACCGAGCTGACAGTCTAGGCGACTTGAAAAATTGATACAGTATTGGAATGTCAACATTTGATTTATGTAAACGTTACTGAATTTGAATTTTGAATGCAAGCTTGGAATCCAAATGGATTCCTAGATACTTGACCGAAGTCTCAAGGCGAAGTTGTTGAGTACTCAAAGTGAGTTTGGCAGCAGATCGTCTATGGAATTTTGTGAACAAAATCACTTTCGGTTTGTTCACAATAATGTAGATATTCCACAGAATGGAATGGATGGAATTTAGGGCAAAGAGAAGGACTCGGATGCGATACAGTAAAGCTTTGAAGGTGGTTTGGCAATACAGACCGGAATCGTCTGCAAGGTAATCGGTATCGAAATGAGGGAAGGAGTGAGAGTCAGATACACATAACGAATATAGTATGGGTGAGAGAACTACACCTAGTCGAACTGCCGCCAAAAGGGGATTACAGTCAGAATTATATAAACTAATCGACACGTAAAATTGTCTGTTAGTTAGGTATTTAGCAAAAAAGTTTAATAAACGATGTCAAAATATTAATTTGATTAATTTATAAATTAATACATTTATCCATGTTGTATTGAAAGTTTTCTCAACGTCATGGAATAATACCAGAGTACTTCTCTTAGAGTTGAAGCTCGTGGCTATCTGGTCTATCAGTATAGCAAGCTGCAGCGGTGTACAACCGAATTTTCTAAGCCCAAATTGATGATTAAGTAAAAGATTTCTCTCCGAGACTCAGATTTTATTCGAGCCAAAATAAGTTTATCCAATATTTTGTTGAGAACGGATAGAAGACTCATTGGTCGCAGATTGTCTGGGTTAGAAGTATCTATCCGGTTTTAGGTATAATAATAACTTACACTCGCTTCCATACTTCAGGGAAGTAATGGAATTTGAATCAATACTTCACTATTTTCAGAAAAGGGAGACGTACTTTGGTTGGAAGATGCTTGATCGCTATATTACTTATGCCGTCACTGCCAGATGCACGGAGTTGGGAAGGTTTTGCACAATATTTTTGAATTGAGAAAAATGTACGTCGGGAAGAATGAAGAATGCGGGGTTTCAAGAAAAGCGCTTAGAACATGGAACATGAACTGGTGTTTTGAGCACATATGGACAGAGACGATCTGCGAGATTTTGTACTATGAACTGGGCTTTATCGTGGGGAGGATAAGCATAAACTCCATTTTAGAGAATAGCAGAAAGAAGAGGACGTGCTATACTCTTTTAATTATTTTAATATATTCCACGTTTGGGTCTTCCTTTTCGTATATTGGCGGAGGAAAGTGTCTCAGTTTGAATTTTTAGTTCTCGCAGCCGTGTCCGTACCATATATGCATAACGATTGTGTAGTTGTTAATTCTTGGAATAAAGTTTTAAGTATCTTAGTTTTGCTACTAAATAATTTTGAAGTATTTGGTATGTGTATTTTGTTTGTGATAGGTAATCTGTTCATGATGAGTGGGTAATGGCGGAAAGTAGTAGTAGTAGTAGTAGTTGGACATTATTAGAGTAAATGTAAAATATGTACAATATTATTTACAAATATGGGTTGTGAATTAAAATCATGCATTCATATATTTAATTAACTAATTAATATGCCCAATTACTCCTTTCGATTTCCTGATCCCTGTGGTTTATTATATTTGATATTCCTAACATTGCATGAAGTTTTACGTTTTTTTAGAAGTTCATTTACTTATTAGAAATAATATCCTCCCATCCATAGTAATTCTGCCCGAAGGCAGGTCCTTCACTGCAATCATAGCATTTTCATGCTATGCTTGCAGTTTTACTAGGGAATTGTAGGTGTGGTAGCTTCCCGTTGCTTTCCACACCGGTGAAGGATGTTGTTGATGATGATGATAAATATATTGGTAATCATGAAGGCCATATGATTTCGGGGACCGTTTGGGCCTTCAAGTTTTCCTGACATTTGTCTTACAGGTGAGGAAAACCCCCGATAAAAATCTCCCCGAGAAAAACTGCCCCGACCGGGGATCGAACCCCGGCCCGCTGCGTGACAAGGCAGCACGCTACCTCGAAACCACAGCGGTGGATAGAAATAATATAATAAACACAATATTATATCCATATTAATGTAAATAAAACTACGGCTAACAGTTGTCGAAATTCGACGCTACGCCACTGCTATACACATCATCGCCTAATCATTTATCTCGTCGAACCTAAGGAAAAATGCACGATCTAGCTGGACAAATTTATTTTTCGGATTTACTACGAAATTTGAAATTGGTAGTGAAACATATAATATATGAATCAAAGTTTTAAACTACATGCATGAATTGATTATGCTGTCAATTGTATCCTCGCTACAGCCATCGAAACTTATCGCTCTGAACGTCATGTGCTCTGAGTCCTTGAAAGATAAAATGTACCCCTAGTTATTTCCTCGCAGTATTCGTGTTACTTCGTCAGGTGAGCGACTCTTTCGCATGGATTCTGTAGTAGAAGATATGCTCTTTCATAATATACTAATTATTTTTAATTGTATTAATTGTTTATTAATTTATGAAGCATTTTATAAAGTACCGCAATTATATAAAATTATAATCAAATAATAAGATTTGACAAGGGTTACAAAAAAGTCTATCCTGGCCCATCTTTTCTTTCTATGTTAGGATATTTTCTACACTAATTTAGATTATTATACAAAATAATTAGATATCACTATTAATCACCATAAATATAGTCATTTCTTTACAACTAGTCGTGTTTGCACTCATACTAGAAATTCGGAGGACAGTATGAAAAATCACAAAATATGAATAATTTTTACTACTTAAAGACAACCAATTTTTAAATGATCCAAAGTCAAGTGTTCTCAAGATATGTTTTAGAGAAATTTAGAGTAAATAAGTGCTGTTCTGAGATAGGAAAAATGTTTGAAACGTAAGGTGAGTGCGTTTATATCAATCCTAATTACGAAGTAGAAGGCAAGTAGGCAAATAAATGAAAAATTTACAAAGAAAAACTATCATTAGTTACACACAGATATAATCCAACAGATATTAATTGACAGCGTTAAGTAAAAACCAGGAAGACCAAGAACAATTTTAGTGAAAATACCGAGAGAACGAAGACAAGGTCTGTATCTCCACCACTGTCATACATATCTCCAGACAAAATTACTTATGCTACTCAGACGTGTCTAAGGTAGCGTGGAAAGAGGACATCTGCTGAAATAGTGAAGCTCTCCACAAATATATCACCGCGAAGATTAAAAAAGATGAAGAGGCAATGGAGCTGTGCTCTATCCAAACTTTGAATCCCTATACTTCAGAAGAAGCTATGGCACTTATTGTTGATTTAGGGTTAGGAAAATATGATTATACTCATATTCAGGCAGCAGCAAAGGCATGAGATGCCAACATACACCCACCATATAATATAATTTCACAAGTAAAATAACAGTGTTATCCTGACAACAGAGAGCGGAGCTAAGGTTCCTCTAAAAGATCTTTTAGATCATACACTGCAACTATTAGTGCTTGTAAAAGATGAGATATTAATTATTCCAAGTGACTTAAGTGATATAAATATCATTTATAAATGGGTAAAAGTTCTAGTTTCGTGAAATTATGACCAATAGGAGAGCAAATATAAATTTTATAAAATTTCAACCTCCTATAAGGGGTGATTTTTTAATCAAACAAAAGTAATGGGAGTTTCTACACATGCTGAAAATGCATTGGTTAACAAATGTGTGAAGTTTCATGAAAATATGTGTAATAGGAGAGCAATTGTATATTTTATAAAATTGTACCCTCCTGTAAGGGGTGATTTTTTAACCAAACAAAAGTAATGAGAGTTTCTGTACATGCAGAAAATGCAGTGGTTAACAAATGTTCAATTTGCGTGAAAATATGTCTAATAGGGGAACAAGTGTAAATTTTATAAAATATCACCCTCCTGTAAGGGGTGGTTTATTCGAACAAAAGTACTGAGAGTTTCTATACGCTGAAAATGCAATGGTTAACAAATGTGTGAAGTTACGTGAAATTATGTCTAACAGGAGAGCAATTGTGTCTTTTATAAAACTTCACCCTCCTGTAAGGGGTGATTTCTTAATCGAAGAAATGTAATAAGAGTTTCTATAAATGTAGAAAACGCATTTGCTATACAAAAGTGTGAAGTTTCGTGAAATTATATCTAGTAGGAGAGCAAATGTAAATTTTATAAGTTTCACCCTCCTGTAAGGGGTGGTTGTTTCAAACAAAAGTACTGAGAGTTTTATATACATTCAACGGTTAATCAAATTGTAAAGTGTCGTGAAAATATGTCTAATAGGAGAGAAATTGTATATTATATAAAATTTCATCTCCTATAAGGGATGCTTTTTTCAAAGAAAAGTAATGTAAGTTTCTATATACGTATATAAAATACAATGGTTAACAACTGTATGAAGTTTCGTGAAAACATATTTAATAGGAGCGATGTCATTAATTTTGTCCAGCTAGATCATGCATTTTTCCATATGTGCGGCGCTTCATTAGGCTCTCCAACAAGCATAATATAGACACTCGATCTAATCAGCACATTGTCCTTTTTATCTCTCCTCACCACACTATGTATTACTATCTTTTACAGTTTCACTTGCCATAACTTGGAATTATCTTCCACCCTATGTCAGAGACTCTCAAACTCTAATATTGTTCAATCAAAAATTAAATATTTATTTAATAACATACTAAATTATATACCTCACTGATAGTATTCTATTAGCAAGTAATAATTTAATTTAGAAAAAATATTATTAAGATTAACGAATATTTTATGTTGTTGTTTTAAATATTGATAACCAAAAACTTTGTTATTATATCTCTATTTTTGTGTACTTTCTCTGTGTACGTTTGATAGGGACTGTCTATTGAACAATTTAACTAGTCTTTCTTGTGTACACTTTATTATTGGTTTCGTTTTTAAAATTAATTTTCATTAATATTATTATGTTATCGACCTTAATCTCATAGATGCATCATTAATGGTCAAATTTCCATTTAGGTTTTCATACAAGAGTCAATTCTGATGGATTCACTCTAATGCAACATATATCTGTCATGGTGTGTAAAAGAAATGGCCACGTGTCCTCAACTCCACCAGGCTAAATAAATAAACTAATAAATAAGCATTCTCAGACGGTTATTAATTAATAAGTAATTTTAATAGAAATCCTAGCTCTACTGATAACATAGTAATTACGTTCCTCATTAGCAGTTACGGAAGAGATGTAATTTGTCTACATGTACTTACAACTTATGGACATCATTTCATTAAAAAGTTGATCTACTAACAAAACTTCATTCCACAGTCTATCGTGGAACATCTATCATCCCTGATGTAATTAATATCGATTTCAAGTAATTCTCTTCTTTAACAAAAAAGAAGGGTTTACGAATATGCTCAACATAACTAAACAAGGATTAAACAGCGATTAAGCATATGGGATCTTGAAGCACAAAAAAAATATTGTAAGGATGTTTCCAGGATATCATTACTCATGCTTGAATCTCTTTGCATCAGTACTCACATCACTGCTCGATTATTTGCATACCAAGCTTCTGTTATTATCTGCTTCTTCAAGCATGTAACCTTTAATGAAGTCAATAATTTCCTTCTGGTTTTAGAGTAAGTACTACAGGGATATCTATTTATATTTAAGGGTCGAATTTTATTTGCTGAAGTTTGGAAAATAATTAAAACTTTATTTATACTTTCATTATTATATTTTTGTATAACACAATTAAGTCAGATATAGGTCTCTAGTTACTTTTTCACTTTACAAAATATACATATAATCAGTAAGGAGTATGGAATTGCGTTTCATTTCAGAGTATGTCTTATGTCACTATTTTAGATTTTAGAAAATGGCCACAAAATGCAACATTACAGTACGAGTATCATGCAGGTCTTACAGTAACATTCACAAAAAATATATATAGGCCTATTCGCAACGTTCGCCAGTACACGAAAAACATATGGAAATCTTAATCAATAATTTTACAAGTAATCTAGTAAGGACAATCATTATAAATTAAATTAACTTAAATCATAACTTCGTATTATCAGTACAGATTAATTTTGTGACTACAAAAATATAAACGATTGTACTTTGCAGAAATACGTTTTTAATAGCTGTGATATAATTTACAATTAATTTCATTATTCATATTTTGTCACTTTAATTTGTTTCAATGTTACAAATAATACAAGAGGGTGACTACAGATTCATTACGTTATGTTTGTGCAATGAATATTACACGCTTTATATTAGCTTGACCTGTACCTATCTATCTATCTATCTATCTGTCTATCTGTCTATCTGTCTATCTGTCTATCTGTCTATCTGTCTATCTGTCTATCTGTCTATCTGTCTATCTGTCTATCTGTCTATCTGTCTATCTGTCTATCTGTCTATCTGTCTATCTGTCTATCTGTCTATCTGTCTATCTGTCTATCTGTCTATCTGTCTATCTGTCTATCTGTCTATCTGTCTATCTGTCTATCTGTCTATCTGTCTATCTATCTATCTATCTATCTATCTATCTATCTATCTATCTATCTATCTATCTATCTATCTATCTATCTATCTATCTATCTATCTATCTATCTATCTATCTATCTATCTATCTATCTATCTATCTATCTATCTATCTATCTATCTATCTATCTATCTATCTATCTATCTATCTATCTATCTATCTATCTATCTATCTATCTATCTATCTATATGTCTATCTATCTGTCTATCTGTCTGTCTATCTGTCTGTCTATCTGTCTGTCTATCTGTCTGTCTATCTGTCTGTCTATCTGTCTGTCTATCTGTCTGTCTATCTGTCTGTCTATCTGTCTGTCTATCTGTCTGTCTGTCTATCTGTCTGTCTGTCTATCTGTCTGTCTGTCTATCTATCTATCTATCTATCTATCTATCTATCTATCTATCTATCTATCTATCTATCTATCTATCTATCTATCTATCTCTATCTATCTATCTATCTATCTATCTATCTATCTATCTATCTATCTATCTATCTATCTATCTATCTATCTATCTATCTATCTATCTATCTATCTATCTATCTATCTATCTATCTATCTATCTATCTATCTATCTATCTATCTATCTATCTATCTATCTATCTATCTATCTATCTATCTATCTATCTATCTATCTATCTATCTATCTATCTATCTATCTATCTATCTATCTATCTATCTATCTATCTATCTATCTATCTATCTATCTATCTATCTATCCATCTATCTATCCGTCTATCTATCCGTCTATCTATCCGTCTATCTATCCGTCTATCTATCCGTCTATCTATCCGTCTATCTATCCGTCTATCTATCCGTCTATCTATCCGTCTATCTATCCGTCTATCTATCCGTCTATCTATCCGTCTATCTATCCGTCTATCTATCCGTCTATCTATCCGTCTACCTATCCGTCTACCTATCCGTCTACCTATCCGTCTACCTATCCGTCTACCTATCCGTCTACCTATCCGTCTACCTATCCGTCTACCTATCCGTCTACCTATCCGTCTACCTATCTGTCTACCTGTCTACCTATCTGTCTGTCTATCTGTCTACCTATCTGTCTGCCTAAATGTCTGTCTATCTGTCTGTCTATCTCTCTATCTGTCTGTCTATCTGTCTGTCTGTCTATGTATCTATCTGTCTGTCTATGTATCTATCTATCTGTCTGTGTATCTATATATCTGTCTATGTATGTATGTATGTATCTATCTATCTATCTATCTATCTATCTACCGAACTGAAAAAATGAAAAAAAATAATTTTAATTTCAAACATGCTCGGGATAAAAATTAAAGTGGTCAATAAGAAAATCATCTCCCACAAATATAGAATAAAACTATTGTTATCAACGAAAATAAAATAATTTAATATCAAAAGCGTGGGGTGCTATTTATGATTTTTACATTTTCTTGTTAGAGACTTTACTTTTATCAATATCTGTTTATTATCAAATATATTAATTGATATAGAGCACCCCACGCTTTTGATGATAAAATTATTTTTTGTTGATAACTCTAGTTATAGTCTATATGTGTTGGAGATGATTTTTTTGTTGACCACATTAATTTTATCCCAAGGGTGTTGGAAATTAAAATTATTTTTCATTTTTGAATTCGGTTTTCTAATAAAAGTGTTGTTTTAGTTTTTTTAAAACTCTTATTTATTTTAGCATATGTTTTGGTTACATTAATTTTATTCGTATTTTATCTTGAAATAAATCCAATATATTCAACATTACAAAGGAGTTGTTTTATTGCGAGCATGTACAGGTATTGCTACATAAGTCGGCCCTAAGTATAGTACACACATTTATTAAACAGTAAAAAAATTCGACATGGTATTAAATGAAAATAGAGACACTGACAAGATTGCAAATATTTTACAAATTACATTACAATATTAAGTAATACCTCACCTTAATGTTTGGCATGGCACACCGTAGCGTACTTGGGTAAGGCAATAACTGAAATTCGGAAGGGTCGAGTACCAGGAGTGTCAGCATTTTTAAACTGACCTGTATCTTCTATTTGATATCATTGCCCTATGGTCTACTCAGACTCGAAAGGACATGAGTACCAAACGCCAGTTAGGGGGATAAGGGAAGCCGTCACGCAATGCTAACAACCTGGCTGACATCTCGTGACTTTTGAATATAAAGGTGGAGGCATTGACTTGCTAGTACCCCATGGCTTCCTAAGGCTTATAGTGGGATCACTTTACCTTTCACCTGGAGAATTCTTATTGAGACCGTTGAGGATAGCGGACGTGTTTTGTTAATGTGTTCGAAGAGTGCAGGGACTGAAGCATTATGGAATAAGAGAGAAAGCTAATTAAAACTGTTAGTTGAATTAAAAGAGGGGTTTGTAATATGTAACGTTAGTAAAAAATTCAAGATACTGAAGCGACTATGCATCGGATGGAGGACAGACTGCAATGGCTGGAATATAAATTGGACTATTTGGAAAATTAGAGACACCAAAACAATACAATAATTTACAAAGTGCATGAAGACAATGGGAGGGCTTGGAGAAATCTTTACTTATACGAGAGTATAATTGAGAGAGTAGTGACACAAATATGTATTGATTTGTTGGACAATGACATCGAAAGGGCACAGTCGGTTTATGAAATAGTGGAAAGCTTCCATTTATTTATATGTAATCTATCACATTACAGAATTTAGTGTAGCATCCTTAGAGAGAGTGCATATATTAAAGGGATCATTATTAATATTGCCGAAGATTTCAGTGAGAAGTTTCATCGCAAAAGAGACTTTCTTCAGAGTCATATGTTTGCGGGGAGGATGGAGGGTTGTCAAGCAATTCTGCAATGTATTAGATTAACTGTTAATGATCGCATCTGTAACAGAGAGAATCTGGAAAGCATGACAACCCTAAAAATGGGATTGAAGTGGAAAGCTGTTGCGCATCTCCGAAATCGACTGAGAACGCAACTGCAGAGGCTGGTAGCCCTACAGCTAAGATAGGAGGAGAAAATGCTACCAAAACATATATGGGGGGTCCAATAGTCAGTGCGGGTGATGAGAAACACCTGAATATAATGAGACCATTCCATCCCATAGCGACGAACTTGTGATAATGCTGCGAACGAAGACAACGGTTAAGACGGCAAGAAGATCGCAAAGTTTAATGAACTTACTGGCTGAAAAATAAATTTTGCCAGACGTGGGAGGTAACAAAAATACAGGTAGGCTTGATTCTCGAAGCGCAGGAAGAGTAATAAATAGGACATGTTGATAGTCGGTTCTTGGAATGTGGAAGGGTTAAAACACAAACTCACAATCGAAACATTTATTCATTTTATTGACACCTTTGATTCAATAGGCCTTTTGGAAACTTGGTTAAAGAAAATAAACATATATATACACCGTGTCCACGAATATAGTATCATACTTTAAATTACTATTACGTCGCTTTGGACAATCGTATGTAAATTAAATTTCTGACAATCAAAAGAGAAACTAAAAAAGTTCTATGCATGTTAACAATGTTAACAACGGACAATAATGGACAACAATACAGAAAATAAACTAACTTTAATCATGTTTTTTTGTGGTCGATATGGGTTCATTGTTGGATATTTAGCAGACAGGTTAAATGTGAATGTTTGCTGTGATTTTGAAATTGTGTTGTAATTGAAGAAGTTATGAAATAAGTTTTAAGGAGTTATGGCGAACCTCCAAGAAGGTAGTTGGTGTGTTTAGGAATATCACAAAACTCAGAGTCCGGTGCATGTCCAGCGTGCTTTTAGGCGAGGGTTTCAACATCAGGCTCTTACACACAAGTCAATTTTGAAGTGGTAACGTTATTTCGTGGATCGTTGATGCATATGTATTCAAAGGAAAGGCCATACAAAGAGACAATCTGTCGTTGATGGAATTGTGGATCAAGTGCTGGAGGCATTTGTGCGTAGTCTCAAGAAGTCTGTCCGTAGAGCTGGTCAACAGTTAAACCTCCCTAAATCAACCGTAGCTAAGATTCTACGTACACAACTGAAGTTCTACCCCTACAAAATCCAATGTGAGCATAAGTTGAAATCTGATGACCATGCATAGCGATTATGTTTCTCTGAGCATTTCGTGGCACTAATGATGGATTATGAAGAACTGTCAGAAAAAAATCATTTTCAGTGATGAGGCAACTTTCCACGTTAGTGGAAAAGTGAATAGGCATAATGCTAGGATTGGGGTAGTGAGAATCCATACACCATTGAGGAAGTTGAAAGAGACTTCCCTAAAGTGAATGTATTTTGTGCGTATCGAAACGAAAAATCTATGACCCACTTTTCTTTCTAGCAGTCACTGTGAACGGTGCAAATTATATTGATATGCTCAATGAATGATTAGTTCCACAACTGGAACAAGAAGATGACAATTAATACCTTTCCAGCAAGATAGAGCACCTTCTCATTGCCATTTGCATGTTCGGGAGCATCTGTATGAACGGCTTCCAGGAAGATGGATTGGACGTGGTCGATATCGGTGATTTCTTTTTATGGGCTTACATAAGGGATCATGTCTATGTACCTCCAATGCCTCAAAATCTACAAGAAGTCCAGCTTAGTACCATTGCTGCCATCCAGTCTATTTCTTCACATATTTTGGAGGATGTGTGGCGTGAATGGGAATATCGCCTCGATGTCTACAGCGTCACTCGTGGGGGCCACATTCAATGTGTATGAGGTATAGCGAAAACTCTTTTAAGTTTCTCTTTTGATTGTTACCAAATTCATTAGATACGATTATCCAAAGCGACGTAGTGGTAGTTTAAAGCATATTATAAATGTGGACACGGTGTATATTTGATGTGAAAGGGTTTTACAAGGGTAGTAAAACTAGGGGTAAAAGGAGTAGATACTCAGTGGGTGTAGACCTTCTGTATAAAGACTATCCGAACACTTACATATGTATATTAATTAAGTTAGTCTCCCTTTAAATTAGGTCATTTGTGTATATTTCTAAGTAGGAATATCCGAAATGTTTTTGTTTTCTATTTAATGCCAGCCACTCACTTATAGATATGCCATTCCAATTTTTTTCGTTGTATTCTCTGACTCGTTGGCAGAAATAAAAAAAAAATATTTACCGAATCTGGAATAATAATTCTAGGAGACTTTAACTGTAGAATCGGGGGAAAAATGTCACTATAAGACAGTTGATACTGAAAAACGTGTGGGTCGTAGGAAAACTAAATACAAAATTACAAATACGCAAAAAAAGTCAAATAGTCTTTTGCGATGTGTTTAATCTTGAAATTTTGAATGAGAAATATAAGGAAGATCGAAATGGAGAATTTACGTTTACTAATAAAATGTGGTGAGCGTAATAGTTTATACGATATGCACAGAAGGCATTATTCCAGTCTTAAGTAACTTCCGTATATTTTCCAGAATTGAATCTCGTCATCTACTTATCAAATTTATATTAATATAATATATACTAGAATCTCGGTTATTGATACGGGGGTATAAACATAAACACCAATTACACCTTTCAGCTGGATTAGGATCGACGAGATAATTTTATGAGGTGTATGGAAACTCTAATAAAGGATTTGCAAATAAATGGCTTTAGAGCGGAAAAAAAATTGAAACATTAACAGATTATTTTCAGAAAGTAAAGGAAAAATGCAAGAATAAATGCACAATTAATCATAAGGATATAGAGTGGAACAATAATAGATGTAGAAAGAATAAGAATTTTCTCGAAAGTAGTATTTTAAAGTTTAGAATGGATAGCATAGAGAAAAACAGACGACGTTCTAGTCAGGATAGAAAATATACAAAGAATTGAGAGAAAAAGAATTAGAATAGCAGAAACTCACAAATGAAAGTGGGTACATTTCTGACATGTAGGGAGTGGTAAGAAGGCTCAAAGTAGCGAACATAAATCGGACTAGGATATGGCCTGGGGTACGTAAAAACTACTTTGATAGGGTACTCGAAATGAGGGGTTAAGATATAATCAGGTAAATATCGTGGAAATCCCCGACCCAGTATATATCCAGTCACTACACCACGATATTTCGAAAAGTGAAGTGATTTCTTCCATTACAAGTTTAAACACTGGTAAAATTCATGGATCGATGAATTACAAGAGAAATTCTTGAAAAATATTATATCAGCTGATAAATTATTATACGTTTTGGAAACTGCGTTCAACAGACTTTTTAATAGTGCAAATAATCCGGAAGCTTGGGCGACAGGTGTAGTCCTACCGCTGTAGAGAGGAAAGGCTGGGATTCATTTACTGAAGATTATAGGGGAATTTGCCTCTTGTCAGTGTTAGGTAAAATCTATTGTAAAGTACTTTATGAACGAATGAGACATTGGGTTAAACATTAACTCATGATAATCTAAAAAACAAGAAGTGTAAATTACATTGTATTCGATACTGTGGACCGAAGTGTACTTTGGAAAAAAATTGAATCGGAAAGGATTGCCTCAAAAAATTATACAACATTTAATGTCAATAAATAAATATGTTAAATTCTATATAAAAGCAGACCAGGGTTTCATTATAGAGAGCAGTCCAGCCAATCAGGAAATAAGACATGGTTGCATTTTATCACCAATGCTATTTAATCTATTCATTGGTGATATTTTAGACATATTCCTAGAAGACGACATTGAAGCTGCGGAGCTAAGAAATGTTAAAGTCACTGTACTCTTATAATCAGATGATTTAATTATCTGTTCAAAGACAATCAATTGATTGAAAAGAGGTGTTGACCAAATGGAGATATACTTTTGGAATTTGGTATTGACCGTAAATGTTAGTCAGATAAAAGCTAAGACGTTAAAAAATGAGACGATTAATGGCATAGCAATGTAATGGAAATACAGCAATCATGTACTTCAGAACGTGAAACATTTTGAATATGTTGGTACAAAGTTTAAAATGAATGGAAAATGGAAGAAACATTCATATAGCATTCATTAAAGAGAAGGGACAACTCAACACTATGTTCAGTATTCTGAGTCAAGTTCTTGGTATTCCAGTCCGCACGTTAGGAAAAATATGTACGGAGAGATGGTGAGGACTATATTGTACTCTTGTAGTGAGATTTGGTGTTTTTAACGAACGGAAATACTAATAAAGACATATGCGCATTTTCGTAAAATATATATCAGATATCAGGACTTAGCAAGACCGTTACTAACTGGATTTGGCTCATTTCAGGTCGACATAAATAGCAAAATTCGTTTACTCAATTAATTGTTGCGGCTAATCTAAGGTGAAAAAACAATGCTTAAAACAGTTTGCTATGACCTCCAAATTAGGAACATAGATGCGAAATTCTGGGCAGACGAGATAAGGAGGGAAGCCCAAAAGATTGGGATGGATTGGGTTTGGAAAAAGGGATCGAATATCGCAAGGATGTTTGGAGAAAAATGAGGAGGAGGTACGTGGACATAAATCAACAATATATTTCCGCTGATTGTACGCGAAAAGTTTCACTGTAGAAACAAAGAGACCTAAACATGTTTAGGGAATTATATTCTAAGATTTAAAGAGACATCAGGGCTCGCTTGGTTTAGGTTAGGGTATGGAAATTTATAAAAATTACCGAGGATCACAATATGTGAATATGTAAAATGTGCGGTAGCTTTGAAGACGAAATATATATAATAGGATAATATAACGATTTGGAATATTGGAGGCGTCAGATGTTGCCGGTGAGAATTCTAAATTCAAATGGTGATAGACGCATGCTACGAGTTAATGGCAAACCCAGAAAATAGGATAAACGGGGGTCAATTTCAGTACAAGACGCAGAAAATAATATCAATGCTCATTCGTCAATAAATAAATGTATAGGGATAATGTAGTACTATTAATATTTTGTAAATTTACATAGCTTAATTATTGTATAATATTATTGTATTTGTTATACAATCGGCCGCGGTGGACTAGTGGTTATGTTCCTTGTCTCTGGTCCCGAGGCGGTTCAAACCCGGCTGGGATCGATGGATTTTTTAGGACGGAAAAATCCAAGGGGCAAGTACTCCGAGAGAGACTTAAAGCCATGGGTCCCGAGTCTGAAGATCATTCAGCCTGAATGAAAAAGCCTCTAATCAAAATTTACCGACTTTTCCCGTCCTAGTACTACCTTGGTTTCCTACATGTGAGTATGAGGCGGAACGCTGACCACGGACCGCTCAAATCATAGGTGTACGAAAACAAATGTTGTAACTAAATTATGGTTCAAATTCTTCCCTGTAGGGGAAGAACGCCTCATGCTATAATAAGGGAAACATTGGCTTACAAGAAATAAGGTTTGTTATACATATACATATATATATATTATTACTATACAATCATTTATTGACACGGACTGTAGACAGCACGTACGGCTTGCTGCCCGTTGCGAACCTAATTTGTAAATGTCATTGTACTTATCTTAATTTTCGTCTAATAAAGTCATACTACTAATACATAATAATAATTTTTGGCGGGCGTTGAGTCACTTTTTAGTTACGCTTACTGTATTGGTTTAAATGTATCCTTAGCTCGTTAACCAGTGGTTTCCCCATTATTTTTAGGAAGATGCAATGAAATTATCGTACCTATAAGATTAAGAAGAAAGTTGAGTGGAAACAGAGAGCAGTTAATAAATTATTTTATATTAGCACAATGATTACACACAACTAACTTAATTAAAGATTAGCTATTGCGGAACGTTCGAGACTACAAATCCATGAGGACTTCTAGTTATGTGAATATTTATAACTTGAGAGAATTTTATTAAGTCCTATAATTATTCTTAACTTCAAGACATTGTTCTCGTGAGTCACTGGACCCTATCTCCACGAAATATCAGATGTAAGTGTATTTACTCTGTCCTAATGTATTTAGTCTGGACGTCTGGACCTTTAATTTACCTATATGGTCATATGTCCCAACATTTTCCTTGGTTAGTTAAATTCATATTACGTATATTTAAGAGGCTTTATTCTTTATTAAGTAACCTCCCTTTATCTCTCTTTCCCACGGGTACGAAGCGTCTGCAAATATAACATTTGTTTCTATGGGTTTATATTTGGAAGTCTGAAAGTTCCCCCAACCACTCTCTGTACGTGATGCTCTTAAAAAATTCCAGCTTAGAAAATTTTACCCTCGTTGTCTGTTATATTGTTTATGCACCTACATAAATGGCAGTTTTCTGCTTGTTACAATCAATTTGCTTTATGCCTACAATTACTACATATTTGATTTATTATATTTTTTCACATTACTCTTAATCAACAATATATTTAATTTATTAATCCTATCCCTATTTTGGTGTCATATGGATCTGTCACAAATTATTATGTAGGCCTATATCAGAAATTATTTTTGAAAATTTATTTCGTTTACTGATCTTGTAAAAATGCAATGAATATTATTTGAGTACGAACTTCAGAACGATTTCCGCGATTTCGAGATTTTCATTAAAATCCACAAAGAAAATATATAACATTACGTTTCTCCAAAAAAAAAAGCAAAACAAACATGGGTACTCAGCTCAGCTATTTTAAGTCAATTCTGTGGCCGTTATGAATGTCGGCATATTAAAACCTACATTATTAGTATGGCGTTTCCATGATGAAAATGGTTAGGGATTCGCCTTCTATTTTTGAGACTTCAATTCGCATCTCGTTAACTTCACGTGGGGTTCGTTGTGGACGAATTGTACCCAGCACAGGTTTCTCCCGTATTCCTAAATCAAAAACTTTCTTCCACCTATACACTCTTATCCATTTAATTTAATTTCCGCCTGTGATTGATGGTGCGACCAGTCAGGCCAGTTGACTTCCTTGTTCTATGTAGAGACTCAATAATAAGAACTGTATGTCAATTCATCTTCACATTTGAGACTGTGCTGGACAAGTGTAGGCAGTTTTCTTTACTATCTTCTGTAAAATTACTGTAATATGTTTTACAAACTTCATTTTCTCTATTCTCGATGAAGCTAAACATATGAAAACAAATCATAAAATGCCTCTCATCATCATCATCATCATCCTCATCATCATCATAATCATCATCTTCGGTACTACAACTCTTAGAGTTTAGCCTTGACCTCCCGAATAACAGGTCGAAATTATATTGTATCATTTACTTTCTGTCTCAATTGCTGTTTCCAATAATTATTCTCAAATCACTCTCCTCGTAACTCATCCATCTAATCACCATTTATAATTTTAGAGTCAAGTTTTGCATCCAATACTACCTTGGGTGTTCGTTATTCCCATTCTGTATACGTGTCCCAACCGCTCGACTATTCTGGCTTTAATATCTGCTATTATATGAAGGGCCTAGGGGAAAAACGATGAATATCACATTAACCTCAAACTGAGATAAATGAATTTTAAGTTTTGAAACGCTATATCATTTCCCTGTACACATTATTTTCAAAGCCTTATAAAACGTAACCCATAGCTTCTTTAAACAGTTTTTGCCTTTTAAATGTTACTAGGGAACAGTACAAACACTAAGAATATGAAACCTCAGTTCTTGTGATTTTGTGACACTCATCGTTTTTCCCCTGGACCCTTCATATACTCGGACCAACGGCTTTGTGCCCCTGTAGCGCTGGCATCGTTCTTAGAAAAATACACGTCAATACTCACACCATTTCACCGCACTCCCCTCCACCTACTTCAAATAACGTCCATCGAGTAGGGATGTTGCGAAACTTCCCCTAGCGCCATGGCTCTTGAATATTGAATAAGGCAAGGTTGGAGTCAAGTTAACAACACTTATGTGCAAGTGAAAGAGAGAGAGAGAGAGAGAGAGAGAGAGAGAGAGAGAGATATGCAGGGAGGGAAATGCTTTCTCGAGGAAGAAAATGAAGTAGGCTTTAATTCGCATATTTACGGGGGCACAGATCCGTTGGACAGATAATATATATGTCTTTGTGCAAATATTTAAGTTATTGTTTTGTTTTAATTAATCGACTCCATTATCTTTAGTTGGGCCATATATCTTCCTCAAAATTTTTCTTTCCCAGGTGGACCAACTTGCTAAAACCTTTTTCTGTTAGTGTCCACTATTCGCTACCGTATACTCTACTGATTTTAAGTAAGGTTTTGTGAAGGCTTATTTTAATTGTACTATATATGTATCTCGGAGATACTCATGAAGATACAATTTTATTCAACGCTCTTAGGCACATATCTGATTGATTTCGACTAACACGTCATTATTTGTGGTAACAATCGATCCTAGATATTTGAAGTTCTGGACTTGTTCATATCTTGTTACTTTCAACTCAATATCGCTGGAAATATTGTCAAGAGCATTGTTAAGAATTTTTGTTTTAATAATTTAAATTGAATTGCTTTCTCTTGAATTTGTTTCTTTGGATTCTTCACGATAGTTTGTTTTCCTTGCTAGGAGAACAAAACGTAAGAGAATCCCAAAATCTGTCTGGATCGGATGAAAATGCTGCCAACTGAGTGTGGTTCAATGTTTCTAATGAATAAAACAAAGTATCTTAATTACATTAAGATAAATTTATTTTTACAATATATTTAACATTAAATTGTCTACACGAGTTTCTTACACGTTGGTTATTCGGAAAAAATCCCCCTTTCATTAGAGCACTTTATTGTTACTTGTAATAATATGTAAATAGCTCGTGATCAGAAATGAAGAAAACTGTAGATATGAAGAAATAACTAAGTTGAAACTCTGAAATTCCACATTCCAAAATATCCTACATTGATCACGAAACGCAGCAATAACAACTTTTCGCCTCAAAATTGGCCAATGCTGTCTCGGATAACACCATCCTTTTGGAATAGCGCCAATGCCATTCCCCTTACTGTGTAACATTGGGGACGATATGGACACAAAAATTTGGGCCCTGCACAGTTTTACAAAGAATGAGAGGTATTCGATGACTAGGACCAATATTATGAGTCTTTGGAGAAACCCATTGTTTTATTAATGAACCAGATGACTTTAAACAAACAACATTATGTGAAACTAAGTAATTTTACTACGTATAGGATGGAATAAACGAAGTTGATACGTATACTGTATATCGCAGAGAAATAAAACCTTTTTTTCTTTTTTCAGTATTAACGCTGTAATCTTTCCTCAACGCTATCAGCACTATGTACATATTGCAAGAATCTAATACGATTGCAGCAATGATTTTTTTTTTGCGGAGGACGGGTAGGAAAAACTATTAGAATTAATGGGATTCAAGCCCATTCCGAAACGCAGTTACAATAAAAATTCAAGTAAAATAATTGGATATCTGTCCACAAAGACACGGAACAAACAAGATAATTAGTATTTATATTTATTGACGCTGTTAACATTTCAAGTCATTAACGTCATAACTAACATGCGAGCATGGAACGGCAGACAAAAATTTTCCAGAGAACTCTTGTTTCAAGTTTGTGGTTTTTTTACGTGCCATGACTTCACATTCCTTCCGAAGAAAGCTATGATCAAATTTCATGGCCTTAAGCATCCATCGACCCCGGCCGGGATTGAACCCATCACTCTAAAGGCCAGATCCTTGGTACTTTACCTCAAGACCACCAAGACCGATGATTATGATGACAAATATTTAAATATTATCAGAAAGATATTTTCGGCATTTCCTTTCCAAAAGAAAGGCACATCTCGATGTAGCCATATTAAATCCCGAATAATATATACCGTAAACCTCTGCAAGCACAGTCTACTAGACTATCAAACAGCAATCTCAGTGGAACAATAGAAGTCCCTACCGCTGACCAATCAGAAGACAGATATAACGTACAGTCGACTAGACCATCAAACAGCAATCTCATTGGAGCAATGGAAGTCCCTAACGCTGACCAATCAGAAGGCAGATACAACTTACGAACACATCGCGGTGAACGTATAAATAAGACACACAGCGGACAGAATTGCCAGTCTCAAGACAACCCTTGAGGATGCCAGACGCAGTCTCTGGCGAAACGTCGGGGAACTACAAGCTTCACGACCACGGCCTACAACCCGAAAATCTTCTTCAAGATCACATAGCAACTCCGGCCGTGAAAGTCTACTTGAATACAATATATACTGGTTTTACGCATAACTGTAACTAAGAATGTAGCCTTTTATTTTCATACGAGATTAAAACATTTCGTTAAAGCGTTGATTTTATTAACAAAACTTCCTTACACATATTTGAAACATTTAAAATATTCCTTGTACCTTTCGTTAAAAAATGCTAGTGCTTCTTCTGATGTAGAATTAATTACAAGTATTGCATAATAATTTATGGACACCTTTTTTGTGTGTATTTTAAATTTCGTTTGATAAAATAACACTTATTTTGTAGTTAGTTCAATTATGCAATCTTATAGTTTTTGTCATATTTCCTCAAGAGGTTTTGTTACTTCGGTATTTTCGTTTTCTCTGTAAGTTAATATAAGAACATTATTTTTCCACTTGTTGAATTATTTTCAGTTTAGTTCTATTTACATCATTTGTTTTCTTGTTCATCTGTTGACTAACTATCAGTTTAACGATTTCTGTGTTCAATGCATTTTGAATTTTCATTTCTTTAATATAATTTTCTTTGTGCAAATTAAATTTTACAAATCTTTTGTTGAGGCTGATGTGGTACTTTTTTGTTGGAATGGGTGTTCATAACGAATATAAGAACAAAAACATTAATGTTTTGGTAGTAATCGACATGTTAAAGATACAGGAAACGTATTATTGTTACATGTAAACCCCACAGCGTCTTTTTACAACACCTTAACAAGAAGCAGTACTGAGTAAACACTGATGATGGACAACAGCCTGAAAGGTCAACGCAAATTTAAAAAGAATAGTTGAAGACAACGGTAACTCAGGTACGTTTGTACAATTTTCAATAGCTGTCTAAACGGCGATGAAGAAATATTATTAAAAACTTGTTAATTGTGATTATGTGAAAATAATTTGTTACTAGTCTTATGTGAAACGTAGTTAATTTTGGATAATAGGAGCCATAGTGTTGTGGCGTGATTAGTGTGCGAAGTTAAGATAGTGCAACGGTACACGTTGAAGGAAGCTCTTGTTAATTATCCATGTATGATTACGTGGATGCGCTTCACATGCCTTGGATTATAAATGAACAAGGGAGACCTTCTCGAGTTCAGTTATTGACAGTCCACTTAAAGATTCAATTTGAATAATAATCAGTAATAACAATTGAAAATCGTGATTTCATTAAGTAACTATTTATGTCACACGTATGTTTTTTTCATAAGAAATGTAATGTGAATATTTTCAAAAAAGCAGTAGCTAATTTATGTGAAAATATACCGAATTTTAGGATTTCCAAATTGGTCATTCGATCCTAGAAAGTCATAAGAGGGCAAAAGCTGGGTTTTGGATACATTATTTTCAATACAATTTTATATTTTCAAAATTAATCACAAATTAATAAAGTAATGCTCATGTTCTATTATGTCTTATGTTTAACAATTTGAGAAGTGGCTATTGTTTTTCATGCTATCCATATATGTGTAACAATTAAAACAATGAAACTCTTAATTATCCAAAACGGGCAGTGGTGCCCAATATTGGATATTAAAACTTTTTCAAAATTAAGTTGTATGTAGTGATAGCCCCATGATTTTAGAACATATTGGTAGAGTTCGGAAGATTATAGGTCCATTTACTTACGGGGGTTGGGGCATAAGTCATGGCAACTATATTTATGTGAGAATTTGAGCATGAGTGAAAAATCTAAAATATACATATGAAAGAACATGGGATATACAAAATGTAGAGAATTTAACAACACGCCAACATTTTGATCATCATGTTTGTTAAGGTAATTGTCATATCAATACTGTCTTCATGTTCCAGTACCATTACATCACACCTTTTTATTTTTTCACTGTCTTTTTTATGGTTTTGGACACGAATGGACATTACAAATGCTGTTCAACAACAGATGACCAGATTCACGGATGGTGAAGTAAATGGTGAAGCAAATGATATTCTGCGCCTCTCACATTGTTGGCAGTGTGTTTTGAACGATGCAGAGACTACTGTGAGGGCCTGTATAATGAGAGAGAGAGAGAGAGAGAGAGAGAATAAGTTAGTGCGATAGGAAGAGAGTAAGAAGGAGATAGTGAAAAAATAAAAAATGTGATGTAATGATTCTCGAACATGAGAACTGTACTGATATGACAATTAGGCCTACCTTAATAAACATGAGGAGCAAATTGTTGGCGTGTGTTTAAGTTCCTTAAATTCCGTTTATCCCTTGTTCTTTCATATGTATATTTTTTATTTTTCACCCACGCTCAAATTCCCACAACAAATTACTGCCATGAATTATTCCCGAACCCTCGTATTTTTTGTGATTTATTTTTCAACAACAATTAAGAGCCCGGATTTGGATACTATTATTTACAAATGATTTCTTACAAACCTAACATATACATTTTATTTGGTACAGCATCATTGGGTAAATTGTGATATGTTTGAAGGTACCATTTGCGACATTTCTAGCAAGTAACCCAAGATTCGCCATGATAGTCCTCACTGAATTTCTTACTTCAAGTGCCACATATTTTGTCCTCGTCATCTTGAGCCTTAGATTCCTCGTCATTCTGTTCACTGCTGCTGTCATCGCTGCTTTCAATATCGTAAGTGAGCTGTTAATAAATGCAGGATTAACAATAATTAAAATTTAAAGTAGCCGCTTACTTTTCGCAGCTTATCCTGAAATCTCAATTGTCGTACCTTAGTAAGTCAATAGTTTTAATTAACTTTTAATTTACTGAGGCACGATTCACTATAAATAATCTCAAAGTTCAACAACTTTAATTCACAGTCTGTTAAATTTTAGCATGGATTAGTTCGTAAACTAAGCGATTTCCTGAACAAGTCGAAATTATAGTCCGATTTCCTTAATAGTTGGATTGCGCTGATTTTTGGAGAATCTATTTCAATTTTATTTCAATTGGATATACCGAGTTTCATTGCCGAAAACTAAATTTTCGGCCGAGATTTTCCGATTAAAAACTAATATAGTACTTTAATAAAACTAAGTAAATATCTTGGAAGATTGGAAAATACATTATATCTAAAGTAACATTTAATACCAAGTAAGCTTATTTTAAATTATATATATACTGTTGCATGTACGAAGAAATAAATATAACAATTTGTTCGTTCAACACTAAGTTATCAATAACGTCCAACCAGAGACCAGAATAATGCTATGCTCTTTTGTTAAAAGTGTGAACATGAAGTAACACTTAATTTTGCTAAATAAACCCTTCAATTACAATCAGGAATTCGAAGTTCACACTTACCGAATAAATAATAAAATAGTGTACAACCTCACTGAAGTAGTTGCAAGAAGAAGAGATTTGATATTGTAACCTACTCATTATGGAAGTGCCGGAGTGTGATTTATCGTCGTTTTTGTTGATTCCTTGTAGAAAAATTTATAAATGAGACTCCATAAATTGATCCGTCCATAAGAATTCTGCCCGAGGGCAGGTCTTTCACTGTAATCATAGCATTTTCATGCTATACTTTGCAGCTTTACAAGGGAATTATAGGTGTGGTAGCTTCCCGTTGCTTTCCACACCGCACCGGTGGAGGATGATGATGTTAATAGTAAGGATGGTGGTGATGGCGGATGATTTTCGGGAACCGATAAGTCCTACGTTTCCTGACATTTGTCTTACAGGTGAGGAAAACCCCCGAAAAAAACCTCACCCAGAAACCTGTCCCGACCGGGAATCGAACCCGAGCCCGCTGCGTGACAAGGCAGCACGCTACCTCGAGCGACTACAGTGCTGAGCATAAATTCATAGTACTGTTTAAACTGATGGAAAATGCGGAAAATTATTATCAAAATTAATTGCGCCTCTAATAAAAAACATTTTAATATACATTTCAGATAAACTTATTCAATGAAAATATTGTGAATTGTATTACTCCGTTGAATATACTCTAAAACCAGACTGAGTTCATGTCAGAAAGAACGAAAAAATATGAAAAATATGAATTACAGTATTACAGATAGCATGGCAAATAAAGAAACGAAGAAAGGAAATGAAATTGAACAAAGTTCTGAAAACTATCATTCTCTTAATTAAATTATTTTTACTGTACAAATAACAGTATCCGGTAATCCACAGGATACTCTCAGTATTAAATTTGTGAATTTTTCGTTCTTATTAATCTGTATTTAAACAGGAAGACATTATATATATACATATATATACATATATATCCATCCATAGAAATTCTGCCCGAAGGCAAGTCCTTCACTGCACTCATAGCATTTTTTATGCTACGCTTGCAGCTTTATTAGGGAATTGTAGGTGTGGTAGCTTCCCGTTGCTTTCCACACCGGTGAAGGATGATGATGATGATAATGACAAGGATGATGATGATAATGGCTATATGATTTCTGGGACCGTTCGGGCCTTAAAGTTTTCCTCACATTTGTCTTATAGGTGAGGAAAACCCCCGATAAAAACCTCACCCAGATAATCTGCCGCCAACGGGGATCGAACCCTGGCCCGCTGTGTGACAAGGCAGCCCGCTACCTCGAGACCACAGCGGTGCACTATATATATATATATATATATATATATATATGTATAATTTTGACGCACAGTTCCATAAATAACAGCCTAATTATATTAGACATATGAATGAGAAAAATAAATAATCGGTTAAATCTAAAACTCTGTTTTATAACATTTGAATCCAAGACATGAAATGATTTGTTCTTCCCTACTGGATTTAGAATATTTCCGAGTTTTAGTTTTCCGCAACTTTTCATGTTAGCAATAGAAGCATTTTATTGTAATTCCCAAGTTTTTCGCGGAAGAAGAAAGTGAATTTACGCAAAGAGAGGAATGAGCCAGCAAGAGTGAGAAAAGTCGGCACATCTCAACACTGTAGTAGGGCCACTCAAGTCACATTATCGATCGCCATGAAAGTCTTTCATGAAGAAATATTTTAAGATCATACACATTTTCCCACTTTACGTAATATAATGAATCCCATCATTTTTATCCCAAAACTGTGTAATTTTTCCTCCCGCGCTGTAGCAGAACGGTTTGAAGCATCATTCCATGATGCGGAAGAACACGACTAGCGTTGAAAGGGGAATGGAAAAATAAATTTTCTCATGGAACTTCGGGCAGTTTGGTACCGATCCTCACCCATCATCGCGAGGTATTTGAGTGGTTATAAAAAAAAATTCGCCTACAGATTAGAAAAATATAACAGCTGAGAGACCCGTAAGTCTGACTACATGTAACCTCTTTGCTGGTTGAATGATCGTCAACTTTTATGATTAAATATGTGGATATGAGGCCAGCAGCAGACTGATGTGCCAAGAGTCATCTACACATGTTGTGCAATGAAGAGTTATTCATTTCTCAAATCTTTGCTTAACTCTCGAAACAGAGACAGGTTGTTTCCATGATAACGTCAGTTTCCGAGGTTCATAATTTCATAACAAGTCCTGGTCGACTATTTTATTTTCTGAGAATAAAAATCTTTTTTAATTTGTTTCTCCAGAACATAAATAATAAAGTCATGGATCTAGTGTATATATTTTAAATCTGCAAATTTGTATCCATTCTTATTCGTTGTAAATATTTCAAGTAGACTTAATTTGTTAATGCATATAAAAATAAGTAATTTAAATATTAAGCCCGTTATCATTGGTAGGAAAGGCGTAATTATGCCTAAACATATATGAATACAAAGTGAACTGGCATCTTATTCAAATATGTTTAAATCAAAATAAAAGCCAATCAAGTTCAAGATGTCAATCACATGACATTTGCAGCGAATAAAATGGAAACGGACATTCAGTAGGATGTCGAATAATAAAGACGTTCCCGCAACAATTCTGTAAAAGTGTTTAAAAAAAGTCAAAATGGCGAATTTTGCTATAACAAGAACAGGCCGAAAAATGATAATAATTATTGGGAGATTCAAGAACTATATTGAAAAATAAGAATATTTAGATTGTAGATTTTACAGCCGGTCAAGTTTACATTCACTCCCGCTCCAATCTTGATCCCCCAGCTTCCCAGTCTCATTGCTTCTACGGTGGTATTTCGTGTATTAGGGGAGTGGAAGGGATTGCCAAACTCATGCGCGGGAGCAGAACGCAAGGGAGAGCGACCGGGAGTCCCGTTGGACCAGATTTCCCTTGAGCAGTGAATAGTCTTCACTAGGAAAACATTGATTACTACGGACGTTAAAAGAGAATGTACTAAGTAAATTATCTGGTGGAACTTACATACTTTGAATATAAGCCTTTATAGGCCTATTACACATGAAAATATGTACTTGTTATATGTTAGTACTGTATATAAATCAATATAAGTGAAATTAATATCAAATTCCGTAGAGGTGAAGTCATATGATGAAAGTTAAAATTTAAATATACATCACCGTACACAACAATAACGAGTTACGGAAACTCAACCTGCAGAAATGGAAGGTAATTTCCGAAAGCGCTCCAGTTAATTTTATATACTATATATTAACAAAGTTGAGGACGACGGCACCTACCAACAGGTACAATTTAATTTTTAACTTTCATCTGTATTTAAATGTACACCGACAGCACAAAACGTGTGTTTACAATTTACATAAATTTATTTCCATGCGAAAATTTTAAGAAGTTTGTAAATTATGAGGTTTCCTTTTATCTACCAAGAAATAAAAATATCAGACAGTAGTGGTCGATACAGAATAACTTATTATTTATTTATTTATTTATTTATATGAATAGTTGAAATTGTCAGTTGTACATTAAAATAATTTACGGCGTTTAGAAAAAATTTAATATCACCGTAATAATTTCCAAGCGAAAACGCTTAAAATTATAAGCTATGTATAATCTGACTACATTTTCACGTCCACAGAATAGTGCCACTTTGAAAAATTTATTTCAAACAAAAAGTTTATTTTTAAAAATAGGATAAGTTGACATATTATTTATTATTATTATTATTTAATGATGATATATTAAACTGAGACCTGAAATCCAGTTTAGATATTCAGTATGCCATAAAGTTTCGCTGTGAAAATTTGAAAAGTTTTTTAAAAATGAAATTAAGTTTTGAAATATTTTTTTGGCATGGAATGGCCATTGCCCTAATTTTTTTTATGTTTATATTTCAGTAATAATTACAGTATTAATAATAATAATAATAATAATAATAATACTGATAATAAAATAATATTAATAAATTAATAAAATAATAATAATCTTCATTCATAAAATAAAGAATTCTTGTGGTTTTGTAAAACGTACGGCTTCTTACATGCAGTAAACATTCCTTATATGCCACGAACTCCATGACTTTATCTTCGTACTCACTGACAGAATCCCCGGGGGGGGGCTGTTCATTCTCGAGCTCTCGTTACCTGAACACTAGACTGTCGTGACAGAACTGCCTTTCAGCCACCCTAGCTTACGAGAACTAGCGTAAGAGAGTATTTCACCGCCTTTAACAGATATAACATCTTCTTCTTCTTCTTCTGCACTTCCTTGATTGGGCATTAGTTACATGTTCCGTCTTCACTAATAGATCTAAGACCAGCTTTTCCGAGGACGTCCGACGTCTCTTCTTCCTCTAGGAAAATAATGTAAGATTTTATTTGGTAATCTACTTTCTACCATTATTTCTACACGTTCTTTCACCGAATTCTTTCATGGAGTAAATCTGTAGTTATTCACGGATATATTCGTTTCTTATCTGATCCATCCTTTTACTCTTCTTAAGAATTTCATCTCTGCTGCTTGGATTTTACTTTCATGTTTGGTAGTGATAATCCAAGATTCGCTCCGTACAAAAGGACATCTGGACCCATGCCTCCACCCCATTGGGATACTTCGCTCAAAGTCCATACTCCCAAGTCCCAGAATCATGTCCTCCCTATCTATCTCGCGTCCACGTTCAAATTCTCGGCCTTAAACCAACACCTCACGGAGAATATTTTGGAGTCGCAACTTCAGGGGAAATTGCTGAGCTACATAGTACGTCAGGTCGCTCATTCCTGACCTTTCCCCTGTTCTATCTCCAGGGAGCATCCTGCAGCCGCTGTGAAACCGGCAAGGGCTTGAATCCGCAAGTCCCACAGTGTGAGACTTTAGTACATCCAGGTGCTCACCTCCTGGTGACCCCACAGTTTGTCCACGAGCCCGTAGGCTTAGCCGGGACCAGCATAGTTGCTCCCCTCTGCACTGGTCCGAATCTTGCTCTGGTCTGCCCCCAGGGACGTGTCCTGTTGCAACTGTGGGCCAGCGTGGAGCTCGCAAGCTCCAAAAGGTGAGCAATAATACGAGAATGCTCTCAACTCCTGCCGACCCCACTAATGGTTCACGAGTTCCTTGGACTTAGCCGGGAGGACTGTCTACCAGATCCACCGACATTTCTCCCAGTGCACCACCTGGGGGCGTGTTTTGTTGCTGAAATGGGTCCAGCCTGAGTATTAGTACGTGAGGTCGCTCAACTCCTGGCGACCTCACAGATTGTCCTTGGGTCACTCGGTCTCGGAGTCGGCGCTAATCCCACACCCAAAAGATCACGCTTCCTCCTTTTCCGAGCTTACTGACCTGGTGGTAATTCCCAGCATTACGCCCGGTATTGTCCCAACCAGCCCGTTCCAAGACTAGTCCTAGACGTGCCGCTGCTGTGAATCCAGCCCACTGAACAATGTAGGCATCCCGGGTGCTCATCACCCATAGTGCTCCCACAGATGGTCCTCGGGTTCATTGAACCAAGAGAAAGAAGCTTCTGATCTCCAGTCTCCCACCACCTCGCCACGGCAGCCGCCGATCCTGCTGTTGGCCAGGATATGTGAGCTTTAACAACAGGTCGCTAATCTTGCCCCTGTTGATCCCAGTTATTTTCCGCGAGTCCATCGGACTTGGAAGGAAGGACTGAATCGCAGATCCACCGACTTTATCCCCTACGCCACCGAGGGGACGTGTTAGGCTGCTGAAGTGGGCGTAGCACGAGCTATGTAGTGTATCAGGTCGCTCGAGTCCTGACGACCTCAGAAATGGCCCGCGGGTCCGGTATGGACCTAGCCGGGAGGAATGCAGTGCAAACCAAGGACCGTTCCCCTTTCCGTCACCAGGGGAAGCGCCCTGTTTCTGTTGTGAGCACAGCTGGAGCCCGAGAACCGGACCCCCAGGGCGAACAAAAGGACAGGGACCGCCATTGTTTCATCAAATCTTAATTTTGTTTGTTTATGGGCATTAATAGATACAATATATGAAATATAATTTTAAGTCCGCCATTATAGAGATCCGAGAGAGTGAGTTATGACGGCAATTGCATATTGTCAAAAACAGGATACTTCTTTTTCACGTTCTAGTGCTATTTTATAGTACTTGGATATGTATCCTCTTAGTCGGATATAATAAATAGCTAAGTGAATAATCAGAGATTGAACTCCAGATAATAGGCCTATACAGTACGTAAGTGTAATGACTCACATGACAAAATATATAGGCCTAATGTATGTTGATAAATATGGATCCTTATAAACAAGTTTTTTTTAATAATGCGCTTTATTTTTCCTATATTTCTCTCTGAGAAAGAGATAATTTCGCTCTGGAGCGTATGGAGGCAACAACCATTCACGTAACCCAGAACGAAACGGGCAGCCGCCGCAGAAGACACTGATTACAGAGTTGAATGCAAATACGGTTCCAATTTACAGTACGTAATAGAACTGAAGCCTGTAAAATGAAAAGCTTCTAAGCAAAATCCATCTACTCTTTTACTCCCAAATTTAAATTTAGGCGCTAGTGAACCGAGCTGTTAAAGAGCATCGTTAAATATAAATACTAACTAAACCTTAAAGAAAAAGAAAAACTCCTCAACTTGTATCGAACTCAGGGCCGGGTCGAGGGATGAGGCCCTTTACATTCGAGATATATTAATAACGGAGATGCCGTCCTACCACGCCTGACGCTGCATCAAAGTGGTAGATGAAATTTATGAGATGAGTGTGGAGAAATGGTGTAGTGAAATTTGTGGCAGGGAGAAGCAGAAGGATCCCCGAAATAAAATCTGCCGGGACTCCGTTCCGTTCAAGAAACCCACATGGAGTGACCGAGACGTGAGCTCATTCCGAAACCTACCTTGAAATGTATATCTTGATAAACATTGTGATGTATCGAAGCCGTGTGAAAAAATCTGCCGCATTTAACTGCAAGGCTCAGAAATCGAAGCCACAATCCATCAATGGCAACCCATTGTGCAAAGAGATGCCGACCAAATTGAATAGAGCGAAGTGAATTGAGGTGGAGGGCGGCGCGAACACAGGTTATAAGGGTTATTCAAGTAATAAAGTCAGGAATTCTATTGCTTTCCTCTAGTTTAAATGAGAGATTTGGCCCTTCATTTTAATGGCTTTCAGATAAACGCGGCAGATAATGTTTTGGACATGGCCTTGGTTCATCACAACGCTTCCTTCTGGGTAAAATACCAAAGTAGGTTTCGGTCATGCAATGGTCGACACGTACCTTATAAAACCGAGAAAATATTGTACTAAATAAACGAAAGCCTATTATCGGGAGAGCTAAAATTGGAAGAGCGGTTAACATTAGTCTGTATTACATTTTTCTTCATTTTCTATCATTTATATTCGTATTCTATTTCATGTTGAAAGCGTATTAAATCTGTCCTTTGTTCAATCTCTCCATTTGTGGAGAGAGAAAACTTTTTTTCCGATATGCATTAAAGAATATTTTCATTAATCGATATATTATCTACGGAGGTTTCATTAGCGTAAAACAGAAGGAAAATGTCCATGTTAACGTTTGTTATTTCAGCTTATTTATTGATGATTTGACATCAAGGTCATATCGCGTCTAATGATGTTTAGGTGTGAACTGTTAGTCGCTGTGTTTAATTTGTCTATTGGTAATATATTATTTACCAAAGTTTTGTAAGCTTCAAATATACCGAAAATTTAATTTTTAGTGCAGTTTATTTATATACGCATTAATAACAGGGTCATATCACGTCATATAATTATTAAGTGTAACTGTTAGTCTCTGTGTTTCTATTGTTTATTTATAATGTGCTTTTGGTGAATACGATATCAGAAATGTTTAAATAATACATCTTCAAGCATATTATTTCCCTACATGGATAATTATGTTGGCCAGAGGTGAGATGTTGGCATTCGGGGATTATTTGGCCTTAAAGTTACCTGACATTTACCATAGAGGGGAAGTAACCCCGCGAAGAAGTACATCCAGGCAACTTTAGCCCATGGGGATCGAATGCGGGCCCGCTGATTCAGAGAGTCAGCGTAAATAGTAGACCATAGATGTCGACTTCAATTTAATGTTATAATTCATGAAGCTATTGAATTATTTAAGAGTTATATCACACGTGTGGTGCAAGTAGCAGCGTTCCAGCTTCACTAATACATCTGTAATTATCCACACATCTGCTTGTATTATGTGGCTGTTACAGCATTTTGAAAGCAAATACTACTGGAAAACAAAATGAGAAAGTGGTGAAGTAAAGAAGGAATACGGACAAGTATTGATTCCCATCAAACAGGTCATCGGAAAGCTCAATACAGGAGGGAGAGGCGGTCTGTTGCTGCGGATTAAGTCCTGTTGCATCTACACCATCAATCTGGAAACTACAATCCAAATTACAAACAAACCCGAGCAAAATAATCCAATAATGGCATGACAACGCGCCTACCTTATCCTTTACCAACTTATGAAACAGTAATACTGCTACTCCCATGTAACCTCTGTATTTAGAAAGAATGTAGCTATTAACGATGTGTCCATGAAAAAATAAATTAAGAAACATGTAGAAACCATAGTCAATCTTACTTACTAGACGAAAAATTTCAATGACTATTTAACTCATGCCCCAAACGGGAGTCATTGACCAATCACATTTCAATGGTTTTTACATACAACCAATCACACAGTCGTGTTTCGCCTAGAATTTACCAACTAAAGTTTATCATAATAATGAAAGCACCTCCTTTTTAACATTCTGAATAGGTCATAGCATTATTTTGCAGTGACCTACCCCCTACGAAATACGGCTACCAGATTGTATATATAATGCACCAATGTCAACAGAAAGAGATAATATAAAAACATTTGTAACAAATTGGTTATACCACAAAAGAAAAGAGAAACCACTGTTTGCACTTTCTTAAACGAATTATTTTCCAGGAAATTACGATGCAGAAACATATACTTGACATATTTACATCATAGGACATCAGAAATTAATACCTATTACTTTGATTATAAATTTCTCCACTAGGTTGCATTCGTACAACATTGCGATAATTTGACAATTAAATAATATGATCTGGTTGCAGTGACGAACAAGAGAAGCAAATGAAGCGTACCAATCATTTCTCATTTGTTTTCTAACATCGCCGTTTACATTAAATATATAAATATTTTAAATAACTATAGGTAATAATGATAAGTGAGTAAACATCTTAAACTTATTCGTTAAATAGTCCTAACAAATGCCAATCTTGATTTCCAAATTCTCTAGATAAATTCACTCCTCAATTCGTGAGCCGGGAATTTATCGATAATTTGGAAATTGCTCGTGGCATTACTTATGATATATATGTATGTACACATATACATGCATACATACATGAATGCATACGTACATACATACGAAAGTACGATCTTACGTACATACGTACATACATACTAAATAAGCACATACGTACACACTTTGACAAAAAAAATAGTCATCTCTTGATTCTATCAACCGATCGGGGAACTTCGTGAGCACTCGCAGAAGCCTTATTCACATTAACACGTTTTCAGTAATTGTACTGTGGTGTTTGCTAGGTAACGTAGTGCACACTAAAGTAACATAAAAGAGAGAGCTTGCCTTTGTGTGTTTCCGTGGTCGAGAGGTTTAACACACAACATCCGCGTTCGTAATCTCACGGGTTCGATTCCCGTTCTACTTTTTTTTATACTGAATGTTAGGATAGCATTTCGCCTGTAATATAGTTTCATATTTAATTTTATATTTCAGTTTTATGGCTTTAATGCACACACAAATGAAAACCTTCTAATAATTAAATGAAGAAAGAAAATAATATCTTCTAAAATGAAATTTTAACAAAAAACAAAATCAATATCGGGTGTTTGAATCCTCAGCATTTATTGCCGCTCTCAATCTGCGGGACATTGATGCAATCAAATTTCTACAGGCACGTGGACGAACAGCTAGAGCATCCCAGGCGTCTTTAATTTGTGCCCATAAGCCATCTTTCGTTTTTCGTGCATCTGCAGGTCAATTAAAGTTCATCTCTATTTTCATCTTAGCCCATACGTTTTCGATTGGATGCAACCTGGTGAACAGCGAAATTTGATTTGCCTTCTCCTTTAACAATGAAATCAAATTTCGCTGAACATATTTGAGAAAGCGGCCACAGTTACAACAATATCGATAATACAATGTAAATCATACTTACTTACTTACTCACTGGCACTATTGAACCCGAAGGTTCATGGCCGCGCAGACATAAGCTCTCCATACATCCCTACCCTGAGCCAATGTTTCCAATCATTCCCTGTTTAATCTACTTCCCTCAAATCATAGTTAATGTTGTTCTCCCACCTCATTCTTGGTCTACCAACTGGGCCTATTCCTTCTGGCTTTCCTACAAGAAGTTTCCATGCACGTCTTTCATTCCCCATACGCGCAAGATGTCTTGCCCATCGCAGTCTACGAGACTTAACTGTTCTTATTATATGTGGCTTCCTATAAAGAACATGTAGTTCATTTACAATGTAAATCATACACAGAGAAAACAACAGACACAAAATTAACATTTTACAAGAAATCGAAATTATTAAGAAGGCCAAGATTACAAACATTCTCAACGAAAATGAGCCTAATAAGCAAAACCTCTATTAGACATACAGTTAATTCAGTACTACTATAAAAACTCCAGAAGATGAAGCATTCATCGAAAGGCCTAAAGTGAAATCAACGAAAATTTTAGAAAGTTGAGGAAGACGGTAGTATACAAGGTAAAAATAAATAATAGTTTAAACAAACTAAAACAATACGCTATATTAGAAAACCCAACTAAAAAATGAAAAATAATTTTATATTGCAAAACGCTTGGGAAAAAAATTAAAGTGGGCAACAAAAAAATAATCTCCAACACATCTAGAATAAACTAGAGTTATCTACAAAAAATAATTTTAATATCAAAAGCGTGGGGTGTTCTATATCAATTAATATTTATATTTGATTATAAACAGATATTGGTAAAAGTAAAGTCTCTAAGAAGAAAACGTAAAAACCATAAATAGCACCCAACGCTTTTGATGGTAAAATTATTTTTTTTGAAGGTAAAGGGCCTCCGGGCCTGTTCTGGGATCACTTTTAGATAATTCTAATTTAATTCTAGATGTGTTAGAGATTATTATTTTGTTGACCACTTTAATTTTTTCCCCAAGCATGTTGGTAATTAAAATTATTATTTTTATTATACATGCACACATGCACACATGTACACATGCACACACGCAGACACGCACGCACGCACGCACGCACGCACGCACACATGCACCCATGCATACTTGCGTACATGCATACATGCATACATGCGTACACGCATACATGCATACACGCATACATGCATACACGCATACATGCATACACGCATACATGCATACACGCATACATGCATACACGCATACATGCATACACGCATACATGCATACACGCATACATGCATACACGCATACACGCATACACGCATACACGCATACACGCATACACGCATACACGCATACACGCATACACGCATACACGCATACACGCATACACGCATACACGCATACACGCATACACGCATACACGCATACACGCATACACGCATACACGCATACACGCATACACGCATACACGCATACACGCATACACGCATACACGCATACACGCATACACGCATACACGCATACACGCATACACGCATACACGCATACACGCATACACGCATACACGCATACACGCATACACGCATACACGCATACACGCATACACGCATACACGCATACACGCATACACGCATACACGCATACACGCATACACGCATACACGCATACACGCATACACGCATACACGCATACACGCATACACGCATACACGCATACACGCATACACGCATACACGCATACACGCATACACGCATACACGCATACACGCATACACGCATACACGCATACACGCATACACGCATACACGCATACACGCATACACGCATACACGCATACACGCATACACGCATACACGCATACACGCATACACGCATACACGCATACACGCATACACGCATACACGCATACACGCATACACGCATACACGCATACACGCATACACGCATACACGCATACACGCATACACGCATACACGCATACACGCATACACGCATACACGCATACACGCATACACGCATACACGCATACACGCATACACGCATACACGCATACACGCATACACGCATACACGCATACACGCATACACGCATACACGCATACACGCATACACGCATACACGCATACACGCATACACGCATACACGCATACACGCATACACGCATACACGCATACACGCATACACGCATACACGCATACACGCATACACGCATACACGCATACACGCATACACGCATACACGCATACACGCATACACGCATACACGCATACACGCATACACGCATACACGCATACACGCATACACGCATACACACGCATACACGCATACACGCATACACGCATACACGCATACACGCATACACGCATACACGCATACACGCATACACGCATACCACGCATACCATCGCATACACGCATACACGCAACACCATACACGCATACACGCATACACGCATACACGCATACACGCATACACGCATACACGCATACACTGCATACACGCATACACGCATACACGCATACACGCATACACGCATACACGCATACACGCATTACACGCATAACGCTACACGCATACACGCATACACGCATACACGCATACACGCATACACGCATACACGGCATACACGCATACACGCATACACGCATACACGCATACACGCATACACGCATACACGCATACACGCATACACGCATACACGCATACACGCATACACGCATACACGCATACACGCATACACGCAACACATACACGCATACACGCATACACGCATACACGCATACACGCATACACACATACCCGACAACACAATACACACATACACACATACACAGCATACACACATACACAACATACACACATACACACATACACACATACACACATACACATACATACACACACACCCTACAACACACACACACACACATACACACACACATACATACATACCATACATACATACATACATCACACATACACTACATACATACATACATACATACATACCATACATACATACATACATACATACATACATCACATACATACAACATACATACATACATACACAACATACATACATACATACATACATACATACATACATACTACATACATACATACATACATACATACATACATACATACATACATACATACATACATACATACATAACATACATACATACATACATCATACATACATACATACATACATACATACATACATACATACATACATACATACATACATACATACATACATACATACATACATACATACATACATACATACATACATACATACATACATACATACATACATACACATTCATACATACATACATACATACAACATACATACCATACATACATACATACATACATACATACATACATACATACATACATACATACATACATACATACATACATACATACATACATACATACATACATACATACATACATACATACATACATACATACATACATACATACATACATACATACATACACATACATACATACATACATACATACATACATACATACATACATACATACATACATACATACATACATACATACATACATACATACATACATACATACATACATACATACATACATACATACATACATACATACATACATACATACATACATACATACATACATACATACATACATACATACATACATACATACATACATACATACATACATACATACATACATACATACATATACATACATACATACATACATACATACATACATACATACATAACATACATACATACATACATACATACATACATACATACGCATACATACATACATACATACAATACATACATACATACATACATACATACATACATACATACATACATACATACATACATACATACATACATACATACATACAATACATACATACATACATACATACATACATACATACATACATACATACACATACATACATACATACATACATACATACATACATACATACATACATACATACATACATACATACATAACATACATACATACATACATACATACATACACATACATACATACATACATACATACATACATACATACATACATACATACATACATACATACATACATACATACACATACATACATACATACATACATACATACATACATACATACATACATACATACATACATACATACACTACATACATACATACATACACTACATACATACATACATACATACATACATACATACATACATACATACATACATACATACATACATACATACATACATACATACATACCATACATACATACATACATACTACATACATACATACATACATACATACATACATACATACATACATACATACATACATACATACATACATACATACATACATACATACATACATACATACATACATACATACATACATACATACATACATACATACATACATACATACATACATACATACATACATACATACATACATACATACATACATACATACATACATACATACATACATACATACATACATACATACATACATACATACATACATACATACATACATACATACATACATACATACATACATACATACATACATACATACATACATACATACATACATACATACATACATACATACATACATACATACATACATACATACATACATACATACATACATACATACATACATACATACATACATACATACATACATACATACATACATACATACATACATACATACATACATACATACATACATACATACATACATACATACATACATACATACATACATACATACATACATACATACATACATACATACACATACATACATACATACATACATACATACATACATACATACATACACATACATACATACATACATACATACATACATACATACATACATACATACATACATACATACATACATACATACATACATACATACATACATACATACATACATACATACATACATACATACATACATACATACATACATACATACATACATACATACATACATACATACATACATACATACATACATACATACATACATACATACATACATACATACATACATACATACATACATACATACATACATACATACATACATACATACATACATACATACATACATACATACATACACATACATACATACATACATACATACATACATACATACACTACATACATACATACATACTACATACATACATACATACATACATACATACATACATACATACATACATACATACATACATACTACATACATACATACATACACATACATACATACATACATACATACATACATACATACATAGCATACATACATACATACATACATACATACATACATACATACATGATACATTACAAGTGGCCGTGACTATTACTGTTTGAGATAAGGTTCTGTCTACATGTTATTGTAATAATTTTGTTTGTGCGTATTATAAGTAATTAAATTGTGTTAATTTGCATAATTTATAATATTGTGAAGTGATATAAGAAATATTTCAAGATATTTAGTGTAATTTAGTTAATACAATAACTTTTCTATTTTGTGTTCGGTAACTAGGGGTTTATTTACCTTAGTTACCATATAATTAATTGAATTTGTGATAAAGACACAAAAATATATATATTAATTGATTTGATAATCATATTATCAAAATAATGGAAGAGATAAATAATAATGTATATTCGGCTTTTGAAGAAATTGTAGGTATAACGGAAAAGAGCAAGAATTTAAAGAAAGAGTACAAAGAAATAATCTTAAAATCAGTAAGTACACTAAGAAATAGCTTTTTTCAATTATGAAAACAAAATTATGTGAGACTAGTGAACAGAGTAGCACATTGCATGTTAAGTGTGATGAAATGGAGAAAAAAATCAAAGACTTAGAATCGCTACACAGAAATTCAGTACAAGTTGAGACATATAACAGTATTGCACGGAATCACCATGCTGGGAGCATGGTATTCGCAGCTACATCTCCTCCTGTCGGGCAGAAGAGATACTATTCCGATGTCGTGAGCTCAGTCGATCAAACAGTTGAAAAACGATACAAACTAATGATAACTTCTAAATTGAAGGAATCAGCTGAAGCAATGAAAACTGTACTGAAAAGAAAAATAAATCCGACTACTATAAACGTTGGAATAAAAACTTTGAAGTCCCTTAAGGATGGAAGAGTCCTAATTGAAACAGGAAGTAAGAAAGAAGTAGAAGTTCTCCGTGAGGCCATCAATTCAAATTGCAGTCAGACAATGGAAGCTAAAATATCTAACCTCAGGAATCCGAACTTAGTAATTTATAATATACCGGATGACATAAATAAAGAGAACGTTGAAGAGATCATAAGAGCTCAAAATTCAGAGCTAAATATTCAAGAAGGAGATATAAAGCAAAGTTTTGTATTCAAAAGCAAGAGAAACGGCCGTAATTTAGTAGTTGAGGTGAGTGCGGACGTGAGGAAAAAACTTCTTCATAAAAAGATAAAAATGGGATGGGTAATATGTCACTCAGACGATTACATAGCCCCTATTAGGTGCTTCAACTGTAGTCGATATAATCACCGTCACACACAATGCGAAGCGGAAGAAACATGTCCATTATGTGCGCAAAAACACAAGCTGAAAGAATGTAAAGCTGCTTCGTCAGACTATAAATGCATAAATTGTGTAATTTTTAATAAACATACAAAAGGAGACAAGATATGTGAAAATCATTCATCTTTAGATAAAAACTGTCCTAAGCATGCTAGCGGTCATAAGAAAGTACAAAGAAAACACAGATTACTAATGGCTCCACCAAAAGGAAAATATAAAGAAATAATACCATATTCTAAAAATGTGCAGATTAATTTGAAACATTCTAAGGCGGCAACCTATAATTTAGACCAGCTAATTATTGAACAAAATATAGATATCGCTTATTTACAAGAGCCTTATTTATATTTAAATAAAGTATCCGGAATATCTAAAAGACATAGAATCTATACTTCAGGAAATGGGATAAAAAGAGCAGCAATCATTATATCAAAAAAGCAAATTAATGCTATTCAAATAAATCAATTGTCAGAAGAAGACATGGTGGTAATTGAAGTATCATTTGGACAATTAAAATACATAGCTGCAAGTATTTATCTGGATATAAATAAAGACATAAATAGAGATCTACACAAAATTGAGGAAATAATACAACTGGCGGCAGGAAAAGGCCTAATATTGGCCATGGACAGTAACGCAAGATCCAAAACATGGCACGATAGACTAACTAACAAAAGGGGAAACTTCTTGAAGAATTCGTCTTAGCTAATAATCTGCATTTAATGAATAACAACACCAAAATAAAAACATTCGAGTCAAACACAGGAGCTAGCAATGTGGACCTAACAATTATTAATCAAAATATGTTAACATGGATGAGCAATTGGAATTGCTGCGAAGAAGAAAGTTTCTCTGACCACAGATTGATTACTTACACTTTGGAAAAGATTGTTAACAAAAATTTGTATAATTTTATAGGAACGCGATATATTATAAAAAAGGAAGAATTTGATGGTTTCAGGAGACATTTCATAGAAGAGGTTAAAAATTACTTTGTTACACAAGAATTAAATAGCAATTCAACAGACATTGAACAAAACGTTTTAGATAGTACCCTAGAACATATTATATCAACAAAAACGAATATGGAAGAAGTAGCAGAGAAATTTGAAAGTGCTATTAATAGAGCATGCAAGAGGTCCTTCAAGACTAAGTACTCCACATTTAAATTACTTGAACACAAATCAGTTCCATGGTGGTCGCAAGAACTGACCTTATTGAGGAAAAAAGTCTGCGCTCTCAGAAGAAGATATCAAAGAGCCAAAAATGATGCAAATCTTAGAGATGTTAGAAGACGCCAATATCAAGAATGGAAGAGAAATTATGAGATACTCATCAGGAGATCGAAATATGAATCTTGGAAAAATTACTGTACATTAACTAAAAAAACAAACCCATGGAACGCAGCCTATAAAATCGCATCTGGCAAATTAAAATCAAATCTGACAATGACAACTCTTCGTAAACCCAACGGAACCTACACCAGAAACTTGGAAGAAACGATGGAATTCATGATGGAATCTTTCGCTCCCAAGGATGACGAAAGCGGCGACAATGATCACCATATACAAGTCAGAAATGAAGTAACAAAAATGCTAAATACATCCGACGATAGGTTATTTACAAAAGATGAAATCGGAATGGTAATTAAAAGAATGGACGTCAGTAAAGCACCAGGTGAAAATCGAATTACAGTTGAAATTCTGTGGAAATCTATAGCTTACTACCTAAATTCCTCACTTTCGATATATAATGCAAGCCTTAGAACAGGATGTTTTCCAAAAAATGGAAACATGCCAATATAGTACCAATTATAAAGCCAGGAAAAGAAGTCACTGACGATGTATCAAAATACCGACCAATTAGTCTCCTAAATGTAACAGCAAAAGTACTAGAAAAACTATTAATAAATAGAATAATGCACCATATGTACAGTAACAATTTAATGAATCAACGGCAATTTGGATTTAAACCTCAAACTAGTACTGTGGATGCAGTGATGTCATTAAAAGAAACTGTACAAGAGGCCATAAATGGTGGACAATATGTAGCTATAGTCAGCTTGGATGTAAAAGGAGCGTTTGGCGCTGCATGGTGGCCTAGTATACTTTCAGCTTTAAGGGAAGCCAGATGTCACAAAAAATATTTATGAGCTTTGTAAAAGCTATTTCTACGGAAGAACTGCAATCACTAACAGTAAACAATGCATCAATTCAAAAATCCATAAGCAAAGGCTGCCCACAAGGGTCTTGTTGTGGTCCGGGATTCTGGAACATCCAGTATAATTCACTCCTGAATATAGATATAGTAAACATACAAAGGTCCTAGCCTTTGCGGATGATTTACTGATGATCACCAAAGGAAAAAGCCTCATTGAGCTGGAAAATAATACAAACTTGGACTTGTATAAGGTGGAAAGTATGGCAAAACATCTAAAAATTACATTCAATGAACAGAAATCGAGACTATTGGTTATAACAAAAAGAAGAGCTCAAGTAGCAAGAACTCTAAACATTTTCCTGAACAATAGATATATACCAGAATCAGAGAGTATAAAATACCTTGGTATAACAATTGACAAAAAGTTTAAATTTGACAAACATATAGATCTAGTAACTCAGAGGTGTACAAATCTGATACATGCTTTGGCAAAATCTGCAAAAATAAATTGGGGACTTAACACTGATGTAATGAGAATTATTTACAAAGGGGCTATATTTCCTATCTTAACATATGGAGCCCCCGTCTGGATTGAAGCTATAAACAAACATCATAATGCAGTAAAACTAAATCGAGTGCAGAGATTAAATAAATATTAAAATAGCCAAGGCTTTTCGCACAACGTCACATGAAGCGTTATGCATCCTAACAAAAAATACTCCAATAATATTAGAGATCCAAAAGTTAGTAAGTTTATACACATAAAAAAAAGGTGATCCAAAGGAAACAGCTTTGGACATACCAAGACACTACTCGCAATGGCCGCATCCTGCCGAGATTTATATAATAAAAGAAAGCAGGAGAAAGTGAAATACAATATTGACATATACACTGATGGTAGCAAAGGTGATACGGGTGTAGGAGCAGGAATCGCCATATATGTCAACAAACTACTTACTCAAGAGTTACAATACAGATTAAAAAACCACTGCACAAACAATCAAGCGGAACAGCTAGCAATCCTTAAAGCTCTAGAATATCTAGAAAATGGTCACCATCTTCCTATCCATCAAAAAACAGCAGTAATTCATACAGATAGCAGAATAACATTAGATTCACTAGAAAACAATAAAACCAACAAAACCTAATAGCATCCATTAGAGAGATAACTAAAAACTTAGAAATTCAGAATTGGAAAATTCACTACACATGGGTCAAGGCACACAACGGGAATGATGGCAACGAGATTGCTGATAGGTTGGCTAAACAAGCAGCAGGGAATGGAGAACTTCCAGTGTGTTACGACCGTAAACCAGTCAGTGTAGTTTTTAGTGAATTGCAATCAATTAGTTTAAATAAGTGGGAAAATGAATGGCAAAATACCACAAAGGGTGCAGTGACAAAATCCTTTTTACCTAGCGTGAAAGACAGATTGAAATTAAATTTACCCTTAACAGGAAAAATAACAACCTTCTTAACAGGGCACGGTGATATAAACAGTTATTACTATCGCTTTAAAATAAAAGATAGTCCTTTGTGTACATGCGGCATTTCAGAACAAACTATAGATCATCTATTATTTTCAATGTACAAAATTAGAAACAGAAAGGCGGTTATTTAAAAACAACATGCTTAAGAAAAATGGTAATTGGACATTCGATAAAGTAAGACTAGTAGTGGTGTATAAAGAAGAATTAATCTCCTTCATTAATTCCATAAAATTAAACAAACTTTAGAACAAAGGAAAAAAAAAGCCAATTCAATGAGCATAACAAATAAAAAAAATGAAAGTGGCCATAGAAAATTAATTAAAAGACAAGAATTGTTATTTCCTTGTAAATAATTTTATGTAAATAATGTTGTAAACTAAAGCATGTAGTATTACATTTTTTGTTATGGAACATGCTGAATAAAGAGAAAAAAAAAATACATACATACATGAATGCATATGCGCAAAGGATAATTGTTTGAATTAATATTGGGGGAAATGTTAGATAGAGGCCAGAAGTAATCATTTAGTAAACAAATCAGGAGTAGTTGGATGTTAGCAGAATGTTTTAAATTATATTAAATGTCAATTTTTTGAATAACTAATTTATCAAACGTACAAAGATGTGCCCGAGAATAAAAATTCTACTGAAATATTCTGATTGGCTAGGAATGAATGTTAACTTTCCCGATACGAAGAACTAATATAGAACAATGACAGTCTTTGAAAAATTCTGTTCCATGCCCTTATGGAAATGGAAGACCCAAAATAACTTTTGAAGGGCCTGGAATTAAACAAATGTTCACTTAAGCAGTAATTATCTCGCGACGAACTTGCTTTTGCAACAGACATATCACTTTGGTCATATGGTAAAAGGGATACTGCTGATATTTAAAGACATTACTAAAAATACAAAAAATAGCTTCAAAATAATAATAATAATAATAATAATAATAATAATAATAATAATAAGAATAATAATATTAATAATAATAATAAACATTACAAATCACTCCACTCAACGCCCCAATCTTCCAGGTCGGACGTAGCATTGTCTTTTTTGACTATAAAATGTCAATATGTCGATATATTAACAACAGACTAGGTGTCAAGAAGAGAGGTTGTGATATTTTATCCACCATTATAATGCTCCTAGAGAAGCATATTTGTTATTCTACCATTCCCAAGACAGATATTTCAGCGGAAATAAGACTTTTTTCTTTGTTCTTATAGCCAGCCTCTTCAAAAGATATTTTGGGTCTTACTATTCGATACGCAGACGGAACAGGATTATCCAACGACTATCAGCGTTCTAAATTCTTAATAACGCGATAGTTTACATTTACTATTAGCCAATCGGAATAGTTCAGTAGAAATCTAGCTATTTTCTCTCGCACAACTTCGTATATTTTAGAAAATCTCTTTTAAAATATGTTTTTAATTTTTTTAATTCTCCGAACATCCCCTAACTGTAATTTATTAATAGATGATTTCTTACTGCCTCTACCGATCACTTTTCTTTATATGTTAAATAAAACAATTCTCTGGGCGTGAAGATAGACCTCAGCTGCTGGCCGCATCCCCTAAAAAAAAGCTAATTAGAAAAAAACGCAATCATTTGCACATATCTTATTGTGCGGGAATTAAAGTCCATAAATCACTCTATATTCTATCTAAAATTTGTATTACTGTTTTTTTTTATTGTGTACATTTATTAGTGTTTCGAATGTGTGGTGCCACGTGTATTTAACACAATATCTGATTGTATAGAAACATGTTAAATATATCAATGAAAAGTTCAAACCTTGAGGTAAAGTGTCCATATAGAATAAGAAGAATTACTCACTGATCTTTAATGAAAATCGTATTTATTTCTACGGCTCGGTACACAACTGGGATGCGGACCAGATGAGTTCTTAACTGTCGGCAAATTCCAATGCTTATATTGTCTACATAAATTTTAGAATTCTGCCCTCCTTTGCAGATAAGTGAAGAACGGTCATCTGGCAATAATTTTAGACTGAAGAACGATGAATTGGCCAGAGTTAGTAAAATACTTTTTTCGAGCTAGATTTCGTATCTGGCCCACTGTTCAGTGCTCGCCCAGCATCGTGAGACATTTGGGTAGCTACTATAAGTAGCGACTCCAGGTTGAGGATACCAGGTATTAACGGCTGGAGGATCCGACATGCTGACCACATGTCACCCTACATTGGCTAGATGATTGTCTACATCTGTGGTTAACACTCGTGGATGTGAGGCCAGCAGTCAGCTGGTCAGCCAAAAGTCTTCTAGGTCTGTCGCGCTTTGAGTTTCTTTATACCAAGAAGATCGTGTTAAGTTGATTCCCGGGCATGCGTGCTCTGCCATACCGTTCATCCGATTGAGATGGGGCTTTATGAATATTGTTCATGAGATTCCGGGAATGAACATAGGCTATAAGAAAGTAGTAATACTCAACCACTTCACCCATAAAAATTACCCTTTTTAGTGAAAAACGTGAAATAAATTCCCTATTTTCACGCATAAATGGATTTCGCTGACTAAACCATAACAAATACGCAAATTGATGTACACAGAATTGAAGACTTCTGGTGGCAAAGACACATTAACATTTATTTAGGGAGTATCAGCGCACGACAGGTATTAACTAGTAAATAAATAAAATAAAATACATTTTCCCTCAAAATAAAAAATCCATTGTTATAAAATAACTGAAGTTATCCCTCAGTTTCCGACATTTTAGGGTACCTCTGAATAATACCGGACGTTGACTTAAGTTATAATATATTTCTAATGTAAACTATCTACTTAACTTAGAATAAAAGAAGGGACCACATAGCCTAATTAAATTGTGCTGTAAGCCTTAAGGTCGCGTATTCGATACACCATGGAATCATACTTTTTTTAATGATTTATACTTCCTGGCGTTATCATGGCACTGAGTTCGACTGAGCATTCTACTGAAATGAGCAACTAATTTATGTCCTTTTGATAAAGTCGACTGTCTCACAGAGTTGACAACCCAACTGATATCTCGTTCCAATTATCTCCTATAAAATTCCAGTACGCCAGGAGCTTCCAAGAGCATTCAGTGGGATCAATTTAATAAGGTTAAGTATAGACGTAGGCAGTTTAAAAAATGTGTTCTATTTAAATTACTATAAATATACCATATATTCGTTTTAGTCTGAACTAAAATATTCAATCCACAAATAACACCAAGGTAGGGTACAAAACCGGTTTAGACACTCAAAAACTGCACATATTAAATTAGATCAGGGCTGTTAATATGTGCTCACTAGGTGTGAAAAGGAGGTCCCCTCTCCTACCTGTATACAGGGAACTCTAAAATTTTCCTTAAAAACTTCTAGGACTTGTAGAGAGAACTGAGTTGATAATATATATAGAATTGAAAATCATGTCCGGAAAAATACCTTTTCCGTGCTACAGCCGTTTGACATGTTTTTAACGCGACCACTTTTACAAGTAATTTATTATCAGACGTGACACAGTACATCACTTGATTAACAAATCAACTCATTAATAACCAAAGAAACAAAATGAAAACACAATCATTTTTCACAAACACTTTTGTTTACAGTTAAACTTAAACTTTTGTTGTTCATTTGAAATGATGGTTAACATTCAGAACCACTACAAGTGCGTTTCGATGTGGCGACCAGCAACTTCGTTGTACACATTTTACCTACGAATGATGTTCTGGTAAACGTGCTCTATCACACCTGGTCTATCTGCAATCTCTCCTGCAGCGACCACAATTCGTGCCACCATATCTTCTTCTGTCTCTATAGCAGTGCCATAAACTATATTCTTCATACGACCCCAGAGGAGTAAGTCCAATGGAATCAAGTCCGGTGATTATGGAGGCCATGCAATTGGACCACCTCGGCCTATCAAACCTTTTCGAATCTTCGGTCCAGATGTTCCCGATCATGAAGTGAAAAGTGTGGGGGTGCGCCGTCATGCTGAAACCACTTGCCTTGACGGACGTTCAATGGCACAGTATCCAACAACACACAAAATACTTGTTGTAGGAAGATCAAGTAGAAGGGATGTGTTAACCTGTATGGAAGCATGCACGGTGCAATCACATGACAATCCAATAAAACTGCCCACACATTCATTGAATATCTGTGTTGGAATCACTGGACATGCGCGGCATAATGATTTTCGTCTGTCCAGATATGGCTGCTTCGAGAATTGTGTGTACAATCCCTAGTAAATATACATTCATCGGTGAAGGGATAGCGTCGCGGAAATAGGGGCTCGTTGATGCAGCGGTGCAGAAACTAAGTACAGAACTCAACGCGTAGAGAAAAGTCGGCTGTCAGTAGTAATATACCCTTTGGAGGTGGTATGCATATATATAGTTGTTGATGTTGCATGACATTCCAGACGGTGCTAGGAGCAACACCCAATACACGCACAATTGCTCGTGTACTCGTTGACGGGTTCTCTTCAACCTGATGCAGTATGGTTTCATCCAATTCCGGAGTGCGGCATCTCCTTGGAGCACCAGTCATTTCTGCTGGCGGTGAAGGTACCCCTTTCTCGAAGGCGATGCGTAATAATGGCTAAAAGGGTATGCGATGCAGTCGGACGTTGTGGAAATACGATCTTGATAAAGGCGATGAGCAGCTCTTCCATTACGTCGAGTTTCGCCATACGGTAGGTTAATATCGGTGGATTCAGAAAACGTGTACTCAAATATGTTGCTCTAGCACTGAAACACAAGTGAATAAGGCTCGAACCAGCTACGAGAGGTAGAATAATTGACATCACGTTATCCAACGTAAGCGTTCTGATCATGTAATTCATCAGGCGGACGAATCGCGAAGCTATTACTTGTTGAGACACGTGACGAACGTTCAGGCAATGCTTGTTTACAAACGGCTGTAGGACGGAAACGGTAAGTTTCCGAACATGGTTTTCAAATGTAAATATTATCAACACAGTCCCCTCTACAAGTCCTAGATGTTTGTAAGGGGAATTTTAGATAACCCTGTATAGGTGCACTGCCAATCAAAAAACACAATTGTAAAATTAGTAGCAGTGTCTTATCTAGTCAGCCTATACGACATAGGGTTGAATATGAGGGGCGTCTTTTCACATCTAGTAAGAACCTATTAACAGGCATGTGTTAGATCCTATATTCAGGTTAAATCTATCTGTATCAGTTTGAAGATCGAGAAGATAAATAGATAATTAACTAGTTTATTTTAAACGTATTTGCTTTCTATTTAATAATACTAATTTAAGTGTAACTAACTTTTAAAATTAAAAAAATATACATTTATCTATTTATATATTTAATGTTATTGTTAAACCAATAATTTACTTCCAGTTGCCAGATGCGTTAAATTAGAACGAAATAAAAAAACTGACTTTTATAGAAACAAAATACAACCAATGAAACCAAAAATAGGAAACGGTAGTTAAAAGAGAAATGCCATTATTGATATTCACTGAAACATACAACTTTATGTCCATGTGTCCGAAAAATATATTTAACATATGGATTTTAAAATCCATTATAGTTTAGCATAACAAAAGTTTATATTTATCAGATGTATATGTAAAATGCAGTTATAACAAAAATAGTAATATGCAACATTTTAAAACATAATTTATTATCGTAATTAAAATAACTGTAGTAAAGACTCCATGATCCCCTTGATCAAGCATTGCAATCCACTGCAGTACGAATGACTATCTCTCATTCACTCTTAATCAATACCGTTTATGCTGGGCAATTCTTTTCAACCTTCATCTCTAGATCATTATTAAGACTGGGCGGACAGACAGCTCTGAGCACTGGCATCTGAAATATGTATTGCGCAATCTCAGTATTAGGGATGAGTGAAATGAAGTCCACTCTACGGTGTTATGTGAATTGTAGGTCATCTTGCGGGTCCAGGACACCAGATTCTTTCTCATGACTGTTACCGCTAATTTTGATTTGGGATCGTGTCGCAAGGAGGGACTAAAACCCCCTGTAGGCCCCTTCTGCCCTTTTTATTGTTCACCATTCTCACTAGATCCTCGCAATCACATATTTCCAACAACTGTGGGTGCCAACCAAACTATTTTTCGTGAAGGGTGGTACGAAATGAATGAATGAGAAACGAATTGATATGAAAGGGAGGAAAGCGTGAGTGGAGAGTGTTGGTGAAATGAAATTAAGGAAATGGAAGAACCTCGAGAAAAACCCGAAAATTCCCGTTAAGGCCCACCACCAATAGGCCTACTTTTCTTAAACCGCCATGATTCGAGCCTGTTCCTGGAACAGTGGGGGCGGCCGCTCGCGCTAGCCACGCAAATACCCAGACAACTTTTTTCCACATAACTACTCAGCGTTTCTTCATTTCGTCTTAACGAGGATAATTTATGTTTCCCAACTTCTCCCTACTTATCTAGTCAAGGATTATTTCTGCACGACGATTAAATATATATTCGGACAAGTTATCCGGCCCACTGCCATCTTCAGAGCTAATTTTTCTTGGCAATATCCGTCAATCTAGTCATTTATCTGATCCTTGAATTTATTTCCGTACCTTTGAGAATTATTCCTAGTATACATCTCTTCACAATTCGATCCGTTACCTGCAGGAGATGAACATTTTAATTATACGCTTCAGACAAATAAGCATTTTACGTTTAAATATAAAGTTTTAACCTTTGGAATGCACTTATAACACGTCCTGGTGGGTGGAGGCCCAAACTCCGCCAGATCAAATAAATAAATATTCATTTTTATTGCTGTTACGCTTCGTAAGCTTATTTAAGGCATAAAGTACCTTTGGAACATGGATTGCTTGTGACGGTAAGAAAGCGTGTGAATTACCTACGGATTTGTTGCTAGCCGAGCGGTGTTGCTCATGACTTTATCAGTTGAGGTTAGTTGAGATGAATAAATGGATAATTAAACAACTGTAATATACTATTATTTAAAACTATAAGAACAAATTTATATATCATTACAAATAATTAAACTAGTCTAACTTATTCTATTACATAATCTTTGGATGAGGAAGAGAGAGAACTTTGCTGTAGTAGGTTGAAACTATGCCTCATGACCTGACTTAATCGTAACATATTCGTAACTTATCTTACCTTAATAGCTACTTCAGTTGGTTCCTATCCACGAGCTATAAATCTAGTATTCAAACCCATATTGGTTTCCTTTCTAAAATCCCCAAAATCCTATTGAGAATAAACATGGTGCAAACTTACCTCCAGTAATTCTGTCGACAGTCAGACAGCCTTCATCTCCTGACCGTCCTTTTATTTTTTCCTCTGAAGTCCTAACTGTAAAATCTATTCTGAGGCTTGTGTGCTCACCCCACCCCTAGTCCTCTCTCTCCAAACATAGCAAGTTCAATTGCCCCAACGGTACTTTTATTCTGGATGTTTCCAGGACCAAATTCCTAACGGTATATTGTCACTACATGAATCTGAATTCCAACTAAAACTAATATTTCCTATAACATGAGGGTTTTGAATCATACAATTTCCTAGTTTAATAAGACTATTAAATAACTAATTAAAATTACCTGTTCCTAGTTATCCTATTTACAAAAAATGCTCTCATCCACTCACACTTTTTCATCTAGGAAAATGCACATAATAATATTATTTAATTCTGTGTTATCAATTTCTACCTCCTCGTCAAATAATTTTTTATTTTCCCACGAGTCAACTATAATGGGTTACATCAATTTTATCGTGCGTATAAATAGTAATAACTTAAACAAACCTTGAGTTAAAAGATAAAAAAGGACAACTCAGCAAAACCTAAATATCAAAATTCTTCTTATTAGGGCACGCATATCTCTCTATGGTATAATGTACATGCTTTCCCACAACTAAAATCCATTGGATTTTATCGTGCTTATAAACAGTAATGACTTAATCGATGCACGATTTAAAAGATGAAAGAGTACAACCCAGAAAAACGTAAGATGAAATACTTATTATTAGGATACGGATATCTTTCTGTGACGTAATGTGCCACAAAGCCAAGACATAATGTTACCCTCCATGATGCTGATCCTGTCACGAATGACGTAAGTATGACGTCAAAATTACGTAATAAACTTGTAGTGAAGTTTGGCTGAGCTTAATACTTTAAGTACATAAATAATGCATCTTCGACGGTGACTACGTATCACATGTTTAATTACGTCACAACAGTAGATAAGGATTTAAGCTTTCTTCTCACACGGTTGCGCAACCAGTGAACTAGCGTATTTCTGTATTATGATTCGTGTGGCATAAGCGGCTCCCTCTCGAATCGATGCACTCGAATTACTAAACATACACCGAACTCGTGGCGTCCAACGGTTCAAAGAGTCTAGTAGGAAAGTCTGAAAACATTTTAAATCCCTGTATCTACATTTTCCAAAGCGGTGAACATCGCTTCCGTATTATCCATTTTAATTCTAATGTCTTGCTCATAGAACCAATCTCTTGCATCTTATTGTGCAGATATGATATATTATTTTCAATGAAACTGAAGCTAAATCTACGGCGAATTGAAGTTAGGTCAGAAGTTCCCCGTTTACATATATAATTTCGTTCTCCCAATTCTCTAAGACAAATAAATTGTAGGTTAGAATTTTGATCAGTGCTATTTATCCGTACTTTCATCGAAGAGAAATTTGTCAATGTACTTAAATTATAAATTTGAGATTTTATACATATATTCTAAAGGCAAAACCATATAGGGAAACCATTTCTTCATTTTCACCCTATAATTTATTTTGCATCAACACAAATCAGCCTTTCTTGATGTGTCTATTTTCTTTATTTAACTTTTTCATCAAAAATATATTTAATGAAACTATTTTGATGGATTATATAGCCGATAAATGCCGTTTATGCTGTTAGTTTTAATTATTAACTTGATATTTTAATATATATATATATATATATAATTAAACACGTAATTATCTCCATTCACAAATAATTAATTAAGCTCTATCGAGAGCTGTTAAGAACAAGCCAAATTTCACTTTGGACTTTAATGCTATGATGATGATCATAATTAAAATTAAGTTTGTAGAACGAGAGGAAAGAATGCACTAATAATTGCTGGAAATGAAAGGAAAGAAGCGAAGTCTTAATTCTTATACCACGAGTGTATACATATAAAGGATTAAGAGATACGTTTTGTATTTAGCATTATCCTCCGTGATGGTGATTCATGTCATATTTGAACCATAAATGTCTTGAAAACTTAATATTGCAATATTTGTTGTATATATAGACGAATAGAAACGTTGAAAAACAGGGACGATAGTTGCATGCCGGTAGAAATAAATATTCTACTCCGCATCAGTATGGAAGAGATATGTTATTTACGTGTCAACGTATCAACTTCATGTGACCAACGGGATTATCTTGTAGGGAATTATGCTATCATTTCGTGAAATGTTGCGTTTATATACGTGGTCACATACATACAAATGTTGTAACATGAAAATGTACAAATGAGAGAAATTTTGAAGAAGTGGGTGAATTCACATACCTAGGAAAAATAATTACAAATAGGAATGAGATGCACAATGATATTAAACATAAGGCTTAATTCAGGAAATTCATGCTATTATGCATTACTAGGACTCTTGTCGCAACATCTATAAAAAAATAAATCATATGAAACTTATCCTCCCGATTTTACATGGAAGCGAAAAATGGATATTTATTTTAAGGGAGGAGGAAAGATTACACGTATTTGAGAATAATGTTCATAGAGAAATTTTAGGACCAACCTGAGGCACGAATGGAGGATGAAGTAGGAACAAGAAAACTTCTAGTACAAAAACCAGAGGAGAGCGCCAATAGGTAAGAGATGAATGAAGTGGAAGTATAACATTAACCATGATTTGATGGAAGTAGATTTCACTTGGGATAATTGCAAAACATAACCTGAGAATAGGGATGTATGTAGAGCTTACGTCCGCGCGGCCATGAACTTAAGTATTCGATAGTGCCAGTTAGTTAGTTAAAAGTATTGCGTTCTTGACAACAATTTTAGCATGTGGAAATATAAAATAACATTATCAAATGATATCGATTACGCTGTTGTCCTTCAAGATTATCAGCTGGTATAAATACTTGTAATCAATAATAATAATAATAATAATAATAATAATAATAATAATAATAATAATAATAATAATAATAATAATAATAATAATAGAAAAGTGTAATTAAATCTGATATCAACATTCAATGCTACTAACATAATAATGCAGATAATGACAGCAAGTGAAGGAGGAGCAGAAAATGAAAACACCAGGTTTAGGCCACAAACTGTGTGTAGCGAATCGTGGCCCTACGCAATATTGACTGGTCCGCACTAACTTGTGAAGATATTCTTTTCAAGGAAATTTGTTCATCGTATTGTGAACCATTGCCCACTAAGTAATAGGCACATCAAGTATATGCTGTTAGGTTGATGAAACCAGCTATAACGTTCGGGTACTTGACAAAATGATCACACGTCATCCCTATTACTGGCTGATAGTCCACTTCTCTGATTAACCCTTAAATTCGTAATGTATCCTTTTAGATACATCAGGTTGGTTTAGTTAATCTAATATTTTAAATAAATCAGAAGGAAATGAAACAAAAATAAACCACTTAAATGTGTGTCTAATTATATATTATACCTAATAATAACAGTTATGCAAGATTCCGTTTGCACTACGGTCCGCTACATTGAATTATCTAGCAGAAGAAATTTGTGTGTTTGCCAATTTAGGGGGTAATTAGTCTGGATGTGAGGCGAGGAGTAAGCAAGACCTTCACGTCCTGTCGCGATATTGAGATTAGGTTTTAATTTGACCATTATGTACTCCACACCTACACACTAAACAGTAGTACACACTACTTAATTTCTTCTTGTTTTTTTTTTATCTAACTGCGTTTTTGTAATGCCTAAGCACAAACCAATCTACTAATACCCCGTATTCGGCACAATACCATAGCCGGTTTCGCAATTTATGTATTGAAAAAAAATACTGAATAGGTATAGTAGTCCCCATCCATGGTATCATTATCTTGTCGTGGTGGAGTGGCTTGCGTGCTTAAATGATCCCGAGAGCTATGCCGGCGGTATCATTGCTGCCGATAGGGTAACCCATGCCGAACTGGTCGAAGGTGATAAGCCAGACGAAAAAAGTACCTTGGGCGAAAGAGTGACAATCTTTCACAGTAAAAATGCAACCGTCATGAAATGCAGACATGGGTTCAACTGGGGTAAATTTTCCAGAGGTCAAATAGTCTCCCATTCGGATCTCCGGGCGGGGACTACTTCAGGTAACCTATTCCAAAGGCTCAAACATAGAGTTATGTTCCTAGGAAAATGAAATTTTAGGACTTTATACAACAGCGGAGCGCTAGAAATGAGATAAATCATCCTTGAATATAGTCGCATTACAGGATGTTAGGTGGCCAGGAGAAGGTAGTCAGGAATCATAAAGCTTTGCAATATACTACGGGGGGTTCAGAAATACCTGTACTTGGAACGGGATTTTTAGTCCAAGGAGGATCCTATCCGCTACCAGAGATATTAATGTTGTCAGTGATAAGGCATTATACATAATTCTAAAGGGTAAACGACATGATTTTGTAATCCTAAATGTACATGCTCCCACAGAAGATAAAGATGACAAGATCAAGGATGAGTTCTATGAAGAATTCGAAAGCGTATTTGATAGACTTTCACGATATCATAAGAAAATCGTCTTAGGAGATTTTAATGCAAAAGTGGGGCGGGAAGATATAACCAATCCAACAATAGGCAAATTCAGTCTTCATGAAGATAGTAACGAAAATGGCGTTAGAATAGTCACCTTTGCCACATCAAAGAATTTCATTGTTAAGAGCAAAACATTTCAGCACAAGGATATTCATAAATACACCTGCACGTCTCCAGATGGCGAAACTCGAAACCAGAGAGATGACGTATTAGTGGACAAACGCTGCCACAGTAGCATCATCGATGTTAGATCAGTTAGAGGAACAGACTGCAATTCGGTTCATGGTCTGGTCAGGGTCTAAATCAGAAAACGACTATGGCTTATGAGAGGAACAAACGCTAAAGATGATTCTTAAAAATTTGATTTAAAAAACTTGAAAAATGCTGAAATGCGGCAAGAATACGAAATGAAAGTTGTTAAAAGAATTGAAGGACTGAAATCTTCACATGGCAATGTGTCAAACGAAGACGAACTGATATTAATAAAGAATGGGAGGCTATAAGAGTTACTATTAAATTGTCAGCATCAGAGGTTACTTAAAAAAGAGGCAAAACAAGAACTGGTTTGACGAGGAATGTGCCGACAATGTAAAGAAAAGAAAGCAAGCAAAACTGAAATGGTCACATGAGCCAAATGAGGTAAATTTGGAGCAATTGGGTAGTATTAGGAGGGAAAACACGAGGTTACTAAAGAGTAAAAAGAGGGAATATTTGAGAGAGAAGATTATTGATCTAGAAATTAATGCCAAAAATAGGAACATTAAAGAATTATATCAGGAAATTAGGATAGAGAAGAGAGGATTTCAGGACAGAACAGACATAATTAGGAATGATGGGGATATGATTGCAGATTCCAGGAGTATATTAAATAGATGGAAAAGTTAATTTAATCAACTCTTAAATGTACATAAAGAACAGGATGTTGAAGGGAATAATTTAGAGACAGCAGAAATACTAATCGTAAAACCAAGTTTGAAATGGCGATAGAAAAATAGAAGCTGTATAAAGCATCAGGTTCCGATGGGATGCCAGCAGAACTGATAAAATCAGGGGGAGAAAAATTGATGGACAAGATACGCCACTTGCTTAATATGATTTGGGATAATGAAGTTCTTCCTGATGAACGGGAATAATCGATTATCGTACCAATTTATAAGGAACGAGATAAAACTGATTGCAACTATAGGGGCATCTCATTACTTTCAACTATGTACAAAATTTTAACAAATATATTAGTAAGCAGACTTACTCCTTATATTGACGAGATTCTAGGATATCATCAGTGTGGATTTAGAAGAAACATGTGCACGACAGGACAGATTTTTAGCTTAAGACAAATTTTAGAGTAGAAATGGGAATGTAATGGTACAGTACATCAACTATACGTAGACTTCGAAAAACCACATAATTTAATTAAGAGGGAGAAGTTATATAGTATCCTGCTAGAGTTCGAAATTCCTAACAAGTTAGTTAGACTTATACAAATGTGTCTGAATGGCACAAAGAGTAGGATGCGTGTTGGCAAACAGTTTTCGGACACTTTTTAAATCCAGAATATGTGGAAGCAAGGAGATGCACTATCTCCTCTACAATTTAATTTTGTACTAGACCATGCCATCAGATTTTTAGAGGATGAAAATGCCTACAAATCAATGCTATTTATAAGCTTTTAGTTTGTGTTAATGATGTAGTACTATAAGTCGATAGCGAGGAGATTCTAAAGGCCAACACGCACACACTATTAAGTAAAACTAAAAATTGGAACTGGAAATAAATATCAATAAAATTAAATATATAGTCACACATAGAAGTACAATATATAATGAAAATGGACAGCTAATGAAAAATGAGGGAAATTTTGAGGAAGTGGCTGAATTCAAATATCTAGGAAGAATAATCACAAACAGGAATCGGATGCACAAGGAAATTAAACACAGGCTGAATTCTGGAAATGCGTGTTATTATGCAATACAGAGGCTTTTCAACTCCTCTCAAAAAATTTAAACTGAAAAAATATATAACTATTATTCTACCAGTTATATTTTATGGATGCGAAACACTGACTCCTATTTTAAGGGAGGAAAGGAGATCACGAGTATTTGAGAATAACGTTCTTAGGAATTTGTTTTGACCAAAGAGAGATGAACAGACAGGTGAATGGAGAAGACTACTTAACGGTGAATTACATGGTTTTATAGGAAAGCTAATATAATAAGAAGAGTTAAGTCTCGTAAACTCGATTTTGCAGTAGATATGGCACGAATGGGGAATGAAAGATGTGCATGGAAACTTCTTGTAGGAAACCAGATGGAAACGCCTACTTGGTAGACCAATTATGAGGTGGGAGAATAACATTAACTATGATTTGAGAGAAGTAGATTATACAGGGGATGACTGGAAAACATTGGATCAGGATAGGGATATATTGAGAGCTTCTGTCCGCGCGGCCAAGAAACTACGGGTTCGGTAGTGCTAGTGAGTTAGTTATGTATAGTAGTACCGCATAGTAATCGAGCAGTTTAAGACATCATGCCTAGTTGGACATCAACGGAGCTTGAGCTGGTTCAAGTTCCCTAGGAGTAAGACATTTTCTCAAGGAATTAATACTAGTATGGGACCGGTTTCCACCCACCATCGTGAGAAATTTGGATTGCTGCAATAAGTTGCGGCTCCAGATTGAGAAAATCAGGTATAAGTGCGAAAATGTGGGTCACCACTCTACTGGCCGGACGATCACCCACCTCAGTGATAATCACATGTGGATGTGAGGTGTTGTATATCTGTCACCACATTTTGTTTACACGGCTGGCCTCTGGACCTCGTTGTACCATAACAGGAATGGCCGTCCACGCTCAGGAACCGATGAGATGTTGATTTGGATCCGGATAGGTTCCTTAGGTGGTAGACCAGAGAATTAAAAGGAATTTGGTTCGTTTTCAGCGTAAAGGATTGGTACCCAAACAGCAGACAACGTCGGAAGAAGTATAATAAGGTTTTTATTGCAGGCTTGGAGTTTACAAGACGTACAGGATTACTGACTAAGATCTCAAACTTGAGATGCCAGCGCCTACCACAGTCCCAGTGAGTAGCACAGTGAACAAGTCACTTGTGACAACTATAGACGACTGAAGACTATTGATAACAAGACTTTCAAAGTCTCACGTTTTATACTAATTCTACCACACTCTAAGGGAATTATTTGGTAACTGCTGTTGATAACTAATATACATACAATTTATGTTTCCTCTGCCATGTCCCAACTGGAACCATATGTGTTCCTTGTTCTTGGTTCAAAACACATTAAGTTAATCACGGGTCATGGACATTACTCGCTGACCTTCTGGTCCTTCTGAAGAAAAAGATTTAAGGTATTGGTGTCGAGGGGTTATCCATTCTTGCCTTTATTACTATAGTCTCCCTAACTTCTTAGACATGTTTATGATGATTGTCCTTTCAGTTTCCTCGCACATGTGTCTAGACACTCAGCTGCTTTAATTATTGACGAGGTCGGAAGTTCAGTTACTTCCAGGTATTTGGAAATATCACCTTATATGTTTTGAACAAGTTCTGACTTGAGTATTCTTGTATTCACTAAAAAAACACTTTAAATCGAAAACAAGAATACTGTCTAAATATATTAACAATTACAATCAATTAACTATATAGGTTTATGCATATGCTTAGTTACTTAATATACTGGGTCGGGCTATAGGTATACAACAGAGGTCAACACCCGGCAGGTAGATCAAGGACCTTCGAGGCTTGTCGTGCCATGGAATTAGATTATGTACAATGTGTTCTGTTGCACGCCGTACCGTGGAGGGTGAAGCATTACGCTGTAAGCCGGAAGGTCCAGGGTTCGATTCCCGGTGGGGTCATGCCTTTTAAACTGGCTCAAACCTTCTGGCAGCACTATAGCTTTGGTATCGACTCAGGCTCTGCCTGAAATGCGTACCAGATGCTTGTTCTGGAGGTAAAGGCGGCGTCATGCATACCTCACAACCCAGGTCGATCGTCTGAAAAAGTGGGATCCATAACCTTCTACAACCCCAGGGCCTCCTAAGGTATGTAGAGAGATACTTTACTTTACAGTGCGTTCTAGATGTGTTTTTTTCTATTGATGAAAGTAAATTTCTTTATAAACTGAGTACGCTATTTTCCCTCCCTCCTATACATGTTTTGTTTATACGTGTATTCAAATAGTGACATTAAAATCATGTAACGGAAGGTGTAACTGTGATTTCGAGATTTCAACAAGTAACACAATCGTGTATGTAGGTTAACAATGCAAGTCAGTAAAACTAAATTGATATTTGTATATGCGATATGTATAATTCAATATATTTCGTGTTCGGCAGGTTTGACACTCAGAGAAAATATGGTGTTTAAGTGAATAGATATTATGTTCAATACTGTGCACGGAGGAAGAAGTATTTTGTGTAATATATGACAATGAAGAGAATGATGAATGTGAAACTCGGTACCAGAATGTAGCCCATTATTATAAAAAATGAAGTCTTGGTATCAGTATCAACCTCATGTAATTTACAAAGGAATTAAATTTGTTCAAAGCACCTGGACCAGTGAACGCGATAGTCAGGAAGAGTAATCGTTACCACACGAGCTAGATTTCCTGCTCCTGTTCCCCGCGTTTTGTAATCACTAGTTTATCCAGCAACAAGAATATCGATAGATGAAAACAGTACGTGCAGTACTATGTCCGCGCATGCTTAAAGCAGCGTGATGTTATCCCTGCGAAATATACGTCCCTTGGAAGAACTAAAATGCGACAATCTACTTTGCTGCAGTGTACGCACAGGAAATGTACAATTCTAAGGGCACCACGTGCTATATTGCGTATGTGTATAATGCATATATATATATATATATATATATATATATATATATATTAAAGGAGAAACAAAGGACGATGAGTTTTCTCTTATTTTTCAGGGAAGGTTGAGAGCGTGGAATGTTCAGGATGTTCGTATATATATATATATATATATATATATATATATTATTCGTGATTCGTCAGTTTTAATAAGTTAGAATGGATAATGTTATAACTTAATACCAGCAATTACATTGCCTGGAGGTACAACTCGAAACCAAATCTATGGAATTATAACTCGGCGGTTGTAACTAATCGCATCAGTATTCAGATTCTCGTGTTCAAAATCTGCAGCCAATACATTTCCTCAGTGGTAGATTCCCAATATTTCACTCATCTGGCTTAAGAGTTCGTACTATCCCTTTTAAAGTTTTTAGTTACCTTAGTAATTTTCATAAGTCCTACTTCAATTTACACAATTCTTGTCACGTATTCGGACTAGCTCGATGGCCGGACTACAGTGAAGAACGCTTTCCTATCGCCCTAACGATTCTTCAGGCGTTCAGTACCTGAGAAAGGGATACTTGAGCACACTTACCACAAAATCTATGTTCTTCCACACTTATTTTATATTGGACTCGCGTGGAACGTACCCACGTGGTTAACAAACAATCTTCTACAATTATCATCATTTTGATGCTTTAATTCAATTGGATATCCATTCCCATTTATGTGTCGGTTAGTACAACATGAAATTTAGTGGATTGTGTTCATACAGGGTCATTAGGACTTTCAATTTTTGTTAATACAATACTTTCTATTTATTTCCAGGAAGATAATAATTTTACACAGTAATAAATTGGCAAAATGTAACGGTTTCAATAAACAAATCATAGACAAATTTGTAAAAAAATGAAAGAATGGCATACATAATATAACAAAACTTGAAAGAGAAACTGCTAATTATAAACATGGATAATATTAACAAAAAATATGCAATGAAACCAGAAAATAAAAACACGAACATAGCTTACAAAACCGAAAACTAATTATTCAACGTAATATGTTATGCCATTGAAGATCATAAGAAATGTAATAGTAAGGGAGTTTATGAACTAATATTTAAAGAATGCATTAAGTTTTATATAGGCAGGAAAAGTAGAAACTTTAAAACAAGATATAAAGAACACCTCAAAGAATCTATGTATGCGGGTGGTAAATCAAGCTATTCCAAACATATAATTAACGCTGGTCACCGAATGGACACAAAAGAAAACACTATAACGACAATTCACAGAGAAAATTTCCAGCAATGATAAATTTATTATAAGACATTGAAATTATAAAGCAAATAACACCTTACTACCCAACGAAAAAACACCCCACTCACACAACCCTTTAAACGAGATCGTTAAAAACAAATCAGTCACTACTAACGCACTTCGTCGTAAACAAAAACAAATAGTAGCAGACACTCATCCTACTGATGATGAAAGTTAACTTACGAAAGGCCTCCAGACAACATTAAAAATAAAATATGTAACACAGTTGAAGACGATGGCTCCTGCCAACAGGAATATATTTTAATTTTCATCTTAAGATAATACACTACACAAAAATTAGATGAACACATGTTTAAACCAAAACACCAGAATGATATTGGAACAATTGACCTTTTGTAATTATAAATTTAAAGTTTTATATACACTTAGAATAGACAATCAAACAATATTTTTATACAGTATTAGCAATACCAACAAGTTTTCATTTTTAACAGAAAACAAAGTGGAAATTTGAGATTTACAATTTTTGGAATCAATGATTCCATCGTTATTTCAACACTCAGTACTTAGTGTGTCCTCCGTGAGCCTGAATGGCCGCATTATTCCTATGAGGTATGCTTCGCAGAAGCCTTCATACAGAAACTTGTGAGATTCACTCCCATTCCTCGGTGAGTGAATGTGAAAGTTCTTCAAGGTTCTGAGGTACAGCAAGACACTTACGAACTAGTTTTTCCAAATTATCCCACATATGATCGATCGAATTAAGGTCCGGACTGCATGCAGGCCAGTCCGTCACCCGATTTGGCATTCTTGCAGGACATCTCTGGTAGCCTGTGTTATATGACATCTAGCATTATCTTGCATTAGAAGAAAATTAGGGTCCATAAATAAGCAAAGTGTACAACATGTTGGAGGATAATGTCATTAATGTAAATATCAGCATTCATGCGCTGTGGGACAACTACAAGCTCTGTCCGAGACTCAATAGTAATCCCAGTCCAAACCATAACCGAACGACCTTCAAACCTGTCACGTTCAATAACTGTGGCTGGATCAGAATGTTCGCCAGGACGTCTCCATACACGTGGTACGACCATCAGAAAATGTTACACCAAATATTGATTCGTCCGTGAATAACACACCCTTCCATTGGCAGAGCTGCCAGTTGACATAATTCTGAGAAAATCGCAGCCGGGCTTCATTGTGCTGACGTGTTAAACGAGGGGCTTTAAAGGGGATACTAGACCTCAACCTTGCATTTTTCAGTCGATTTATTACAGTCTGATCAGATATTACCGTCCCAGTTACTGTGCGTAAAAGATTTTGATGATATCTGGCTGTAGATTTTCTTCTTCGCAAAGCTGATAAGACAAGAAATCTATCCTGTACGTCTGTAGTCTTCTTCTTACGGCCTTGCCCGGGTCTTCTCTTGTATCCATGTGTCTCGCTATATCGCCTCCACAGCCTATGGATGACGGGAGGGCTGACATAAAGAATCCTAGAGACATGGCGAATGGAACGACCATCTTCAATCAACGCAAATGCTCGTGCATCTGAAGTTTCATTCTGATATCTCATTGCTCTGTATTAGCTTCAAGTAACACAAAAATAACAATTCTTTATCACAGATTATTCTTGAAACTTGTTTAAAAAAATAAATCAATATGAAATGACTTTGTTTTCAGCAATTCTTGGAATTTCACTAGCATGTTCAAATAAAAATTAATAAAACCCAGAAGTTCATCAACCTGATATTAAACAAGACTTGAACTCAAAACAAATGACTCTCAAAAATTAAATTGTTACAATATTTATTTTGTGGCTTTGGTTTAAACATATGTCCCACTATTTTTTTTCAGTATTGTACTTAGTATCAATTGCTGTTCTTGTATTTTACATGGACAGTTTATTGTGTATTTAAATCATGTTACAACTAACTCTATACTGTACACTGTGTCCCATTCATACCCCCTATATTTCAATAGATCATAACTCTTAAAGTATTCGGAATGATGAAATGAGGTTGGTGTTAAAAGGAAGAGAAACGCAAATAATATTTGTTTTCGTTGTTGCAGGTGCATCTGTCGCATGTTGGACTATAATTACACAAAACAAAATGGCGACTCCTCAGTAATGAGCATAAACTCTTTTCTGGTATGCAGAGCCGAAGTCAATAAAAACAGTGCAAAGATATTTCTTGAGAGAACATGGAGGAAATGCACCTGATTTGAAGACAATTAAGGCATTTCTAGGAAAGTCTCTGGTACTGGAAGAGTTAAAAAGAATAAGGTGTTGCTCGTACAGGTGTTTCAGAAAAAAACGATTGAAGATATCAGAGCAGGATTTCAGAGAAATCCACGATAATTATTTCTGCAAGCATCCCGTCAGTTAAATATGCCGAGATCAACTGAGCATCGAGTGTTTATTAATCGGCTTCGTTTGTACCAGTACCAGGTGCAAATTGTTCAACGAATAAAGCCAGATGACAGGCCACGACAACAGGCATTCGCTATTGAAATGCTGGATCGTATTCACAAGGACTGTCAATTTCTTGGAAACTTCTTGTTTTCTGACGAGGCAATGTTCCATGTATCAATACAATCGGCACAATGTAAGGTTCTGGGTACGCAAAATCTACACGTCTAACGTGAACACGTCAGGGAGTGCCGAAAAGTAAACGTTTGGTGCGGCCTCAGGAAGAACACGATTGTAGGTCATATTTTCTTCCATGCGAAATTAATAACTGGCCCGGTATACCAAGACATGTTGGAACAGTTCTTGTACCTCCCAGTAACTGATCTGCAATACAAAGTAATCTTTCAGCAAAAATGGAGTCCCACCACACTGGATCCTGGATGTTCGGAATTCACTCAAACAACCCTTCCCACATAGAGGGATTGGTCGCGGCGGACCAATATGCAGGCCAGCAGGTTCGCCAGACATCACTCCACTGGACTTCTTCCTCTGGGGTTATGTAAACGAACCGTGTGTTTGCGTCTCCATTACAAGATCTGCATGATTTACGAACTCGTATCCTTGACAAAATTGCAACAATAGCAGTGGACATGTTGGACAGAACGTGCCATGAAATCGCATACAGACATGATATTGTTCATGCTACTAATGATGCACATATAGAGGTGTTTTAGTGTGTGGCAATGAACATTCTTTTAGTTTCTGTTTCGTTTAATACCGGCCTCGTTTCATAATTCCGCATACTTCGTTAGTTATGATTAAATAAAATGTAAGAGGTTTTAATAGGACACCCTGTATTTTATTCTGGGTTCACGTTATTGGTCCATATTCATTCAACCGTATAATTGGGTAATCGTCTTACTACGTTAGCTTAATTTGTTTTTAATGTTTATTAATACCAAAATTTAATTTACATACATATCATATTAATTATTTAAATATTATCATACTTAGTCCTTACTATTTACGATTTATTAGATCGCAAATACGACTATTTTTGTTCTTTTCATTCCCTTTCCTATATTCTTATTGATTTTATTTTCTATCATTTTATTTTAGTTTTTTATTATATTTTATTTATAAGAGAGTAATCAATCATTACTATCATATAAACTGTCACAATATATAACGTAATAGCACCCAATTCCCTCTATTGCATCTTTACCTTGTCATAATGGAGTGGCGTGCGTCAATAAATGACCCCGAGATTTATGCAGGCGATGGTATTGATGTCGAAAGGCTTACGCACGCCGGACGGGATGAAGACGATAAGCCAGACGAAAGAAGTAGCCTACCTTGGTCGAAAGAGTGACAATCATTCACCGTAAAAATATAACCTACAAGAAACGCGACATGGGTTCCACTGGGGTAAAATTTTCCGGAAGTACAATATTCGGTTCTCCGGGAGAAGACTACTTCAGGGAATCCGTACCAAAGGCTCAAACATAGGGACATGTTCCTAGGAACATGGAACGTTAGGGTATTTTACAGTGGTGGACACTAGAATTATTAACACACAAATTAGATGATTTACCCTAGTATATAGTCGCTATAGAGGAAGTTAGATAGGCAGAAAAAGGTTGCTAGGAATCTGGAAGCTTTGCATTATAGTATGGGGGTGAAACGAGACCTGAGTGTGAAACGTTTTTTTAATGTTTTCTTTATTCTGAATGAGTAGACTAGCCTCTTTTGTATCCGAGGTATTACATTTGTCTATGATAGGATATGTGAGGCGGTCAGACGACAGGGGTACAAATGACATTAAAAAATTAGTTAAGTGCAGAAATGTAGTATGACAAACTGTTTAGTATCCAAGAGGTATATGTGTGAGTTTGACAGGTTATGGCATACGGTGATGTCTTATGAACACACTACGAGAAACAGTTGTTCTACTTGGAGGTCAAGGGGTAAATCTGTAGTTGCACCCATGGGCTTCCAACAGCAGGGCAGACTGAAGCTTACAGACTTGTATTTTTTAATGTTCCCAACATATTTTACGTGAAGATTATTATTGTATTATTTGTGTTTTATATAGTTCTGATGATTTTTCAAGGTTTATTGAATTAACAAATATTATTATGTCTGAATCAGAATATGGTGAACAATAACGTGGACTTAACTTTAGCCTTCATGGTAAGTAAAATATTATAACTATTTTATATATAATATTGAGTTATTCCGGGCTATGTGGCCGTGGCCCATTACTAGTGTTCCTACCAGGCGTTCTTCCCACAATTGCGGAAGGCAACTTCAGTGGCAAGTATTTCTATGGGTGTAGTTTTCTCGTCGGAATGTATTGAAAGTACTGAATTCTGTAGACCACATTGTTGATTATTTTCACTACGTTGTAAGGTCCATACAGGGAACGCTGTAGCTTCGGTAATTTTCCCCTTGTTCGTGTAGGGCGGTAGAGCAGCTCCAAGTTGTCATCGTTCAAATTGATGGAGGTGGCCAGACGGTCATAACGCAGCTTCAACTTTTCACTGGCTGTTTTAAGTTGTTCTCCAGCATGCTGATGAACTTCTCTGCCTGTCGGACAATTCCCATGTGTAATCGGTTGCCGGCTGGTCGGCATTAGGTGGAGTACCAACCTGAAGGTCGCAAGATAACCGCAACTCTCTCCCGAAGACCATCTTAGCTGTTGTCAGTCCAGTGTTGTCCGTGGATAGATACACGGTATGCCAAGAGGAAGAGTAGAACTCTCGTGTACCAATGTCACTGATGACTTGACATTACCTTGCGAAAGTGTTTCTCGACAGTCTTTACGTAGTGATCTACCATCCCAACAGACTGTGGATTAAAGGGGAGTGGTCCTGATCTTATGTACCCTCAGGCGTTGCAGCAACTCCTTAATTAGATGTACTCGAAGTTACGACCCTGGTCGCTGTGCATCTCCATTGGTACTCCGTAGCGACACACTAAGTTGTTTACTAGTGCATCGGCAACGGTCGAGGCTACTTTTCGGAGATGGAGTAGTCTACTGCCATTTAGTGAAGTAGCCATGGCCAGCAACAGTTACCGGTTCCCAGGACACTTCTCTGGAAAGGAGCCAGCCATGTTGATGGCAAAACTCTCAAATGGTGCTCCCACGTTGTACTGCAGTATGGTGACCCTGCTACGTGTTCGAGGATGTCGGCTAGCTGCAAAAATGTCACATTGTTGGCACCATCCCTCTATATCGCTTCGTTTAAGAAGCCAGTACAAGCATCAACGAACCTTGTCTAGGAATTTATTAACCATTGGTTGTCCACCATTCACTCCAATATGAGTTCCCTCTAGCACCTATCGAATTTATTTCTGGGCAAATCCAGCTGTTCAGTTGTTATCTTTCCTTGAACAGACTCCCGTATCCCTTTTAGGACCCTATTATTGGCAGTTAGGGATTTCCATTGGGCCCAGTAGCTTTCGTAGGTGGTGCTGTGGTCTGCTATATCTACCCATGCAGATCGCTCTCTACATTCTTTATAACGCATAACTTGCTGGACGTCGATTCTTCTAGCTGCTCCCTCCTCACGGAATCTACACCCCAACCACGAGAATGATAGTTGGTTGTTTACCATTCCAGAACCTTCACGTTATTCAACTCTGATACAGTGGTTGCAGGTTCCAAGAAGTGTCACCGAAATATGACGTCTGCGTTGGAGTGTAACTTGCCCTGGCGTTGTTCCGATGTAAATTGTTATTCTTGGATTATTTGGATCCATCTAGCAGTCTGTCTTTTACGGTTTGCAGAAACCAAGTAACCAGGTGAGCGCAGAATGGTCATTTCTGAGGTGGAAGGTCTGACCACATGAGTACTTGTGAAAATGTATTAGGGCGCTCACGGATACGAGTACTTCCCTGTGGGAGACATTAGTTCCTGTCAGTCTTGAACAGGGTTCGAATGAAGTTGGCGATGATCTTCTCCTAATCGCTTTGGTCTTAGGAGAGCACAGCCCCGATGCCCACGTTGCTATCGTCGGTGTCAATGATAACCTTCCCATCCGGCGTCGGATATAAAGAAGAGGGGGATTGTATAGGGATTCTTTCAGATTCTGAAACGCCATCTCGGTTTTTTCTGTCCACTGGAACGTCAATTTTTCTTCAGTCAGATGAGTTAGGGACTTGGCAATATTGGCATACCCCTTAACGAATCTTCTGTAGTAGGTAAACAACCCCGGGGAACGACAAAGCTATTTTTTGTATATTGGTCCAGGCATTTCTTGTACAGCCTTCAGATTCTCAGGATCCTTTTTTACTCCATCGGTCCGTACAATGCGTTCCAGATAGAAAATTCCCGACGAAATACCTGCAATTTCTTGGGGTTTAATTTAATTTCAGCTTTCCGTAACATCTCGAATACTCTTCGTAGATTGGCTAGTTATTTAAAAATTATTCCTATTACGATAATGTCGTAGTGACACAGCTAGCAGGCGTCATACGTTAGGCCTCTAATATCTATCTCCATGTGACGTTAAAAGTGGCAGGAGCATTACATAATCCAAAAGCATAACTGTGAACTGTCATAACCATTTTCTGGTGGTGACTGCTGCTTAATCTTTGTCGTCTGAATGAAGTATCAACTACTAGTAACCCGACTTATGATCAAGGGTCAAGAACCATTGTGATTCTTCCCAGGTGTCCATGTTGTCGTCGATTCATGGCAGAGAGAGACAGTCCTTTAATCCTCCTGTAATCGACAAGAGACGCACATCTCTCCGTTCTCCTTGCTCACTACCACCACCACAGGTAAAGACCACAGGCTACATCAGTTTCTTCAGTATTGCCAGGAGCCCACATATCCTCTAGTTGTTTGTTTATCTCCGCTTGTTTTGCTAGTGGAGCCTGTCGAGGTGGTTGTCGTATTAGGCGGACTTCTCTGGTGTCGATGCTTTACTTCACTATGTGTCCTGCATGATCCTTCTCGGTAAGGCTAAAGATTCTTCGGAACTCGATCACCAGTTTGCGAATCTCATTCGCTTCTACTACCTTAAGATTGCTTGCAGCACTTTATAGCAACTCCCGTAGTGATGGACCTTCCTCCGGGCTTATCTTGCCTGGCGTCTCGTCGTACAAGGTCATTACGACGATAACAGACTCACAGGTACCCAGTACCGTACCACTAGGTACCACCTGGTCTTGCGTTCTCACGTTTAGGATTCTTACTGGAACTACTTCCGGGCTGATAACAAGGCTCTCGCCACAAACAGTCCATCTTGAGGATTTCACCCGGCGTCCATCAGCATGTCTCTTCGGAGAATTCTTTCCACATGTGCCGTTAGCTACAACTCACTCCCAGCTGGAATCACCTTTTTCTTATTCAGGAATAGTCTGCAGACGACTGTTCTCTGTCCTATGTCGTTCATTAGGATCTCATCACAGTCAATCAGGAGACTCGTCTTCTTATATCCATTGTAGTGTAGTACATCCTTAGGACCTCCAGGCCTAAGATAACATCCTAGGCAACTCCGGCGAATAACGCCGACAGTCGTAAACTTTTACCTTTCCAGGACCAACTCCAGGAGTTCACCACAGGCAAGCTCTCCCCCGATGTGGTGTGCAGTTTTGTACTTCCGTAGTGACGTCTTCTCAGGCAACAGCTCCGCTACTTTGGATCGCACGATATTCAGCGTAGCTCCCCTGTCGACCAGCATTCGGCAGGGGGACGCCCGGGTTTTCATCCATCGGCTATAATTCTCTCGTCGTCCATGTTGTTCACAGAGTTCAGAATGAAGCCAGGGTACGATAATGATGATGAAGGAGCCAGTTACCACTTCCTTACACCGGCCAATTTCAGTTTCCCTATCCACTGTGAACCTGCGGTAGCCACCCCGCCTCAGATGTCCAATTCGCCCGCAATTTCAAGCAGGTCGGTTTTTAATGCATGCAATGAATGTTGGAGATGGTCACCCCTAGGCGTCCTCTACGGTCAACTGCGTCACTCGCGACGACGCCGCCATCTCGAAGTAGCGTGTAGTCTCCTTTGTTGTCTTCATCCTCAGCGCTCTGTTGATGGTATGATGTTCCCAGAAGCAGGTGTTGCATAATCTCTCGGTCCCTTTGGCCGCAGATGAGGCATATGATGCTTCTCCGACTATGAACGTCGCTGGGAGTCCGATTAGTGCCTTGCTTGCTAGCAGTTTCATTGCAATGGCGTATTCTTGAAGCGACACCCTTAAGAGCTGGAAACAGACCATACTTAGGCCCGATAAGTGGCACTGAGGTCATTATGGGTGTTACGGTTTACTAGAGCTTCCATGATGTCCTCGGCGTTGGTAGACTGAAAAAATATCTGAAGCTGGCCAATTGAAGGAGGAAATTAACTGAGTCGTTCTTTCCTCAGGCGTTCAAACTTTATCAGTTGAGTCGGTTTTGAATTGAAGATTAAATATGTCCCACTATGTAGAATCATCGAACCTAGGACTCTTGAATCCATTTAGGTTTTGGGAGATCAGTCGCTTGCCGAACTTCATACCCAGTGAAAAATCACTCTGTGGATCTACAATTACACTTCGAAATTAGGATGTACAAAACTATTATCAATATTTTCTTGCTTGTTAAACTTCAGGTTTATTTCCTCCCTAATATTTAAAATGTATTCAATATCTTCTCCCATGTTGTGTAAATTGTCCTCTTCTTTGTTTACTTTCTGTTCGTTTCTACAAATTTCAGGTTTTAAATTTTCATATTTCTAATTTAAAATCCTGCTGAATTTCCTGAATTTTGTGTATCGTCTTGACTTGTGTTTACTAGTTTGATGTTTCAAATTGTCGTAATCCTTTGTTCTGAGTAATGATCTGCGATAATAATTCGTGCTTCATATCATCGTTTTTTTTCTGCATTTGTTTATTTTCTTCATTCTTTGTATTGGTTTGTGTTAATTAATTGTTTTGTGTTTTTCGTTTGTTCTTTTGTATATTCGTTCTGCTTTTTCATATGCTTAATGTCTATATTCGTATGCGTTCAGCTGTAATATTTCTTCATGTAATTCCTCTATTTGTTCCATCATTCTCTATTTATCTTTTTTTACTCACTGGTGTAACTCTCCATAAATAGATGGCAAATTGATGCAGCGGCGTGCAGTCTTCAGAACGGTAGTTTGGGTATATGAATTCACCCGCTGTCACCAGATATCAATAGTTGGCCTGGAGGTCGTCTTCGCGTAGTTTCTCGTTATTAGTCAACACAGGGAATCGTATAATGGTTCACTTTGACTTTATTATATTCTAGAAAATGTCAGTAACAGTTCACTCACAATGTGCTTTAATAATTGGTTAAATATTTAATCTTAAATAAAAGTTTATCTAGTAAACAATTACACAGGTTGGCGAACATTATGCGGCATGAGACATTTTAATACAAGTAAGTCAAGTCAAATATCCTGATAACGGAACATTTACTAGTTTTTGCGTATCACGCACAGATACTTCACAATTCTATTTTAGCACAAACAAATGAGACCACACAGTCAACCATTTGCATTTGGTATGTAAGTGAAGTATTAAAATATGTAGACATCTAAAATGTAATACAATTTTATAATATAATCACTGATTTTATTCATATTAGTTTGTCATTGTGTTTAACTGACGGTAGGTTTATCGTACGACCCTCATCTGGTTACATTACACAGTTTCCAGCAAAAAATAGCGAAAGAAAAAAGCCGCCAGCACATGTGCCAGATATTACAATTCCAATACCACCAAAAACGTTACAAGACAGCAGTACCAGCACTGCTTCCACCTGCAGCACAGAAGATGATTTCAATTTGTCCATACTATCAAAAGACGACTTTCCCGTCCTATCAATTAATCAAAACTAAAGGATTTGGTACGCTATTTTGGTCTTAATAGGAAAAAAGTGAACTTTTATGCTCCAGGCTTATTGAAGACAATATACTAGCTCATAGTAAACTTTTTATTGGTATAAACATCATGAAAAATAATTTTAAACGTTTTTTTCTTGTATTGGGGGGACATAGTGTACTGTTGTTATATTCCTGGCTTGAATGGTTACCTGAGAACAGTTTATGAATCTACAGATTGATTCTAGCAAAATAAGTCTAAAGGGCGTTCTTTTGGGAAAGGGGAATATATTAACTTCAGTTTCAGTAGTTCAGTCAGTGTACATAATAGAAACATGTACAAACATGTGTGCCGGTACTATTCTAGCAGAAATGAAATATAATGACCACAAGTGGTATATGTGCTGTGACCTTAAGGTGTGTAGTATTTTATTACGGAACAAGAAGGATACTCGAAATTTCCGTCTTTTTCGTGCGATTGGTACTATAGAGTCGGGGAAAGGCACTGGAAAGTTACTAATTGACCGAAAATAAACAACTAGTGTCAGGAATAAAAATAATAGCCCATTAGTTGATTCTGAAAAATTGCTATATTATTTGCACATAAAACTAGGATTAATGAAGTAATTTTTTACATTTTCGACAAAAAGTCCCTTCTTACCAATACATTGCTAATATGCTGTTACTGTCGCGAGGCTAAACGTACGGAAGACTATATGACTGTCACAAATTCGCAAGGATATTGGGGATGTAACTTTTAAAAACTGCCTGTCTGACATGGAACTTCAAGCTTGGGAATCATACATTGATATCATCGAGAGATTTCTGGGTAATGTTAAAGATGATCAATATGAGATCATTGTAAAAAACACGCTGGAAATTTTCAGGGCATTGGGGATGTAATATGAGCTTGAAGTAATATTTTCTCTACTCTCTCTTCAAAATTTCATAAAGAATTTAGGAGCACTAACTGAAGAACATGGTGAGAGATTCTATCATAAAGACTAAAGAGGTGAAAACGAGATACCAAGGTTGATGGGATGTCTCCAAGATTGCCTTCTATCGTTGGTAATTGGTAAGAAAAGATCATCGGGAGGAGGATCAGCTAGCCATTCATTTATTGCTAAGCGGAGGAGTAAATGGAGATCTTATTGTATACTAGTAGTATTTATTGATTTTATACTGTTTTAAATGCACAATTGTTATTTTTGAAGCCACTGTGGTTTTTGCAGCAATTTAAAGGATTATGGTTATTACATGTAATGCAAAAACTAACAAATAATTAATTTCAACATAGAAAACAAAAACCTGACATGATGTGAAAAAAAAGTTAACATATTTGAATTCAGCACACCAAAATTAGGTCTACAGACCTGTTAAACCCTGTGACGCAGAAAAAGATTAAATTGGAAGGTCTGTGTTATTTTACAGTTCCGAACGAGTCCACATGCTACAATATGTCCTCTCTCTCTCTCTCTCTGTTTATCTCTCTCTCTCTCTCTCTCTGTCACTCACACATCACTTTAACGCTGCCAATTCATAACTGACTCTCCGCTCGCTACTGGTGATTATATAGGCGGGGATGGAAACTTCTAGGCCCTCGGCAGAAACACTTCCAATCATGGAAATGTCTGACCATCTACCTTTCCTCAAAGGGAAAGTAGATGCTCGTTCAAATATCCGGAAGGGGAGCCTAGACATTTCCATGATCTGCGGAGGGTCTTTCCATTCGTGAGTCGACGACTCGCAAATGTCTTTCTCCTAATCCGAGAACACAATTCTCTCCTTCGCTCGCGAAATACAAACGTCGTTATTACGACGTGTCACAATATTAGGTAGATGCAAACGCTATTTTAATCAGTTACTAAATCTGCATACAAAATAGGATATTGATCAGGACGATTTACATAGAACAGAAGTTTTAGTCACAGAACCAAGTGCATTAGAGGATGAAATGGCTGTAGAGAAACTGAAGATTTATAAAGCATCAGGATTAATTGGGATCCCAGCATAACTGAAAAAAAATACGGAGGAGAAAAATTGATGGCCAAGATACATCGGTTGTTAAGTATGATTTAGGAAAAGAGGCTCTTTCAAATGAATGGAAATAATCAATTATCCTTTCAGTCTATAAGAAAGGGTATAAAACTGATTGTAACAACTCTAGAGGCATCTCATCACTTTCAACTTAGTAAAAAATTATAACAAATATATCACTAAGTACACTTACTCCCTATATTGATAGGAGATCAATATTGTGGATTTAGAAGAAACAGGTGTACAATAGATCAAAATGTTATTATAAGATAGGTCTTAGAAAGGAAATTGGAATGTACTATTCATCAAGTATATGTAGACTTCTGAATGACATACGATCAATAAAGAAAGAGAAGTTAAATAGTATCATGTTGGAGATCAGAATTTGTAAAAAGTTCTTTACACTTATTAAAATCTGTCTAAATGGCACAAAGTGTAGGGTGCATGTAGGCCAGTGGTACACACTAGAAATTGCATGAGAGCCAAATATAAGAAACCATATCTGTTCGAGAGCCGCACCAAATTTCACAGTTCTCAGTCTTGGTAACACGCAGCTTTTTTTTTTTACATTTATGGACAAAACACAATTACTGATTACTGTCATTTAATTTTTGTTAATAATTAACTGTTTATTATTTTTTTATTATTATTATTATTATTGTTATTATTATTATTATTATTGTTATTATTATTATTATTATTATTATTATTATTATTATTATTATTATTATTATTATTATTATTATTATTATTACGGTACTGTATATCATTTTAAGGCAACTTACAGTTGTGTAGATTACTGCTGTGAAGTTGATGGTCGAACTCTGCTACTCTACTGCACAATTTTGTCAATACGAGCTGGTTGATTTGCCACACATATCCGCAGCAGGTTTTCCAAGTTCACATTGGTGAGACGAAATCTATGTTTACCCTTGATGAACTTTATCTTATTGAAAATCATTTCACAAACATATGTTGATCCAAAAAGACAGAATTTTATATCCACACGATACCATGTTTTCGAACTGTTTTTCTGGAACTGTATTCCAAAACTCTAAAATTGAGTTCGTTTTTCGTTTCTTTTGAAAAATACTTTCCAGTTCCGAATCCTGCTGGAGATCAATAAGTTCATTTTCTTTGATTTCTAATCTCAGGACCAAAAATTGACAACCCAGTTACATCTGTTGTCGTTATTGACCAGGGATTTTCAACTAATCGAAATGGGTTTCGAAACTTTCTAAAATCATTTTAATCTCGCGCTGAAATCATTGTGTAGTACAGTGAGCAATTCTATGAAGGGTTGCAAGTGTATTTCTTCCTCTAAATATTCTTCAATAAGACGTTGGAAACATGGGAAACTAGTGAAATCATTATTACTAAGTTCTTCTGTATACATTTTTATTTTTTCTTCTAAAGAAAAAATTGCACTTGTGAGCTGAGTAATAAGTTTATTTGTACCTTGAATTTTAATTTGGACATCTTTCAGTATTCCTGTTATATCAGCCAGGAAGCCAACTTTTAACCACCATGATGAAGAGTTCTACTTCAGGGTGTTCTTTATATCGTTCACTTACGAAGATTTTTATTTCTATGGCGAAGAATTAAAAATCTGTCCAAAACTCGGCCTTGACTCAAGCAACCTGACCTCACTGTGATAAGTAACATCACCAATGCTGTTGAAGATTAGCTCATTGAGACATTCTATGAATTGCACCCTATGATTTCTTTCACGTGATCTAATGAAAATTAACACTGTTAATTACTTTTTTCATCACAGATCTGAAAGATTCGTCAAATTTAGCAGCAAGATTTTTCTTGATGTAAAATGCAATGGTATGTTAACAAGGGGTATCGATTTAAATGTTTTTATAATACTATAAATCATTCCTGTAGGACAAACAACCTCATTGAGGGACAACCGTCAGTGCACACTGATACAAGTTTGTTTAGGTCAATTTTGTATTGTGGTCAAAAAAAGATTTAACTGGCTTCAAAAAAAAATCTATTCCCCGTTTCTGACCTGTCATAGGTATTACAGTTAAAAATTCTTCCTTTACAATCCCTATCTTTAGTACGAATATTTAACAAATAACAGCAATTGAAGAGGTTGAACTAATATCTGTGGACGAATCCAGAACAAGGCTGAAATAGCCATTCACCCACGAAATGTCATCGGAGAGTTAAAAGGAGCATGTCTACAGACATTTCGTTACTCTCACTCTCCTAACACAAGTCGAATCGGACAAGTTGTAACTTATGTATACTCACTTTTTAATATGTTTTTTGCATTTGGAAATTCAGAAAATAATGTATTCACGAAAAAACTGCGAAAACACTCCTTAAAAATCTCTTCGTCGGCAAACGGTTTCACTTTTGCCGTGCTAAAAATTTACTGTCTACTTCATCATGAGGCTTTGTTATCAATTGGTATTTTCACTTACGGTATCCAAAATCATTTTCCGTTGAGAACACTATTGGACATTTTTAAAGATGTATTTTTCGGTTTTCCTCTTGCTCTCAATGGTGGTAGAATCCTTTAGGAGAGAATTGCCCTCAAAAATTGAATGCAAAAATAACCTTTGTGTAATAATGCCTATTAAGATTTAAATCGTTTATAACCTTGGAACTCCGTCTCGACATAATAAACACATCGCACTGCCTTCCTTTTTATCAGGTAATGAAGAAAATTCATGCTCCCAAGTATCTTGAAAGACTCTTTCTTCATCTTCGAGTTTTGTCCTTTTCATGTTCGAAAAGAAACACCACAAACCAGCCTGTATTGAACACTGGAATGCACTTCATCACTTCACTTCACTTCAACTGATTAGGTAACAACAGCGTGTCCAGTCGCTTGGTCATAGAAACTAAAATTGTATAATATTTCATTGTGAAAGATTCGGACGACAATGTAGAATTTAAAACACACGAAATAAAACGGTTTTAAAAACAAAACGTACACACATTCAAAACAAATAACATTAGCCAGGACATTGCATTGGCAGCAATTGTTGAACATCGTGCGTTAGCTGTACTGCTCGGAATGACACAGCGATATCCAAAGTTTTATAGAATTTCAATAAAGATAATATTATTTTATACTTAGAATTTAAAATTTAAATGTAATGTAATGAAGGTAAAATTATTCCAAGAGCCTTAATAAATATCTTTAAGAGCCGCATGCGGCCCGCGGGCCGCGTAATGAGCACCGCTGATGTAGGCAAACCGTTTTTGGATAATTTCTAAATTCACAATACGTTAAAACAAGGAGTTGCACTATATACTCCACTATTCAATTTTCTATTAGAGCATGCCTTCTAAAGTTTAGAGGACGAAGAATGTGCACCACTCAAATGTGTTTATAAGCTGTTAGTTTATATTGATGATAGAGTTTTATATTATCAGACGGTGGCGAAGAGCTTCTATTGTCCATAATGCACACTGCATTGAGAAACACTAAGAAATCAGGACTGGAAATAAACATCAACAAAACAAAGTAAATTTTCACACATATAAATACATTACTTAAAATTTTTGAGAAACACATGTTTAATCCTAAACACGAAAATGAATATCCTAACAATTTAATGTTTGACCTTCTGGAATTATAAATTCAACAATTCAAACAATATTCTCTTGTACAGTATTAGCAATACTAACAAGTTATCATTTGTAACAGAAAAAAAGTGGAAATTTGAGATTTACAATTTTTGGAATCAATGTTTCCATGCTTATTTTAACACTCAGTACTTAGGGTGCTTTCCGTGAGCCTGAATGACTGCATTATAACTACTATGTATGCTTAGCAGAAGCCTTCTTACAGAAAGTGTGAGATTCTCTAACATTCCTCAGTGAGTGCATGTGAAAGATCTCCAAGGTTCTGATGTACTGTAGGATATTTATGAACACGTTTTTCCAACATATCCCACATATGATCGATCGGATTAAGGTCCAGTCTGCCTGCAGGCCAGTCCATCACCCAATTTGACATTGTTGCAGGACATCGCTGGTAGCCTGTGCTGTATGACATCTAGCATTATCTTGCATTAGATGGAAATTAGTGTCCATATCATAAGCAAAATTTACAACATGTTGGACGATAATGCCATTAATGTAAATATCAGCATTCAAGCGCTTCCGGACAACGACAAGCTCTGTCCAAGACTCAATAGTAATCCCATCCCAAACGATAACCGAATCATCTCTAAATGTGTTACGTTCAATAATTGCGGCTGGAGCAAAACGTTCACCAGGACGTCTCCATACACGTGCACGACCATCAGAACCTGTTAGACGAAATCTTGTTTCGTCCGTGAATAAAACACCCTTCCATTGGCGGAGCTGCCATTTGACATGATTCTGAGAAAATCGCAGCCGGGCTTCTTTGTGCTGACGTGTTAAACGAAGGGATTCTAGACTTCATCCTTGCATTTCGCAGTCTATTTATTACAGTCTGATCAGGAATTACCGTCCCAGTTGCTTGCGTAAGTGATTTTATAGATCGCTGCCTGTAGATTTTCTTCTGCGCAAAACTGATAAGAAAAGAAATCTATCCTGTACGTCTGTAGTCTTAGTCTTACGACCTTGCCCGGGACTTCTCTTGTATCAATGTGTCTCTCTACATCGCCTCCACACTCTATGGATGACAGAAGTGTTGACATCAAGACTTCTGAGACATGACGAATGGAACGACCATCTTCAATCAATGCAACTGCTCGTGTAACTGATGTTTCTTTCAGATGTGTCATTTCTCTGTAATGGCTTCAGAGAACACAAAAATATCAATTCCTTACCACATATTATTCTTCAAACCTGATTTGTAAAAGATAAGTAAATACGAATTCACTTTGGTTTCAGCAACTCTTGGAATTTCACTAACATATTCAGAGAAAAATTAATAAGACCCAGAAGATCTTCAATCTGATTTTAAACAATACTTGAAATCAAGATAGCTGACAAAAAAAATTGTTACAATATTTATTTTATGGCTTTGGTTTAAATATGTGTTCCTCTAATTTTTTGACTAGTGTATATTGCATAATGGAAAGGAATAGTAAATATCAAATGAGGGGAATTTTGATGAAGTGGCTGAATTTAAATATCTGTGAACAATAATTGAAAATAGGGACGAGATGAACAAACAAATTAAACACATTTCAATTCTGGAAATGTATGCTATTGTGCATTACATGGACTCTTGCCGTCCCAACAACATACTGAAAATTGGTACGTGGTAGTGTGCGGACGTGTTTTTAGTTATCGAGAACAGTGCGGTGTTGTCAAATTGTAAAAATGCAGGACATGACGAAAATGCTGGAAGAGATGAGGAGAGAGATGGCCCAGGGATTCCGAAAGACGGAGGACATGGTGTCTATGGTAAACTCTGTCGTGGAGAGGGTTCAAGAAATGGAGGTAGCCTGGAGTAGTATGGAAGACAGAGTGAGGTGGCTGGAAGAAAAAATGGACTATCTAGAAAATCAATCTAGAAGGAACAATATTGTGTTGTATGGTGTGGGGGAAGAGGAGAACGAGTCTTGGGACACTACGGCAGTTATAACAAGGCATGTCCTAAGGCAAATGGGAATAGTTCTGCTAGAACGGGACATCGAACGCGCTCATAGAGTGGGCCGTGGACGGTACCCCAGGCCTATAGTGTGCAAGTTAGCTCACTATAGGGATAAAGAAGAAATCATAAGGGGGGCAAGATATCTACGGGGGACTGGAGTGGCAGTGAGTGAAGACCACAGCCGGAGAGTGAGAGAGGAGCGAGCATTCCTGAAACGACATTTAGTGGACGCAAGGAAGCAGGGAGCTCAGGCTTTCATCCGTTTCGATAAACTGGTAATAAATGGACGGGTGAGGACTCGTCGAGAACTGGAGGAGATGTCTGTGTCCACGAAGGAAGCGGCAGGGACAACGCAACGGGAGACGACCTCTGAAAGGCAGAGTTCAAATCGCAATAAAACAACAGGGGAACAAGGTGAGTCGCGTGGAACGACATCGGAGAGGCAGAGTTCGAGTCCCAAGAATACAACACGGGAACGAGAAGAATGCGAGAGAACTGACAACCCTGCAGAGAAGACGACAGAAGACAGCAGTGTGAGGGAGGGAAACTCGGCGCGACAATTGAGAAGTAGGATGTCGGAAAAGCTTGCAAACACAATGCAGAAGGGCCGCCAAGAGCAGGTAAAGAAAACCGTTAGAACATAGAGGACAAACCCCCCTCACAGAATTGCTGTGTGGAATATTGAAGGTTTGAAAAAACGAATGTCTTCCGACAGATTTATTGATTTTGTTAAAAGTTTTAGTTTTATTTCATTTATAGAAACTTGGATGGGGGACAAAGACCATATTGAACTTGATGGATTTAATTGTATAAATAAGGGGAGGGGTAGTAAACAAAAAAGGGGAAGATATCCGGGAGGGATATTAACAATGTTGAAAAATAATACATTTAGAAGTGTTCAAAATGTTAATTTTGAAATACAGGATGTCACGTGTATTCATGTAAAAATCGGAGATCTTTGTTTATGTATCCTCTCGGTATATCGTCACCCGGCTGGGTCTCGACACGCTATATCTACCTTTTTTGATGACCTGGGAGATACAATGATAGAACTCGGACATAAATTCCCGGATGCAGATACTCTTATAATGGGGGATTTTAATGGTAGAACTGGGAGAGAAAATATAATTTTAGGGACGGAAGGAAGGAGAGGAAGATTTAAGAAAGGGATTTCGGGCGAGTAAGGATAGGGTTATTAATACGTATGGAAGAGATCTTCTGACGTTTTGCGACATTCATAACCTAGAAATGCTAAACGGAAAATACGGGGAATATATTGAAGGGAAACTTACGTTCATAAACGGTAATGGAGGAAGTGTCGTGGACTGTATGCTCTGCTCACAGAATCTTATTTCTAGGATTGCAGCATTTAAAGTAGCGGACAGAATCGAATCGTATCACTCACCTATCGAAATCCAATTAGAATTTGAAGAAGAGGGAAAGGAAGTGGGAAGCTTGAATACGGGAAGGAGAGGAGACACTAGAACTGTTAGGCGGTTCTGTTGGAGAGAGGATAAGACACAGGAACTGCTTAACAAACTAGAGTCTTCAACACCGGAGGTATTAGGCGATGTGGAGGAAGAGGTGAAAAAATTAAGATTACTAATGTGGGAAGGGGGGAAAAATATGCAGATTAGAGGAAAATCAGGGCAAAAACGATATGAAGGCTGGTACGATAATGCATGTAGGGAAGGAAAAAGACGAGCGGAGAGGGCTTTAGTGAGGTTCAGAAAGGAGGGTGGCGACTTCAATCGGCGGGGTGTACATAGAGATGAGGAGACGATATAAAGAGATAACGGCTAGAACCAGGGAGAATTGGGAGGGTAAAATCTTGGAGAGAATTAATCAGGCTATGAAGGAACGGGATGTTACCAAAATTTGGAAAGTAATTAGGGAAATTAAATATCGTAAAAAAGTAAATCAAATTTCGCCAGAAACTTGGGTACTTCATTTCGAAAGGGTGTTTACAGGAGGGGGGAATTGGGAGGGACCGCGGCTATTATTAGTTGTTCAAGACGTACCAATGCTAGACACGGAGATAACAAAGCTAGAGATGAGGGATGCGATTCGATCCATGAAACATGGAAAAGCTCCTGGTCCAGACGGTATACCAGCCGAGTTCTATAAAGAAGCCTTGAAAATTGATAAATGGACAGGGTACATAGTAGGTATTTTTAACAACATTTTTGAAAAAGGAAGCTATCCGGATGAATGGTCCACATCAATACTGCATCCTATTTACAAGGGTAAGGGTGGAGTTAACAATCCGGACAATTACCGCGGTGTCTCTCTTCTGCCGGTGTTTGGAAAAATGTATTGCACAGTGCTATATAACAGGCTAAAAACTTGGATAAATGAAAATAATAAAATTTCACGATACCAAGCCGGGTTCAGGGAAGGCTTCAGGACGGCGGACAATCTGTTTGTCCTGAGAACTGCAATTAAAAGATGTCTGAGTGTCAAACGAGACAGGTTACACTGTACTTTTATATATCTGAAAAAAGCATTTGACTCTGTTGAACGCAATGCCCTATGGCAGAAATTATGGCAACTAGGAGTATCGGGAAATATGATTAGGGCGCTAATGGGAATTTATAAAAAAGTGGAGTTCTGTGTTAAATATGGGAGGGACCAAGTTTCAGAAAATATAAAGGCAGTTAAGGGTGTAAAACAGGGATGCGTATTGTCACCATTGTTATTTAACTTATTTATAGACGATGTAGTTTTGATGCTGGAAGTAGAGGGGATCGATGCTCCAACGGTGGGTGGGCGAAGTATTCCTGTTCTAATGTATGCAGACGACTTATGCCTCTTTTCCACAAAAATAGATGGCATGCAGTAGGGTTTAGATTTACTATCGACATACTGTACGACTTGGGGACTTGCTGTTAACGTTAGCAAAACTAAAGGCATTACTTTTAAAAACGGGTCGGTATACAGCGGGAGGGAAAGGTGGACATACCGTTGTGAGAATTTAGAAAATGTTAAAAACTTTGTCTACTTGGGGATGACTTTGACAATGAATGGAAAATAGACGAGACACATCGAAAATGCAACAATGAGAGCTAGGTGCCGGACAAGCGAAATGCTTACTAATATGTCAAAATTGCGAAACATACCGATGCGTACACTAGAACAGGTTTATTCTTCGACTGTGAGAGCGACCATGCTGTATGGCTCAGAATTATGGGGTTGGGAACGAACGGGGACACTAGATAAAATTCAACCTATGTTTCTTAAGAAAGCGATGAGATTAGCAACGGGGACTACAAATTGTGGCATACTGAAAGAATTCGATACATTTTCGGACACAATAAGGGGCAAAAATATGGCTATTAAGTATTGGTTGGACATAATAAACGGGAATCAGGACTCGCTTAGAGCAGAGTGTTACAATGAACAGATATGGCAGTGTGTTTCTGGAGATTGGGTAATCGGTGTAGAAAGGGGATTGAAGGGCATAGGGATGGGTTGGGTTTGGGAGAGGAGTACGCGGAATAATATAAATGTTTGGAGGACAGTTAAGAAGAGACTAATCGATATAGACAGACAGTATATAGAAGCAGAGTGTAACCAGAAAATATCGCTCACCTTGCAGACGGAACTGAAACTTTCGTGGGGAAGGGAGAAATATATTGACTCTTTGGATGGGGATGATAGAAGTGCTATTGCATGGTTTCATTTGGGGGAATGGATGGCCCATAATTTAACAAATGATGAAGGCATTAAACTATGCCCACTATGCGATGACCATGAAAATTGGCAGCATATTATAGCATTCTGTAGAGAGACAGAACAACTTAGATTACAGATGCTGCCGGAGAGATTTCTCAGGTCGGATCGAGGGAGAGTGGCGTGTTGGGATCTTTTAGGACGGATCGAGAGTGAATCAAAAACATGCAAATTTTTGGGTACAGTAAGAAAATTGAGATATAACAAAATTGTAGATTAAGGATATATGTATTAACAATAAGAAGAATCTCAATATGGTCTTTGTTTTCGATCTTTAATCATGTTATATAATAAGTAGGTCTGATAAGTTGAATAGTCTGATAGTGCATTTAATGTCTGCAGGGACGGGGGGAGGGGGGTATGAGCGTGCGGTGTGTATATGTGTGGTGGTGTGTGGGTGTATGTATGTGTGTGTGTTTTTTTTCTAATTTGTTTTCTAGCATTTTTTTAATATTAATGTACGGAATGTGGATGAATGTAGATATGTATTATTGTGATTTAGTGTAGACATAGATTTTACATATATGTAGCCTGTTATTGTTTTTTTTTGATACAGGTGTTTTTTGTAGGTATTTGTTTATATTATTAGTTTTATTTTTTTATTCATGGAAAAATAATGCACGTACGGCCAAGCAGGACCGTGCGCAATGTAAATGCATATGTATTTTCTTTATTCTGAAAAAAGGCAATAAATTCCATTATCTACTGAAAATATAAAAAAAAATGTTGTGCTCCCTGTTGTATAATTTGGATGCATATTATAGACCTTATTTTAAGGGAGGAGAAAGTATTACGAGTAGTTGAGAATAATGCTATTACGAAAATGTTGAACCTAAAGTATTGAACAGACTTGCGAATGGTGATGACTACTTTACAGGAGTTATATGATCTTTATAGGAAACCAGATTATAATAAGAACAGTTAAATCTCGTACACTATGATGGAGAGGACATGTGGCAGGAATGGAGCAACACAGAGGCATCGAAGCTTCTTTTAGGAATACTAGAGGAAACACATCCAGTTGGTAGTACAAGAATGAGGTGGGAGAATAACTTTCACAATGATTTGATGTAAGATTATACAAGGGTGAACGGAAAACATTAGTTCAGGATAGTGATATGTGGAGAGTTTATGTCTGCTCGGCCATGAATTAACGTATTCGAAAGTGGCAGTGAGGTAATTAGTTAATACCAAATAATAATGCAAATTCGCAACGGTTTATTCTGACAGTATACATTGACAAACAGCAGCCCCACCATGCTTTTAATTCATAGATAAGTAGTGACATACCTAGAGTTTTCATTCCTACTGTGTTGAACAAGTTGTTACTTTACTCCACCGAATATATGCTCACTATAGTATATTTGTGTAAATATATGTACAATATAACACATGCCATTTTATAGCTTATTTTTCGTACATTGCACTCCTAACTTTATTATAAAAATTTTGGCCTTCAAAATCAACATGGACGTAAGTGGAGAAATGGAAACCAGTGCATAGCAAATTCGCCACTTATTATTATTTTTTTTTATTTTTTACGGATCAGTTAGTGTGAATGTTAAAGGATTTTTTTTTCAGAAATTACGTGCTTAAACATTCATTCAAAAGATGTTATTTTTAAAATTTAAAGTATTTATAAATTACAAAAATAAAACTCCATGGCATTTGGCCTGTCAGCCGGGTGCTGGCCTCATATTTATATGTGATCATCACGGAGATTAGACAATTATCCAGCCAGTGTACTGACGACTTTTGGTCAGCATGTCGCGTGCTCCAGTCCTAACAGACAGATTCCATGATAATGTCATACCGAGGTGAAATTTTTAAATTGACACAGGAATAATTTTGTTGTAATATATATCTTAAAAGATAAAATTTCCAGATTCTATAAGATAATGTTTCAAATGTGCGTTACTTTAATCTAATATTAGCGGTAGAGCTTGTCATATTCCAAAACTGTAAAAAAGACGCAAAATGTTAACAATTTGTTGTTACATGATTTCGTCGTATTAATTCGTTTTATTTCACAAACTCTCTTGCTAACCATACTTTGGTGCCCCTTAGTTGTAAATGTAATAATATTAATTGCTTTCGAATATTATATATGCCTTAAATGTGTCCTATAATCGTTAACTGTAAGTTATGGTTAGTCATTCACGGTAAACGTATACAAATTATTGTAAACAACGTAATAAATTATCGATTAAAATTTCCTCTTGGATTTTACGTTATCGGTACGCAACTAACAAAAAAAGTATTGATGACATTTTCCTGTAAAGTAAATATTTTTCCCGCTAGTGTCCCTTGACTGACTGACTTTTTTTTGTCCCCTCAATTATATTTCTAATACGCAAGGCGCAGTCAGTTGCTTGCTGCATTCCGCTGAGGAATAACATAAATATGGTTTAGGAAATCTGGTAGACTGTTCGGCTCAGCTGTCCCATAAAATAATTACTGGCCCTTCTTCTGTGTCAATTTGAGCTAAAAGGCATTCAGCGAAAGCATTTAAATATATTCGGGAGTAGGTTGCAGTAAATGGTATAGCGGAATTATTGAATAACTAATAGTCCGGACAAAATAGACATTTAAATTTACAAAAATTCGCATAGTGCTGAGAATTGGTACCAATGATGGGGACATCATTATAAATGAAATGTGAAAACTCCCCATCGATCCCACATCTGCAAAAAAAATATATATATATATATATTCAAGGTCAAAGTTCGCAAAAATGTGTTTTGCATTTTTCAGCCAAACGGTAAGTTATATCATAATAACAGGTCAAGTTGTAGATCGTGCATTATCTTCAAAAATTGTTCTTATACTTTTTTCATAAGAATCGCCATATTTGAGATATCGTGATTCTAAAAGTTAATGAAATCGTATTCTACATAATATACACATATTTCCACATCACCTATGAGGTAGTGTACTTGGCATATCTTCTTTTAACGTGTTATCCCCGATATGTATATTCTAAGATATATTGTGACTAATTTTATTAAATAATATTGTATTAATTAAAATATGGTACTATTGGGAATGATTTAAGTGACAAAAAATATTCTTGATCCGGGTTATGTTAATCTGACTGCTAGTCTTCGAATCCTTCTTTGACAGTAATGGTCTTCTTTGATTTTTCATCTTCTTGCTGGATACTTATTAGTTGTTCTGAGAAAGATGTATCAGTAGTTTCCTAATTGAAATCATATAAATCCCCATCTGTTCAATTTGTTTCAACATTAGAGCAAAACTGGCCTTGATAATTTTTTTAATCCCCCTATGTTTTATAGTAAATTATTGATCTATTCAGTCTATAATTTTTATTATTATATTTATGACCGAGAAAAATCCTCTCCACTTGAATGCGGATTTGACCCTAAAAATTCTGCCCGTTTACCATTTTCCCTACGATTCTTCTTAATTGCAGTTATCTTTTTAATTTTTGATGTAGAAATTGCTCTACTCCTTATACATACTGATGAACAAAATAATCCGACTTTTTTACAGCCACATTTGCACTACAACGCTTTTTGCAATTGCAAAAAATGGTGTTAAGGAGTCTTTGTGGAGCAGGTGGGAGTGAACTTTGATTTGTTTCCAAAGAATTATATATTAATTGACCCAATTGCAATTTTGATCTGAAATATCTAGGCCTAACAGCAGTCATAATAGTGTGGCTGATATTAGTACATACTTGTTTTAAATGTTCTAGTTTAAATTGTTTTATTTTTAAGAAGTGCTTGTTCCAAAAAATAAGTCAATGACTCTGGAATATCGCTGTTAATATTATCCAACATTTGACTAGGCGGGGGGGGGGTAATTGGTATTATCAAATACTAAAGAGTGAATGTCCTCTCCAATGATTGCTGCTGCAGCTTTGAGTATTCTAATTCGTTTTTATTTTTAATTTTGACTTTTTGCTCATACTCTTAGTTAAGAATATCGATATGATCATCAATGAAACAAATTAATGTTAATCTTCCCGGTTTTTCAGTATAATAATTTTACTACCATAATTTAACTTCAACCGAATCTTAATTGTTCTATTATAAAAATCTGGATTTTTGCAATTATTTTGTAATTATTATATTGAAAATTGACAATCATCACTATTTTCAATGTATGTAAATATTTACTCCATCGCAACATTAGTAAACTCATGTTGAGAACGATCGATTTTACCCCATGCTGTGGGTCTCAAGAAGGAATTATAGCTACTATTATGGTTCTTGCCTCGGCTGCAACCAAATCATATTAGTACGGAACACGTGCAGTAACATTTTTGCTACGTCATCAGAACGAGTCCGAGCTACCTTCAGAACGGATTATTTTAATTCAAGTGTAGCAACTTTATTATTATTCTACCAGTTATATTATATGGGTGCGAAACATGGACACTTACTTTAAGAGAGGAAACGAGATTACAAATATTTGAGAATAAAGTACTTAGGAAAATTTTTGGACCAAAGAGAGATGAACAGACAGGTGAATGGAGAAGACTATATACAATGAACTACATGGTCTTTATAGGAAGCCACATATAATAAGAACAGTTAAGTCTCGTAGACTGCGTTGGGGAGGACATGTTGCACGTATGGGAAATGAAAGACTTGCATGGAAGCTTCTTGTAGGAAAGCCAGAGGGAAAACGCCCAGTTGGTAGACCAAGAATGAGGTGGGAGAATAACATTAATTATGATTTGAGGGAAGTAGATTATACAGGGAATGATTGGAAAGCATTAGCTCAGGATAGGGATGTATGGAGAGCTTATGTCCGTGCGGCCATGAACCTACGGGTTCGATAGTGCCAGTGAGTAAGTAAGTAGCAACTTTATAAATTTTACTCTTAACATTTTGGGCTTCCTTCTTCTCAGCCTCTTCATTCGCTTCATCTCCACAAAATAAGCAATATTTTTTAAACAAAAAACGGATTCACTAACACGTGCTGTAGTACGAGGTGGATTGATGTCAGATGTACTGGCTTGCTCCATCTCAGGCTTCTTTTAACTGTAGCAATAGAATCTTCCGAGTGTACTTTTTATGGCACTGCACATGAAATGTCACAGATTGTTTGTCCTTCAGGTATTCAGAAAACCCATCATTTCTTTCAACACTTGAATTAATCAAGGTCTTCATTCCACTATGAGCAATAATTGTTTCATTTTCAGTCAAAAGATTACTACAAACAAAACAAAATTCCGACTTTTAATTATTGAACAGCACAAATTGTTTTAAGAAATATTATTACAAGCACGTGTATCAATAGCCAAGCGAAATTCACTGTAAAGAAACGTTCAACACTATACTAAAAGTCTTTCGCTAAGCGTTCCAGAAAAAAAAAACAGGTATACGACTGTCGCCACTCGGACAAAAATAGAATAGTCGGCAGATCTTGCTCAAAGTTATACGGGCCAATTAAATTAGGATTGATTTTTTTGTATATACTCACAATCATATAATACATAAATTGTACATATTACAAGTTAAACAAGCAATATTTTTATTTATATTAAATATGCCATGATGTATAGGAGGTTCAAAAGCGTGTATATTATTGTTCTCAATTATTCAAATGGTGATATCTCAAGAATGGTGATTCTTATGAAACAATGTTTAAGAACTATTTTTGTAGACAATTTCATGATATACAACGTTTATCTGAACTATTTTTATGATAAAACTTACCGTCCGGCTGCAAAATGCGAAAAACCTATATTAGCTAATTTTTACATTGAATAATTCTTTTTGCAGATGATGGAAGGGTGAGGACTTTACACATTTCATTTACGATGGCGTTCCCAATATTCGTACCAATTTTCAGCTGTATGCGAATTTTTTTAAGTCTAACTAACTAACTCACTGGCACTATCGAACCCGTAGGTTCATGGCCGCGCTGACATAACACTCCATACATCCCTATCCTGGGCCAATGTTTTCCAATCATCCCCTGTATAATATACTTCCCTCAAATCATAATTAATGTTATTCTCCCACCTCACTCTTGGTCTCCCTACTGGGTGTTTTCCCTCTGGTTTTCCTACAAGAAGCTTCCATGCACGTATTTCATTCCCCATTCATGCCACATTTAATACCCATCGCAGTCTACGAGACTTAACTGTTCTCATTATATCCGGCTTCCTATAAAGACCATGTAATTCATTGTTATGGAGTCTTCTCCATTCATCTGTTGTTCATCTCTCTTTGGTCCAAAAACCTTCGAAAGAACTTTATTCTCAAATACTCGTAATCTCCTTTCCTCCCTTAAAGTAAGAGTTTATGTTTCGCAGCCATATAATATAACTGGTAGAATAATAGTTTTTTATATTTTCAGTTTAACAGTTTTGAAAAGAGTTATGATAACGTATTACCTCTATCTAACATGTTTTTTCCATATTAAAACAAATAATTATTCTCTGCGAGCAACGGTAGACCTCAGTTGCTGGCTACCACCTGTAATGAGAAAGCTAATTAAAAAAACGCAATAAATTGCACACATGTTATTGTGCGGGAATTAAAGTCCATAAATTACTGTATATTATAACTAAAATTTGTACTACTGTTCAGAACTATGAAAGATAAAATGGTTATTGTGAGTTATCTGTATGAGATAAACATATGCTGTCGCGGACTTTTTTGTAGATCTTTTTGAGATATTCATTTCTGCGTACATTAATGTTTTTTGTGTATTATGGTTTAGGCAGCGTAATCCATTTAAGCGTCCAAAGAACTACTTTTCTAAAATAGATTTGTACCCTCCTGTGCAGATAAGTTAAGAACCGTCATGTAACAATTATATTAGAACGAAAAAAAAAGATAAATTGATGAGGGCGAGTGAAAATAGTATTTTTCCAGCTAGATTTCTTTTCTGGTCCACTATGCACCGGTCCCATACTGGCCGAAATTCCATGAGAAAAAATCTTCCTCCATGGTGACTCGAACCAGCTCAAGGCTCGTAGTTCTGCGCCATTACTTATTGCCTTAACCTCTCGACAATAGCGCGAAACTCCTGGTGTCAATAATAAAGATGACTGCTTCACCCGAATGGGAATTATTCTCTTGGTATCAATGAAAGACAAAAATGGTTATTGTGAGTTATCCGTAAGAGAAAAACATTTGCTGTCCCGGGCTTTTTCAGATATTCAATTCCGTGTACATTACTTTTGTGTATTTCGTATGTTTTAGGCAGCGTAAGCCATTTTAGAGTCCAACGAGCTACTTTTTTCACGTTTTCCACTAAAAAGGTAGTTTTTTAAGGGTGCAGGAATTGAGTATTACAACTCGTTTATAGCCAATGTTCATCCCGGGGAATATCCTGAACATTTTGCAAAGAAAAAGATTATAATTGGATCAACGGTATGGCCACGCATAAAGTACGAACAAACAAACAAACATTAAAATTTATATATAGGACTAGCTAACACCCGGCGTGCGCTGCTACTCCTAAATAAATGTTAATGTGTTTTTACCACCACTACTTTTTTTGTTGAGTTTTTTTAGATGTTCATTTCTGTGTACATCAATTTGTGTATTTATTATGGTTAAGGCAGCGTAAGCCACTTATGCGTCAAAATAGGGACTTTATTTCACGTTTTTCACTACAAAGGGTGTTTTTTAAGGATGAAGTGGTTGAGTATTATAACTCTCTTATAGTCTATGTTCATTCTCGAAATCTCCTCAACATTTTTCAAAAAGCCCCATCTCAATCGGATGAACGGTATGGCAGAGCACGCTTGCCCGGGAATCTACTTATCCGGATCTTCTTGGAATTAAAAAAAACTCGAAGCACGAGAGGCCTAGAAATCTTTTGGCTGACCAGTCGGCTGTTGGCCTCACATCCACATGTGTTAATCACAGAGGTAGACGATCATCTAGCTAGTGTAGGGTGACATATGGTCAGCATGTCGAATCCTCCAGCCGTTATAGCTGGTATTCTCAACATGGAGTCGCTACTTATTTTAGCTACCCAAATGCCTCACGATGCTGGGTGGGCATCGCACAGATACGAAATCTATCTGGAAAAAGTATTTTACTAACTCTCGCCAATTCATCTTTATTCACTCTAAAATTATTGCCAGATGGCTGTTCTACACTTATCTGCAAAGGAGGGTAGAATTCTAAAATGTATGTAGATTTTGCCGTTAGTGAATAACTCATCTGGTCCGCAACCCAGTTGTGTACCGAGCTGTAGAAATAAATACGTTTTGCATTAAAGTTCAGTGGGTTAATTTCCTTATTATGTATGGAATCTTTACCTCAAAGTTTTTGCTTTTCATTTATATATTTAACAAGTTTCTATACAAACAGATATTGTGTTAAATACACGTGGAATCATACCTTCGAAACAGTAAAAAATTTACACAATCGTTTTACTTTAAATTGAGCTACGATAAAAACAGTTCTGAACAGTAGTACAAATTTAGTTAGAATATAGAGTGATTTAGACTTCAATTCCCGCACAATAACATGTGTGCAAATTATTACGTTTTTTGTAATTAGCTTATTTACCTTTAAGCGCCCAAGTTTAAATGGCCTGGTAGCGGCAGGCTGCCCGGGTTTAAATGTCCACCTAGCTTTTAAACTCCTTGGCTTTTTACTATAACTTTGCTGATTTTATTAACTCATATTTTAAAATCTGTGGGGGGTCACAAACATCAGACAACGTTTAAAGTGTTAAATATTATTGTAAAATCAGTGGTATTCTCGGCAAAATCCCGTAGTGATATTTTATACCATAGAGATTCCGATTGAGGGTATTTCCACTTTTCAGCGGTTGCCCTTTTACCAGCCGGCTGCTGGCCCTTCACATCCACATGTGTCAATCACAGAGGTAGATGATCAACAGCCAGTGTAGGGGTGACATGTGGTTAGCATGTCGAGTCCCCCAGCCCGTTATAGCTGGTTCCTCAACCTGGAGCCGCTACTTATTGTAGCTACCCAATTGCCTCACGATGCTGGGTGGGCACCGGTCCCATACTGGCCGAAATACCATGAGAAAATTTCTTCCCCCATGGAGACTCGAACCAGCGCAAGTCCCGTAGCTCTGCGCCAAGGCTTTCTACCTTAACCGCTCGGCTACGGCGCGGGACACCATAGAGATAATTTTTAAATTCACGATAGTTACCAAATAACTTTAGGAACTTTAGAGTGTTGTGAATCAGGTTAGAAGTGAAAAACTATATATAGATTTAGGTATATTCTAACCCTCGTTCATTCTTTTTTTTATTATGTTGCATCCGGTCAGTTTTCCCCCTAAGCAGGAAAGTTTAAAAAAAAAACAGGTCATATTCCACCCACAGCCCTTATTCATTCTCAGTTTTGTGACTCAGAGTGAAGTTTACGTTTTGTCCGCTACAAAATCACTACGTTCCGCTGAAATACAAGACATTCTCGGATTGTGACATGACGAAAACGATATCAATGACAATCACAAGCTACAATCAACTGACACTTGTAGCTGTGAGACATCTGACTTTTGTCAGGTCTTGGGTTCGTGAAACTAGAATTTGACAGCGAAGAAAACTGTACACTTTCCCCTTGACGTGACAGAATAAGAAATGTACCTTTTTCTTGGAGTAATTATTCTAATGTGAAATGACGTGTTGTGGGATAGTAAGACCTAAGAGGAAAGGGATGCCTAATAATCTAAAAATAATAATAATTCCATGGTGCCACAGGCCTAGAAGGCCCTTAGCCTACCATCCAGCTGCTGGCCTCACACTCACATGTGTCAATCACAAAGGTAGATGATCATCGAGCAAGTGCATGGGTGACATGTGGTCAGCATGTCGAGTCCCCAAGCCGTTATAGCTTGTTTACTCAACCAAAAAATTATTTTTTTCATATGTTAGACTTGACCATTCTATACAGTTTTCTTCTTCTGACTTCATTGGTGCCAAAACAACAGATAGAGACTTCCGACTTAGACTTGTCAGAGACGTTTTGCAACAGGCTAATAGAACACCTTGTAGACGACTCCCTGGATAAGACCTAGTATATTGACTACAGACATTTCGTGGTTTGAAGTCAACTTTAGTCAACATTGGGCCAAAACAACACACAGAGACTTCCGACTTAGACTTGTAAGAGACTTTTTGGAACAGGCTGGTAGAACATCCTGTAGATGACTCCCTGGTTGGTAGACATAGTATATTGAGTGCATACATTTCGTGACTTGAAGCTAACTTTAGTCAACATTGGTCGGTAGCTTTACAAAGACTAATTTGTCGGGTGTGTTCGGGAAGGAGGAATCAGAAAACGTGTGCAAGTGAAGTGTAAAAAGTATGATGTCGGTTTGTGAATTGGTGATTGTTTCGAGGCTTATCACACAAAAACAAACATTAAATAAACAAATGCTATCTTCACATCACGTTGCCAAGCATCAGATAACCCTGAAAAATGGTATGTTACAAAAGTAGTATTATCCAGTATAATTTCAAGCAACCAAACAGGTCCGCCTGCTCATAACCCATACGCTGGGTCTGCGGGCAGACTGGACGTACAATTTAAAACCCAGCATATGGGCTCCTGGGCGTTTAAAGGTTTATTATAGCAGACGGCCGGCAGCTGAGGCCTATCTTCGCGCGCAGAGAATTGTTCGATTTAATATATGAAGAAAAGCGATCGATAGCGGCAATAAGTGATCCTGTATTAATAAATTACAGTTAGGGGATGTTCGGAGAATGATTAATTTTTTTTAAAGCGATTTTCTAAAACATAGGACGTTGTGCGGGAGAAACGAAGTTAGAATTCTACTGAAATATACTGATCGGCTAAAAGTACATGTAAACATTCCCGTTATTAAGAATTTGGAAAAATGATAGTCGTTGGAAATCCTGTTCCATGTGATTATGGAATTGTAAGACCCAAAATATATTTCGAAGAGGCTATAATAAAAACAAAACAAAAAAGTCTTATTTCTGCTGAAATGTCTGTCTTGGGAGAGGTAGCATAACAAATTTGCTTCCCAAGAAGCATTATAGGGTGGATAAAATGTCACAACCTCTCTTTTTGACACCTAGTCTCATGCTAATATATCGAAATATTGATATTTTATTGTTAAAAAAGACACTGCTTTGTTCGACATACAAGATGGGGGAGTTGAGCGGGGTGATTGGTAATGTTTATAATTATTTTGAAGCTATTTTTGTGGTTTTGTGAGTAATGTCTTTAAAACATCAGCAGCATCCCGTTTACCATATGACCCAAGTGATATTTCTGTTGCAAAAGCAAGTTCATCGTGAGAGAATTCCTGCTTAAGTGAACATTTATTTTATTCCAGCCTCTTCCAAAGTTATTTTGGGTCTTAATATTCCATAAACAGATGTAACAGAATTTTGCAACGACTGTTATTTTTCTAAATTAATTCTTCTTAACAGGAAACCTAATATCCACTCCTAGCCAATCACAATATTTAATTAGATTTTTTTCTCGCGCACAACTTCGTACGTTTGAGAAAATAATAATAATAATAATAATAATAATAATAATAATAATAATAATAATAATAATAATAGCTTCATTTTACCTGGCAGAGTTAAGGCCTTAAGGCCTTGTCTATATCTTCACGCATAAGCCCCAAATGAAGATCACTACTCGCTGATTAATGAACCCGGCTCACTCAACGATGGCCGCGTTACTTCAAATTCTGGAAGCTCTGATAAAATTCTCAAGTCTGTAATTTTGTACCTGCCTGAGAGTCGTAATTCTCTTGAAAATCTAATTTGTCATCGGATGTCATGGTATTGCTGTCAATACCGGTTGGAAAACTGGCCTGGTTCTCCAAGTTGAACATCATTTAAGGAAACCTGTACAATGTACAATTTGCCTCCTCCATTTCAATCATTTACCATTCCTCCATATATTTGAGCACCTGGATGGCAAGATAACGGGGCCTAGTACTTCTAAAGGGCCAATCGGTGCTAAGATAGTTGGCTGCCACAAACTGCCGGTGGTTAATTTCCAGAGTATTGATTGTCAGAACCCACGGATAGACATAAACGTGCTTAGCAAACATCAGCAACACCTACTTGATATTTCAAATCAGGAACCTGTAAAGAAGAATTGGCTGTACGAGATCCTGAGCACATATCACATTCGAGGTGGTTCACAAAAGCAAATAGAACTCTTAGATTGTATATAAGTGAAGAAAGCCCCTCACCCGAACTTCAACTACTGGTTTTGTTTATATTGAAGTCATACATGCCAATATGCTTTACTATCAAAACAAGTAAAGTGTCACATTACAGACGGCCCGAAAACTTGTTTACCAAGCAATACAATCTACCAGGTATTTGCCAAAACCTTTGATTGATGTTGTCGACCCTGTGATCGAACGAAATGTTTTTTTTCGCCCATCCAGGACACTTATTGTTAGGCACGACTTAAGATGACAAGAAACACATAAGATAGCTCGGACTTCGAAGAATTCTGAAGGAAAGGCAGATAAATGCTAGAAGGAAAACAGTAAGAACATTCACACTACCAAAACTCAACTTCAATGCGCAAGAATACTCAGAATTGATCAATTGAATTGACTGTGAATTATCTTCTCTCCCATTGTTGGTAGAAATCAGTGACGACGAAATCAAATTGCACATCGACAGTGACTCAATCCCTGACTGGAACATTACTTTCCAGCAATTCCCAGCTCACACGCAGGCTGTTGAACTTTTTGTAAAACTTGTCACGGAAGCCTCAGGAAAAGTTTGTGGAGCTTAATCTCGAAACCACCCTGCTGTTCAGATCATCCATGCCTAACTTCACCAACAAATCAGTCTTCAAAGTACCTTCGGCTAGAAAATAGAAAACAGTACTAATTGACAGGTTCAACTAACATGAACTATTTATTGAGAACTCTGGTTTTACTATTTTTATAAAAGTAAGTTTATTATTAAAAACGATGCTGTAACTTAAATATTTAAGCTTTTTAAATATAGAGCAAGTTCAAAAGTATCATGCCCGTTGTTACTAGGCCAAACTGTTTTATTTTCAGGTACTCTTTTTATTTAGCATTGGGATCATTGCGCGACCGGAAGTTGTTAATTTATTCTCACCGTAATAAAACGCAATGTTCTTATGTTAAAAAGTAAAAAAGTGCTTTTACTATTAAGTTTAAAACGTATGTTAATATATAAAAAAGAACTCGTAAAAATGTGAAATTTTCGATATTTCGGCAAATGTCAGGCCTTATATGCGACTAAAAGATATCAACTATTCTAAACCAAATTAAAACACAATGTTTTAGGCTCTATATGAAGACGTTACAAACTATTATATTACGAAAACATCTAACTCAAAAATTAAAAAAATTATTGCAAAAAAAGCTATTTTCATATTTTGTCAACCTGTAGAACCTATGCGCGACCGAAAGATGACAACCGATTTTGATATTTTTTCTTTTTTTTGTACATATAATTCGCAATTTTTCTGCGCTATTACAACTTCGAAATAAAAAAATTGAGTTTTTTTTCGGCCCACCCTATGGAACATATTGTTCAATAAAGTAAAATAAATGTTTTAATTGTAAGCTTGTCCATTTCATATATTTTAGTTTTTCACGTTAAAAGCAGAATATATAGAAAACAAAACATCAATTTAAAACTTTGTTGAAACTTAACTTGTAGATGTCGGTTTTGTGCAGTCTTGGGAATCTTGTACTTTATATTCGTGGCTGATTTTTTTTAATTTTAGGATAAGCATACATAATTTTGTTTCATATAATGTGGAATTTGATTATATACAATGGTTAAGTATTAACATTTAGTGTGTAAAATATATTGAAGTTTAGACATAAAACAACGCACCTGTATGGACTTGCATTTGTGGAATGTTGATGTTATCAGGACTATTTCAACATAATATATGTATAAAAGATATATAACCAAAATATACATGAAACATAACACTGCCTACGCTCACAGTTATGAATCTGTACTAAGTAATTTAACTATATTATTACCTGTGACATTGAAACAAATTAAAATCGCTCTACTATGTAATGTCAGTTGATAAAATTAAGTACACATTGTATCACAAATGTTAAAAGTAAGTTTTGTAACGCGAGACCATTTGTTTATATTCCCTTATATAGAAATATGTAATTGATAATGTCCATATGATTTGTACTGATTTCCATTACTTGCTTATGTACTTGTGAATCTACAAAATTTGTCATATGTTGACGAACGATTTGTCCGTTTATGTGAATATTATAGTAGGCCCTACATGCACTACAGTTCCACTTTAGGTTTTTTTGTAAAATCGTGAATAACGAAATGAAATATAGTAGGATTTAAGCATTTATACGACTAAACACTACACATTAGCTCTAACTTACGCCTCTTCAATTCATGTCTGTAGGTAAAATCTCCAAGCTTTTTCATCAAGTATTACCACATATTGTAAGAGTATCGGTTTTTACTGTGTTTATAAATATTAAAATATTGAATTTTCTGTATAATTTAAACGCGCAAATTAATTTGAAACATAGCATTCTTTACTTACTATGAATCGAAATGAATCCCGAATGTGAACTGAAAGAGAGAAGTCTTCCATTTCGCCCATGTCCTTTAAATCATTATATTTGCATTGAAAAAATTGATGTAAAATGAATGTGTCGTGCAGTGTAAAAAATGAAGGACGATTTTGAAAGCCAGTAAAGCATGTTCTAAAAAAAAAGTTTCTTCTATAATATTCATAGAAAATTCATTTCATCCACGTTTTTGTCTCAAAGGATATATTACAACAAGTTCCTACACGTTAAACTACATTTCAAATACGCAAACAGCGGTAAAATGAATGGATATAAAGTTTGAGTGTCTAAGAATATTTTCATAAAATAGATTAAAAAAATTTCATACATTTATTAGCTACTCTCTACATATTATAGACTTGAGTTTTAACACATGATTGATATTGGGAACATAGTGCGAACTGTATATTGACCTTTATTTCAATTGAAAACAATAGCTAACGGGACAATAGTAATCTGCACGTTCTACTGATGTGTTCTGATTAAAGTGATTCCAAGAATGTACGGTAAAATATCTCTCTCAACATAGTCGTCGCTTTCAACTTTCACACTTAAACGATCCCTAATTTTAATGCAATTTCCAAACGTAGAACAGCGTTTGAATGTCGACTATCGACTTGTGATAAAATTCAAATTCTTTCACCAAATTTGTCCACTGTTATGGTATTATTTTAATGTCGGTATTCCAGACACCACAGGTCCGAATTGAATTCCTAGATAGGGAACTCTTCCTGGATGATGTTCAGTTATCGATTTTTTCTCACCTGTAAAACATTTCAAAAATCTTTCAAGTCCAAATTAATCCCAGAAATACATCTGGCCTTCATAATCCCAGAAGATATATTCTATAAATGTATGAGCGAAATGAGTCTTTCCTTAGATGTTAGCGTTGTTTTGGAGGTGACCTCGGTACTTATCTGATCACTATTCCTCTTAGAGGCTCTTCATAACTTTTGGTGGTAATAGAAAATAGTAAATAATTCGGAGTTCGTGTCTAATTCCTGTAAAGCTAAAGTAAGTAAAAGTATCTACCTACAATGAGAGAGGTTACGCTAAGGAAAATAAGATAGAGTGTGATTAGCTAATTTAACTTTTCCATCCAGTAAATACAAGCAGCGTTTAATTTTAAAGATTCAACAGATTATGTACCAGTATTTCAGACAGATATTGGTGCATACGATACAAATATTTCAAAACCAATGACAACAGGCGAAACTTAGCACAGGGAGACAATTAATTCTTCAACTTTACCAGGTGAATAAATCATAAAGATACGTTCCTGGAAAACGTAGAGTACTAGCCTAAATCAACCTGCAGAAATAGGTATATATTTTATTTAAATAACATTTTATTAGATACGCTTCTCTTTGCCGATGATTAAGGTTTAATAATTATGTCGTTCTGAAAATTATGCACATAAGGTTCTACTCCAATTAAATAATGTAAGTGAAGCTTTTAATTTGAAAATATTAGTAAACAAAACGAAAGTTTTTGTATTTAGAGAAGCAGGCATAGCTAGAACTAAAATTGTCTTGGAATGAAAATTAATTGAACAGATTAATTGGAAACAACGTATACAAAAATAAAACGTGTTCGCATAACAAAATGTATGTCGAACTACAACCAAAAAGGTAGAACAAGTAATGGAAGACCGAAGAAAAGATGGGTTCGATAGTGTTAAATAATGAGAAAGTACAAGCCTTTATGAGGCTTAATCCATCAAGATGATGATGATGAAGAATTTGACAACAATAATATTTAGCACAGATCTTCATTTCAACGTGTAAAGTAATTTGCTAACTTTCAGATTCCGGTACTATCGCTCAAAAATTTTAATTTAATAGAAATTATATAAAAATGGGTAATTACCGAAGTGGGAACGGACTCTCAATAATGAATGAGGAAAATTTTAAATTTTGAATACCGGTACATCTGAGGATAATATCAATCAGGAACAAGGTGTAAAATGTAATTAAACGTAGCCTCACTTAGGAAAAGCTTGTCATTGTGCATTCCCTCTATTATCTCTCAAATGATGCTATACTACTCCGTATGATATAAAATTAGAATATCTGGGATAATCCAATAGACTTACTTACATCTCTCCTTTTAAATCCCATCATTGTTTGCGGGATACATTTCCAGGAACTAGGAGCTGGTGTTGTTCAATTTTGAACGGGAAATATCTTATTATGACGCTGCCACTTAAATCTAATTAAACCAATAAATCGATCAGCCACACGTGAACTCCCATTTTCCTGGATCAACTAACTTGTGACCTCCGACATAACTTCACCGTCTCGTAGAAGTGTGATTCTACTAATAAGGACATATTCTAACTCTAAACAGATTTTGTCCGAAAACTATAAACCATGATGTGGAGTATAAAATGCATTGCATATTTCATTAATTTCCTTGTATATCTCATGTATAGTAGATTGTAGCCATTTTTCTTTTGTGTTTACTTTTACTGTTTATTTTAATTATCATTTATTTTATTGTATTATTAGATGTTACTTTTATTACTTCAGCTTGGGCAAATAATCTTTTAGTAGGCCTATCTAATACAGTATAACTATGATTTTTGTAGGCCTATTCAAATTAACATATGCTTCTCATGATGAGTTGAAGAGAAGGCCACATGGTCTTAACACCACTAGGATAAATAAATAAATAAAACTAAACAATTCTTCACTGGGCCATATGAAATTAAGTAATAAGATTGTAATACGTGTTATCGGTTCGAACATTTATCAAAATAAATAAGTTGTTACTTATTTCAATTTTAAATTATATTTCATCGGGTTTTAGTGACCTCGGGGTAGTATGACTGGCACGGATTTCGAGGAACTTCAGTTTTTTCGTGACTAAAATCAAAATAATTATTCGGATGACAACATTTTCAATGAGATATACCTAGGAGCCTAAGTTAAAAATAGTCGATCTTGTGTCAGAAATATATGGGTCCTTCAAAAAAGTTATGAATATCCTAACAAAAACTCTACGTACACAGCGTACGTTCAACCCAAGTATCACTACTGGCCGAATTACAGTTAAGACGTCAATCCAATTAATGAAAGGCACACAAATGGGCTGAGGTTTAAATTTTGTGTTGTTAATAAGCATTTCATCACATATGAGAGCATTGTTTTATGGGAAATCTTTAAACTTGTAAAGCTGTTAGAAAACCAAATAAAAAATTATTACGCAATTTTAATATCATAGTTTACTTTAAAATTTATAATAAAATTTAAAATTTGATAGAGCTGTTCAAATCACGTAATATTGGTTCATAGGCTACGTTTAAGGATTTAGAATGTTTGAGCTTGGCATGATATATTGGAATATTTAATTGCACTAAATTTAGAGAGTAACAAAAAGGTAAGTAATGAAAAAAAAACTCCTTACGCTTACTTTTAAATTCTCAGACTCTCTCTCTCTCTCTCTCTCTCTCTCTCTCTCTCTCTCTCTCTCTCTCTCTCTCTCACTCACTCTCTCTCTACCCATGTATTCACTTTGGATTAACTTCTCCCCTTATAGTTAACTTTACGTACACCACGTCACCCGATCCATTCAGAGATACAAACTGTCGGGAGAGTATTTGAAACTCTGTGTCATACAGTTACTTTTCTTGGCCTCACAAGGACGTGGAGAATTTTCCCGGACGAGTGATCAAACCTAAAATAGGGTCACCTCGGAGCCAATACGAACCTTTAAGACAAGACAACTTTCCACTCATGCATTCATAATAAACAAGGCGAATATGAAATGGATGGCTGCGATGGACTTATGATGAACGGGGAACATTTGGGCCTTAAGTTTTTATTTATTCCTTTAACTTAGTTTAACGTCTCTACATGCCAAGTGCTCCTCGGAGACAACACAACATTAAGACCAAACACATCATTTACACACACATATTCATACTACATATGACGAATATAATGATGATTATGACGGCCAGGTGATGTTCGGTACTTTTAGACCATATGAATTCTTGATATTTGTCTTAAAGTGAGGAAAAACCCTGAAAAAATTCACCCATGAAACTTGTCCCGAACTGGGATCGAACCCTGGCCATGTACGTACGAGGCAGTTACCCTATCCCGAGACCACAAAGGTGGACAACGGCCTTAAAGTTTCCTGACACAATTGTCAATTCCAAAGATTAAAACAAATAAATTATAGTCTCACTATGCAATCAGATGTAATATAGCATCACAAACATTAGATTGCTGAAATTAATTATTTGCTTCCGTCAATTGCCACATTTCCAGTAAATTACATATATCATTTTATGCATGTGAGGAAAACGTACTTTCACAAAGGAAACCATTACCTTCTATTATTCTACTTAACAAAATAAAATAGTTAATTTTCTCCGAATATGCAAATATTGCTTTGGGAGTTGTTCGAAACATCGAAGTTGTATGTATCCATATAAAATCACTTCAGACACTTGCTGTCATATCATGAACTGATTTACACTTTATATTGGCCCTTATTGCAACAAATGCTTTAGTACTTTTTCTATATTTTATAATAAAACATTTTCAGGATTGCAAAGAAGATAACTTGTCTCTATTACTTGCGTGTATCAAAGCATATAAAATTTGTTTGTTTAGATTACATTAAGTATGCCCCCCATGGTATCTTTACCTTGCGTGGTGGAGTGGCTTGCGTGCTTAAATGATCCTGAGAGCTATGCCGGCGGTAGCATTGCTGCCGATAGGGTTACCCATGCCGGACTGGTCGAATGTGATAAGCCAGACGAAAAAAAAAGTACCTTGGTCGAAAGAGTGACGACCTTTCACCGCAAAAATAAAACCGTCAAGAAATGCGGACATGGGTTCAACCGGAGTAAAATTTTCCGGAGGTCAAATAGTCCCTCATTCGGTTCTCCGGGCGGGGATTACTTCAGGGAACCCATGAAAAGGTTCAAACACAGGGACATGTTCCTAGGAACATGGAATGTTAGGACTTTATACAATAGTGGGGCACTACAGATATTAAAGCGGGAATTAGATAAATCGCCCTTGGATACAGTCGCTTTACAGGAAGTTAGGTGGCCAGGAGAAGGTAGTCAGGAATCAGGAAGCTTTGCATTATACTACGGGGATGCAGAAAGACCTGCATTTGGAACGGGTTTTTAGTCAGAAGGAGGATCCTATTCGCTATCCGAGATATTAAGTTTGTTAGTGATAGGATATCATACATAATTACAAAGTATAAACAACACGATTTTATAATTGTAAATGTACATGTCCCCACAGAAGATATAGTTGACAAGATCAAGGATGAGTTCTATGAAGAATTAGAATGCTTATTTGATAGCCTTTCACGACATCATACGAAAATTGTCTTAGGAGATTTTAATGCAAAAGTGGGGCGGGAAGATATATCGAAACCAACAATAGGAAAATTTCGTCTTCATGAAGGTAGTAACGACAATGGGCTTAGATTAGTCACCTTTGCCATATCAAAGAATTTCATTGTTAAGAGCACAGCATTTCAGCATAAGGATATTCATAAATACACCTGGACGTCTCCAGATGGAGAATCTCGGAACCAGATAGATCATGTATTAGTGGACAAATGCTGGCACAGTAGCATCATCGATGTTAGATCAGTTAGAGGGACAGACTGCAATTCGGATTATAATCTGGTCAGGGTGAAAATCATACAACGGCTATCGCTTTTGAGATGAACAAACGCTAAAGATGATTCTGTAAAACATAAATTAAAAAACTTTAAAAAATTATGAAATGCGGCAAGAATACCACATCAAAATTGCTAATAGATTTTAAGTACTGGAATCTTCAGATGACAATGTGGCAAATGAAGAAGAAACTGATATAAATAAAGAATAGGAGGCTATAAGAGATACTATTAAATTGTCAGCATCAGAAAGAATTGGTGGTTTAAAAAAGAGGCAAAACAATAAATGATTTGACGAGGAATGTGCCGACATTGTAAAGAAAAAGAAAGCTAGCAAAAATGAAATTGTTACATTAGCCAAATGAGGTACATTTAGAGAAATTGGTTAGTATTTGATGGGAAACCACCAAGTAACTAAAGAGTAAAAAGAGGGAATATTTGCGGGAGAAGGTTAATGATCTTGAAATGAATGCATAAAATAGGAACATTAGAGAATTATATCAGGGAATTAGTATAGAGAAGAAAGGGTTTCAGGCTTGAAGAATTAAAATGGGGATACGATTGCAGATTCCAAGAGTACATTAAATAGATGGAAAAGTAGTTACTTTAATCTGCTATTAAATGTACATACAGAACAGGACATTGAGGAGGATAATTTACAGACAGCAGAAAAGCTAGTCGCAGAAACATGTGCATCAAAAGTTGGAAATGGCGATTGAAAATTGAATAAGTATAAAGTATCAGGTTCAGATGAGATCCCAGCAGAACTAATAAAATCAGGGGGAGAAAAATTGATGGACAAGATACGCTGGTTGCTTAGTATGATTTTGGAAAAAGAAGCTTTTCCAGATGAATGGAAGGAATCAATTATCGTACTCATTTATAAGAAAGGAGATAAAACTGATTGCAACAACTACAGGGGCATGTCATTACTTTCAACTTCGTACAAAATTCTAACAAATATATTAGTAAGCAGACTTACTCCCTATATTGACGACATTCTAGGAGATCATCAATGTGCATTTAGAAGAAACAGGTCTAAAACACATCAGATTCTTAGTATAAGACGGATTTCGGAAAAAAAATGGGAATATGATGGTACTGTACATCAACTATACGCAGACTTCAAAAAAGCATATAAGAGGGAGAAGTTATATAGTGTCCTGCTGGAGTTCCTAATTCCTAAAAAGTTAGTTAGACTTATACGAATGTGTCCAAATTGCAGAAAGAGTAGGGTGTGTGTAGGCAAACAGTTTCCGGACACTTTTGAAATCTGAATGGATTGAAGCAAGGAGATGCACTTTCTCCTCTACTATTTAATTTTGTACCAGAGCATGCCATTAAATCTTTAGAGAAAAAGGAAGGCTTACAAATGTGGCAACTCATTCGCTCAGCCCCTTAATTCAAAAAATAAGTATTTTCAGTAAGGGTGAATAATTTATGAACATGTAATTATTATCAGAAGTATGGCATATTTATATTCAAATGAATTGGAATTGAAACAGGAATTCAATGATAACAAATTTAAAATGATATAACTTACCACAAAATAATTCCATAAGCAATAAATAAAACACTAGTATCAAGCAATTAGCGCCAGTCATAGACCTGGACCCTTGTTATTGTAGGGAACGAAACTAGTAAACATCATGCAATGAATCCGTAAGCCCTTATAAAATGGGGAAAAAGTCTTCAGTTTCCTTTGCTAAGAGGACTTACAAGACTGCACTATTATTAAATTGTTATAACAATGCTAAGCCCAAAAACTTCATACAAAAGGCTGGGAAGTCGCAAACAAGCAATTGATTTTCCTAGGTAACTTGTGGAAAGAGTTATCCCCAAGTCAATTTTATCTAGGACATATCGCTAACAGCGGGTGAATTCTTTGGCGGACTAAGGTAGATGCCGACTGACGATAGCCGTCCTATTAAGGACCACTCCATTTGGTCAACCCTCGAAATTTTATATTAGGGTGCAACTAATTTAAAGGAAGGGGGACGAGGCCAGAAACGTCTAATTTTAACACCCACGACAACGCCCTTAAGATATAATTTACCAATCAAAATTAGTGTAACTTATAAACTGTTTGTGAGACGCTAAGACTTTTGGTGGAAGGGACTAATGCCGGCCCACTCAGAAACAATAAATATTTTTACTTAGTGAAAACTAGAGTGAGTTCAGTAGGCAGTTCAGTAGCGTGGAGTAGGCAGCCAGTAGTCGGTTGCGAGCAGAGTCGCGACTGGCGAATGTGCCGGTAGAGACGGCACATCGCTTTATATAAGTTGCATCGCTTTATATATGTTTCAGCACTTTTTCTGTGGTACAAATAATTATTTAAACACGTGTCGTGTATAATAAGTATAAGGTCCGGGGCCACCAAATAGCCTTCGTGTCAACTCGTCGTCTAATAATGCAAAGTGTGTAAGTCAAAAGTATCAAAATAAAAGTGACAACGTCAATTTGAAGACATCACACCGGGCCTACTATATATATATCCCAGTGAATATACTTTCTCACGGATTCCCGAGATATAAGTCTACTGTTCTACCGAAACCTGAACCCAACTAGTCCGGAGCACAATTTTCCATGTACCCTGATCCTTGGACACCTAATTAAAACACATCCTGGACTACATTTCTCTCTTTAAATGGCGCCGAACGTGGGCTTCGAGAAATTGCTGAACAAACGTCTAACGAAGAGCGGATAGGCGTGTTCCAGTAGTGAATATCCTACGAACGTGAGGAAGAAGACCTGGGGGAAAAGATGTCAACCAGTGAACCTCAACGAGGACAGTAAGGAATAATAGAAGACAACGAAAGGTATCAGTGAAAATAAATTTATTTTAAAATCTATTTACCATTTATTGAAAAAAGTAATGTGTGCATGTCTATGGAACATGGATTTAGAATGGAAGGAAAGTAAAAGAAGTCAATAGAATAAAAATAGAATTAATAAGGAAAAAGAATGGATATAATAGGAGTCAAAGTAGGAAATAAACAACGGAAAGGAGTTAAAAATAAATAAAAATGGAGGGAAATCTAAACCCAGCCAATTCCAACACAATTATGGAGTTAATTATTAGAAATGAGGTATGGAACAATCAATTTTAAACAGGAAAAAGAAGAACGGAAGATTACGAATGAAAGAATTAGATGAAAACATAGCTAGGTTGAAACAGGAAAATGAAATAGCTAGATTAGAAAAGGAGAAATTATATGAAAAACATAGGGTTGAAAGAGAACGATACTTTGAAATTTTCTCAGACTCATGGAAACAGGATAAGGAACCTGAAATTAAAGAGAGCAAGGAGAGTGAGTTCGAGGCCACCTACGAAAACATAAACGATATCTCTGAAAATAACATGAGTGAATTAGAAAAGGGAGAAACATTAATTGAGGGAAAAGATGAAGATAGTAAAATAGGGGAAGACGATATAAAGGGAATAGAAATGAATAACAGTGCATCAGGGTTTATGAGTGAGAGCACGAATGATAACATAATATGTGAAAAATCTTATGTAATTATGAAGCAAGGAATGTCTGAAGGAATAAGAAAAGCTTGTACAAGTGACAAGTGCATTAATAGTTTCCAGGTAGCCAAGCAAACCCTAAACAAATTGAATAACATACAGGTAGACGAACGGTGTACAAGGGGAAAATAAACTCGAAAGTAAATAATGAATATTTAAAGTACCTGGTATACATGGAAACAGACTATCCTTGGTCCATAAAAATACATGGTAGAGAGAAGCCGTCGATCAAAGTATTTGCAAAAAATATTCTTGCAAGCATGTTTATCACGAACGATCTAGATGTTGAGTCGGTCGTAACGCGCGAATCTCAGGACGATGTAATAAATAATAATGCCGCTTTGAGCAGAAATGACCCTTGAGTTAGAGGAAAGTATGGTATATTTCCCAGGACTTATAGTATAGAGTCAAAAAGGAGACTTAATAATGTAGATAATTTCGATAAGAGCCTAGTAATTATGCACGAGCTCGAAGATGAAATCAATGAAAGACAGACTCAATAACTGATCAAATACATGTAGACAGTCATCGGGATCGAAACTAGGACATATCAAAAGGAATCGGAGACATTATTATTATATAACAATAAAAATTATAATTATGAAGTAGTAAAATAAGTTAATGATGTAAAGAATATGGGTATATAATGTTAGTTTCTTGCATGAACGTTGTAAGATAATGAATTAAGAAAACTAATATTAATTAAAAATGTTAAATGCCATTATAAAGCCTAAAAAAACGAGTGGCGGGCACACGTTTATGACAGTTCCTATGATCTAATTTCTTATGTTAAGATTTGATAGATAGTAATTTGATAGAGAAAATAATTAAAGTCACTTTAAGACATATATGGAATTATTAATATATATATGCATCACAGTGGGCATATAACACATAATACTGTCTCACGATAAATGTACTGGGAAAGAAAATATATTTCATTAAAAGTTCGGAGCAAGTGGATCTGTGAACATAAATAAAAAAAAACAATTAAAAGCTGTATACGATAACAATAACATAGGGATATATTTAAATATCTTGCGTTTAAATCAATTTATATATAAAGGTAGCATTGCCGACGGGATCGAGTAGAGAACGCTAAATATTTTCAATATTACGATGATTAACTATATCTTAAATTTGAAGTCTTGATCAATAAAACGATAATGAGGTACGCCAACGCCAAGTATCAATCAAAGTTCATTGAATATATTCATTTACTTATTTTATTAAAATGATCCTCGTTAAGGACAACGATGATTATAACTAATGACATTACGTATATGCAACAACGTATTTAAGCATTATGCAGTTTCAATTGAAAGTCGAAAGGCATAATAAAGCGATAAAGCGCGTAAAATCGTTTATTAATATATACAAGGTTTGATTGTTATGATATGGCGACTCGAGAAGTCACCTTACTTATGCGTGTACAACGCGTTATTGAAGTAATATTTGCGGGCTTAGAGACCCGATATTACTGATTCTAATGATAAATATTAATTAATTAATTATGATGATAAATACTTCATGAAGGAGGTCATCAACGCTGACAGGTAAGCGCTGCTGACAAGGGATGTCATTTTACTAATGATGATATAATGTTTGATGAAATGGTCATCACGCTGCGGGGACAGCGATCCTGACATGTGTAAAACTTTGTATTCGAAATGAATTTTATTTTTACGCGCGATGGTATAAATGTTGTTCGACTGGTAAATGATCGAATTAATTATGCTTGATTTAAATACTTTTCTTATGATTCCAGAGGAAATGATAAAACGCAGTAACGAGGATAATTATTCCATATTTAAATGAATGCCCAAAGTGAATAAATAATAGATCGTGAATATTAATAATATTCTATATGATGGTGAGGCGCCTATGAATGTCGAATAATAAGACACAAGATACGTAAATGATATTGAAAATTTGGAAAACGACTTCTAGACGAGTCGGTAGAATAAAAACACTGATTGCTTCAAAGTATATCCCTTATACAAATAAATATATTGTAAAGTATGCGTATACCCAATTAAATGAGAAATAATTAATGATTTTATTATTCCCTTGTCAAACGAATATTTTAGACATTGTATGTCACGCAAATATGAAAATAAGATACGGATAAATAATACGAATTAAAACAATTTATTAGGTGCACAGATCCACCACTAATATATTTTATATTATCTAATCGATTCTTTTAAAATCAAAATCAAATCCATAATCGAAGTATATAAAGAAATTAATGACTGGCTACAGTACCGACCTATGCCATGTACACCTATTGTAAATAATTAGGTTAAGAAAGTAAGTTCACGAAATAGTGATGACATTGCGCGTGTGACAACATGAAAAGTAAAGAGAAAAAAAAGTGCCGTGAGATTTCTATAATCAAATATAAGTGCTGTCGTTAACAACACCGCGTAGTGTTATATTAATGGAAGAAAATAATACACATAGTAAAGACAGTGATTTTCAAACACTAACTAATATTATAGGCATCAATTTGTAGTTATTGTATTGTACTCGTATATGTATTGTATGTATTACGTCCATGAATGTTGTTTCAGGAAAAATTATTTCTTAGTACAGGTAAACTTGTTAGTCAACACCAGTGATGAATGACACATTTTGATAAGAGCGTGAACGTTTACAAACATTGATGACGCATTGTCCTTTGTCATGAGACTTCAAACATGTAAGTCAACCACCCACTCCACAACAAAACAGGTAGGCTTGGAGCCAAGGGGAAAAAATTATAATTTATTATGTACCAAAAAACGAGAGTGCTTCTCATTTAATTAATTTAAAATATAAAAATTACTTAAATTCAAAGCGGGCAAATTGTGGCAAGTCATTCGCTCTGCCTCTTATTTCTGAAAATACGTACTTTCAGTAAGGGTGAATAATTTATGAACATGTAATTATTATCAGAAGTAGGGCATATTTATATTCAAGTGAATTGGAATTAAAACAGGAATTCAATGGTTACAAATTTAAAATGATATAACCTACCACAAAATAATTCCATAAACAATAAATAAAACACTAGTATCAAGCAATTAGCGCCAGTCATAGACCTGGACTCTTGCTATTGTAGCGAACGAAACTAGTAAACATCATACAATGAAACCGTAAGCCCTTATACAATGGGGAAAAATTCTGCAGTTTCCTTTGTTAAGAGGACTTAGAAGACTGCACTATTATTAATTTGTTATAACAATGCTAAGCCCAAAAACTTTATACAAAAGGCTGGGAAGTCGCAAACAAGCAATTCGATTTTCCTAGGTAACTTGTGGAAAGAGTTATCCCCAAGCCAATTTTAACTAGGACATATCGCTAACAGCGGGTGAATTCTTTGGCGGACTAAGGTAGATGCCGACTGATGATAGCCGTCCTATTAAGGACCACTCCATTTGGTCAACCCTGGAAATTTTATATTAGGGTGCAACTAATTTAAAGGGAGGGGAACGAGGCTACAAACATCTAAGTTTAACACCCACGACAACGCCCTTAAGATATAATTTACCAATCAAAATTAGTGTAACTTATAAACTGTTTGTGAGACGCTAAGACTTTTGGTGGAAGGGACTAATGCCGGCCCACTCAGAAACAATAAATATTTTTACTTAGCGAAAACTAGAGTGAGATCAGTAGACAGTTCAGTAGCGTGGAGTAGGCAGCCAGTAGTCGGTTGCGAGCAGAGTCGCGACTGGCGAATGTGCCGGTAGACGGCACATCGCTTTACATAAGTTGCATCGCTTTTTATAATTTTCAGCACTTTTTCAGTGGTACAAATAATTATTTAAAAACGTGCCGTGTATAATAAGTATAAGTTCCGGCCACCAAATAGCCTTCGTGTCAACTCGTCGTCTAATACAAGTGTAAGTCAAAGTATCAATAAAAGTGGAACGTAAATTTGAAGACATCACACCGGGCCTACTATATATATATATATATATATATATATATATATATATCCCAGTGAATATACTTTCTCACGGATTCCCGAGATATAAGTCTATTGTTCTACCGAAACCTTAACCCAACTACTCCGGAGCACAATTGTCCATGTACCCTTATTATTTGGACACCTAATTAAAACACATCCTGGACTAAAATTCTCTCTTTACAACTCAATGGTATTAATTAGCTGTTAGTTTAGGCTGATGATGTATTACTATTGGCCGATAGCGAAGAGATACTACAGGACAACACGCACACACTATTGAGTAACACTAAGAAATTATGACTGGAAGTGGATATCAACAAAACTAAATATATGGCCACACGTAGAATTTAATGGAAATGGACAGCTAATGACAAATAAGGGAAATTTTGAGGAAGTGGCTGAATTCAAATACCTAGGAACAATAATCACATATAGGAATGAGAAGCACAAAGAAAATAAACATAGGCTCAATTCTGGAAATGCGTGCTATTATGCATTGCAGAGACCCTTGATTTCCCAACTCCTTTCAAAAACCGTTAAACTGAAGATATATAAAACTATTATTCTACCTGTTATATTATATGGGTGCGAAACATGGACTCTTACTTTAAGAGAGGAAAGGAGATTAAGAGTATTTGAGAATACAGTACTTAGGAAAATTTTTGGACCAAAGAGAGATGAACAGACAGGTGAATGGAGAAGACTACATAACAATGAACTACATGGTCTTTATAGGAGGCCAGCTATAATAAGAACAGTTAAGTGTCGTAGACTGCGATGGGCAGGACATGTTGCACGTATGGGGAATGAAATGATTGCATGGCAGCTTCTTGTAGGAAAGCTAGAGGGAAATCGCCCAGTTGGTAGACCAAGAATGAGGTAGCAGAATTATATTAACTATGATTTGAGTTAAGTAGATTATACAGGGAATGATCGGAAAGCATTATCTCTGGATAGGGATGTATGGAGAGCTTATGTCCGCGCGGCCACGAACCTACGGGTTCTTTAGTGCCAGTGAGTAAGTAAGTAAATATGCAATTCGACAATTACATAAATTAATTAATTAATTATTCAACGAGCAATGAAATTCCATTTCTACGAGGCTGTTTAGTGAAAGTCATTACATAAGAAAATGATAAAATATTTAATTAACTTCAATGAAATGCCTGCTATAAAATTATTTTGCAATTGTGATTTCTTTTTACAATTTTTCTCTCAGAGTTAGTACGTATTACGTCTCTTCCTATGAAAATACCAGAAGGCTCGTTTATATTCCATTTATGTTGTTGGTCTCTAAGTGATTTGAACGTAGCCTAGCCCTCGGAAAGATAATTTTTATTAAATATTATTTTTTAACCTAACACTCATAGCAATTGTCGATTCAAGTTGGACAGGCGATGAACGACGGAATATGACAGTCTTCTTTCGTGCTACTTCCATAGATCGTTACATACACACGGGCAGATTTCAATATATTTTCTTCAACCTAGTGTAAATTCGATACAAGTAAAATGGTAAGTTTCCTTTGAGTTGTTAATTCACAGGAATATAATGTAAGATTAGAACTATAAAATAGTTACCTTGTAGATTCCGTCTCCTCAACTTAAGTTCTTTTAAAATTCTGTAGGCCTTTCGGGACTAGTCCCATCTTCAGCAAAATGCATTAGCTCTCTACTTGTTGACCCTTATTGAGTGCTTCAACGAGTGTCAATAAGTACAGACCTAATGCTTCTGCTGATGATGTGGCTAGTCACGAAAGGCCTACAGAGTTTTAAAAAAACTTAGGTAGAGGAGCTGGACCTACAAGGTAACTATTTTATAGTTTTAATATTATATTATATTGTATATTATCCCTGCCATATTTACGTATATTAGGCGTTGATTACACTGGTCGACAAAATTGAACTTTTTTTCTTTCACAAGAATAAAAATATGAGATTTTAGAAGTATTTATTTTCCTGAATTTAAATATCATTTCAGTTTTTTCCTATCAGGCAAGACATTTCTGTGAAATTCATTTACATTTTTCATAACTTTTAATAAAATCCATCTAACTCTAACTCATTCTGACTTACCTAGTGCACCTACTCATTCACTCAGCCTCTTATTTCAGATAAATAAGTACTTTTATTAAGTGTGAGTAATTTATTAACTTGTAATTATTATCTGAAGTAGGGCATATTTATATTCAAATGAAATGGAATTATAATAGGAATTCATTGGTGACAACATTAAAACGAAATAACCTACCATAAAACAATTTCATATGCAATAAATAAAACACTAGTACCAAGTGATTACCGCTCGGTCATAAACCTGGACCTTTGCTATTGTGGTGAACGACACTGGTAAACACCATACAATGGAACCGTAAGCCCTTATACAATGGGGAAAAAGTCTGCAGTTTCCTTTGTAAAAGGAACATGCAAGACTGCTATTATTAAATAGTTATAACAGTAGCTATATCCAAAATTTCATACAAAAGGCTGGGCAGTTGCAAACAAGCAACCGGGTTTTCGTAGGTAAACTGTGGAAAGAGTTGTCCCCAAGCCAATTTTAACTAGAACATGGCGCTAACAGCATGTGCCTTCTTTGGCGGCATAAGGTAGATGCCGACAAACGAAAACCGCCTTAGTAAATGTTACTCTCATATGACCAACCCTGGAAATTTGATATGAGGATGCAACTAATTTAGAGGGAGGGGACGAGAACACAAACGGTTAAGTATAACACCCCGACAACGCCCTCAATGTATGACTACAAATCAAAATTGTTGTAACATATGAACTTTTGTGAGACGCTAAGACTTTTGGTGGAAGGGACATATGCCGGCCACTCAGAGATAATAAATATTCTTACTTAGCAAAAAATTAAATTATTTCAGATTTGGGAGTTTAGAGTTGCGAGTTGTGAGTGGCGAATGTGCCAGTACAGGGCACATCGCTTCGCATAAGTTTCGGCGCTGTCATTCAGAGCGCGTTTTGTTGAGCGTTATAAATGTTGTTAGTTCTGACCCACCAACGGCCTTCGTGTCAACTCGTCGTCTAATACGACAAGTGTAACCGTTAGCGACAATAAAAGTGCATCATCCAGTAGAATTGATCACAGGAAGTCTACTGTTTTCCCCAGTGAATATCCTTTCTCACGGAATCCCGAGATGTAAGTCCATTGTTCTACCCAAACCTGAACCCAACTAGTCCGGAGCAACAATTGTCCATGAACCCTATCCCTGGGCATATAATTAAAACTATCCACCGGCTATAATCCTGCTTCACTAGAAAGTGGTAGATATTGATTTTCGGGCATATTTTTCATCTGGATCATCTCTCTTCCTGGTCCAACAGTAGTCAGCCTGCATATTAGAACTCCATTTACCTTGGTACCTCTTTTCCATTGTGGAAATTTGCTGATGAAAACGCTCACCGTGCTCATCAGATACAGCCCCAATATTTTCCGCAATTAATTCAAAGTGATTGTCCAAAAAGTGCATTTTTAAGGACATGTTGCATCCCATAGCTTAATAAGAATGTAGAAGATCAGCCACTATGTCACGATAGTTTTCTGCCTTATGGTTTCCAAGGAAATTGCAACATACATTTTTTAAAGACTGCCAGGCTGCTTTTCCACAGGATTTAACAGACCTTCAAAATGTTCATCAGCCATTAATGTCCTTATTTGGGCCCTATACAAATTTCTCCTTTCAATTTAGCATCATTGATTTAGGTTAATTTCAATTTCAAGTACAAGAATGCATCAGAACGTTAATCCATAGCTTTGACAAAATTTTTCATTGCTCCTAATTTTATATGCAATGGAGGTAAATATATTTTTTCAGGATTCACTGAAGGGTTATTTGACACATTTGTTTGGGCCAGGGATAAGAGATTCACGTTTAGGCCATGATTTTCGAACGTAGTGAGACTTCTTATCTCTGCTGTCCCATTCGCACAAAAAACAGCAAAATTTGGTGAACCCAAGTTGCAAACCAAGCAATAAAGCAATGACCTTTAAATCACCACAGATATATCATTTATATTTTTTGATATTGGATTTTCTCTAAAACTAGTTTCATATTTTAATATGTCTCTTTCATATCAGCGGCTTGCGCTACAGGTATTGATGGAATTTCATTGCCAATATGTAGCAACACAGCCTTCAAACTAACTTTAGAGGAGTCTATGAACAATCATCACTCATTTGGCTGGTGTTTGATGCCCAAGAGTTTCCATAACAGAACAAATATCATTGCAATACACAATACTGTATATTTTGATTTAGATGTGATTCCTTTAATATTTGTTAAACAAAAATAACAATTATTTAGATAATCCTTCGGTTCCCTCCAAATCATGGGAATTGCTAATGATATATGATGTGCACCATATTTCCACCCAATCAACAGTCCATCACATGAAACACAGCATATACTTGGGGCCAAGCTCTTATCAAAATCGCCCACTTGACACCCAAAGTAAAGTTCGTAACACTCTTTCACAAGTGGTGTGAAATTTTGCCTCTGAGACTTGAAGGCCAACTCACCACAAATATAGCAGAAATAATTTCTGCATGATTTATACACTTTCGTGGCATGATGCAAGAAGAAAACTCTAAAACACAACACACACAATACACTTCTAAACAGAAAGGAAGGAAATATATTTTCACTACTGATATTCGTGCTAACAAGCTCACAGTCAGCTCAATACTGACACAGTGCAATGCAGATTAACAGGTCTGAGCATGTTAAAACATGCATGACCCTGCACAGTCTTGTCTTTTGGTGGTTCAGCATGACATTACATATAATTTCCTTAAATACAGCATGAATAAAATCGCTACATACAAGGTAAAGTTTCCTATGACAGGTCAAAGAGAATGCTAAAATCAATTTTAAAAAAGTAGCTGCCACAAAACAAAACTGTGCCTGATGGAAAAATTCTCACTGCATATCTGAATTTAGTATGTAAAAATGCACTAGATTCACTAATCAGATTTCTTGTGAAGAAAACCTTGTCGACCAGTTTTATCCTTCAGAACTTCGGTAAATTTCCTTGACAAAAGTTAGACTTATATTTCTCTCGTCAAATGTGAAAATGCTTGCACTTAAAAGTAGGCTGTAATGTAAATCCATATTTTGTACAATCCAATAATATTATTCAACCCTACTATTAAAGACGTTCAAAAATTACAAGACAAGTTATAAAAATAACTCAGGACATTAACTGAACGTACATTTTGAGACTCGTATTTATTACTCGAGAATTGTCATAATGCAAATTTTTAATATCCCATTAAATAATTTCCTTGTTAAAATAAGTTCTCTGATAATAATAAAGACGAAGATCTGTTTTCGTAGAACTATCATTAAAGGATTTACAAATATTTTAAAAGAATAGAAAATTTGTTATGGGGATTATGAGTATATCTGAAGAAAGGAGATATATAAACCTGATTTCATAGGAAAGTAGAGCTCTTATAATGACATCAGTGAAGAAACATTTTGATGACTGGGGATATTTTTGGAGTGAATCTGAGAAAAATTGAAAGTAATATAAGAATTAACTAAATAACTCACTGGTATTATCTACCATGGCAACGGGGATATAAGCTCTCCATAAACCCCTATACTGAGCTAATGTTATCAAATCATCCCCTGCATAATCTACTTTCCTCAAATCATGTATAATATTATTCTCCCACACCATATTCTTGGCCTACGAACTGGACGCTTTCCTGTAAGAAGTTTCCTTACCCTCTCTTATTCCCCATTCGTGCACACATGTCCTGCCCATCACAGACTGCGAGACTTAAATGTTCTTATTATATCTGATATTCTATAAAGATCATGTTGCTCATTCTTATGTATTCTTCTCCATTCGACTATCGCTTCATCATTCTTTTGGTCCAAAAATTTTAAGAATTTCATTCTCAACTAATGTTTTCTCCTCTCTTAACGTAAGAGTCAGTGTTTTGTATCCATACAATATAACTGGTGAAATAACTGTTTTATATACTTCAAATTTAAAGTTCTTAGAGTGAAGTTGGAACAACAAGGGTCCTTATAATGCATATTGGCATGCATTTACAGAATTGAGCCTCTATTTAATGTATTCGTAAATCTCATTCTTGTTCAAAAATTAATGAATGCATAAAATTATTTTCTTTTTATTCTGAATGAAAGTTGTATTCTTACTAAAAGCAATATAGTCCAGAATTACATCTAATATAATAAAATGAAGATAATATACTGTAAACTTGAAACGGATCTTCGTGTAAATTATAAACAAATTATCACTAATATAGGAGTCCGTTCTCCATTAAAATTTCCTCTGGTTTAAGGAAAAACTGCGCTGTGACAAATATGAAAATTGGATATTTAAAACCGTGCAGCGTATATATATATTCCTACAGTATTGTTTGGTTTAATAAAACTTCCTACTAATATATAGGCCTGCGAGTGAGTAAATTTAGGGGATGCTTTATTGACGTAGCCATCGCTGAAGTAAAAGCAACGACTGTTGTGTCAGTGTTTGAATGTGTTAGAGGGGCCAACATCAAAGCGTCGAAACTTTATATAATGCTTCTCATTTACATGTAAGAGTGTGAGCAACTAAATGCAATTTGTACAATTAACTGCTTGTTATTAAAAGAGATATTTCTCTATCTGCTGACATTACTTGCAGTTTCTGTCATAAACACAAAGCACATTGACATTACAGAACCAAATATGTTAAACATAGGTAGATTACATGCCAACAGATTAGATTAGATTAAAAAAGTATGGGCTCCGGTTATTATACCGGTAACACCGCAACTGTGTGTATGATCATTGTGTTGTAGTATTCATTGATATTTGTTATGATTGAATGAAAGTGAAAAATATTCTACGGTCTTCAGTAGCCTATTATGGTGTTCCTAGTTTGGACACAACATGACTCATATCGCCAAACTGTGGGCTGAGTTCAGAGCCTCTAAGTGGGGCTATAATATTTCCTTAGGCCATACTCTGCCCATAGTTGTTACATAGGCTCAGATTCGTGAGGAAATACATGATTGAGTTACCTCTTAATCTACACAACCACATATTTTGAATATATGTTATTTGCTGCACCAGTCTATTTTTAATAAATGAGATGAGGTGAATGGTGAAATCAAATTAAAGATTGATTAATACAGATAGAGCTACATGATACGGGAGGTAAGAGAAGTTGAGTGTGCTGGTGGGATGAAATTCGGGACACCGGAGAACCCCTGACAAATACCCGAAAAATCACAGTATGGGCCAATACAAATACCATTCCGAAACCGCCAGGATACGAACCTGGGATCCAAGTCTACCGGAAATACGGAGTGGAACAGAAATCTACCGAAAAACGTTCGTAAATTTTTCATTGTTTCACATTTTTTTAATCCACAGTCTTAATTTTATTATTGCAGTGTGACGTTTTGTTAAACATGCAGCATCCATTTGAAACAGGTTGATATGAGTTCTAATTATACTAAATTATTAGAGATAGATTTGGGTTTCAAGACCCAACACTGCAACCTTCTGTTAGGTTCATCCGATAATTCTCCACCTTTTCTTTATGAAATTAATTAGATAAAATCTACTCTACGGTGATATGGTGTTCCTGGTTCGACATACAGGATGTATTGTCATAGGATGCAAGAATAACACACTATTCACTACATAAACTTGCTTTTATTGAGTAACAATTGAATGTAACGATCGCTCGCCACGGGGTCCGTTGAGTTACTGACGCTTGGGCTCTCGTAGCTTGCGAAGATCTAGAAGCACGTGCTGTCTGGTCGGGGCGGCTGCAGAGTGATGCCATCTGTCAACGGCCAATTGTGGAAGAGAAAATCTCATGATGTCGCCACACCAGCCCAATTGGGAGAAGAGATGCTCACGCTCGAAGAAGTCCGGGAAGTTCACCTTGCGCTCTGAACGCGTGGTCAGAGGAGTTGTCGGGTTGTTGAGACCTGTCGTTCGTTCTTCACAGTTCTTTGCTCTGGGGCGAGAGTCCGCCCGCTGTTCAGCTCTACCATCTCCGAGTATGAATGCTGGATTTACTCGGTCGATATTTACGCGGACGGGGCCGCGTCTGGTCTGCAAGGTGAAGGTTTTCTCGTCTCGCTGAAGAACCTGGTGAAGGCCAGTGTACGGAAGTTGACGTGGACCGTGCACGGTGTCATCTCGTAAGAAGGCATGAGTGCAGGTGGCTAGATCTTTGAAAACGAAGGAGTTTCACTGCCCATGTCGAGCTGGAGTTGTTGGTCGTAATTGTTCAATTTGTCGCCGAAATTTGTCGACGAAGTCAGAGGCATCATCGCACCGCTCCGTGCGGACAGCGGTTAGCATCTCGCTCGGGAATCGGAAGGGTTTTCCGTATACGAGTTCGGCAGATAAGGCTCCGAGGTCGACATTGTGGGCGCTCCGTATACCCAGGAGGACGAGTGGTAGGGCTTGTAGCCACAACATCGTAGGGTGACACATGATGGCTGCCTTAAGTTAGCGGTGAAGGCGTTCAACCATCCCGTTACTGCGGAGGTGGCAGCTCGTTTTTCGCAACTTTTTACCACCTGTCAGGGTGGTTAAGTTCCGAAATAGTGTGATTTGAACTGCCGGCCTTGATCGGTTGTGATTCGGACTGGCGATCCGAATCGGGAGATCCATCATGCCACGAAGGATTCGGCGACGTCGTCGGCGGTTATGTTTTCAAGGGCCCAAACTTCTGGCCAACGAGAGAACCTATCTACTGCCGTCAAGCAGTATCGAAAGTTACCGGCAAGGGGAAGGGGTCCGATAATGTCGATGTAACGTGTTCGAGTCTGGCCGATGTTTGTTTGAAATTTCTCACTGGGATAGACAAATGTCGGCTGATTTAGGTTCACTGGCAGTGCTGGCAAGTTCGCGCACAGGTGCAACAATATTTCTGCATGTTGGGCCACACGAAGCGTTCTGAGACCATCTTGGCTGTGGCCTTAATTCTAGGGTGAATAAGTCCGTGGAGGGAGTCGAATACTTGTTGGCAATGTGCTGGGGTTATGAAGGGTCTTGATCGGGGCGTGGATGTATTACACCAGAGAGTTGTCTCGCTTCCTAGGACCGGGATACGCTGGAGCGGAGACTAGAGTGGACATCTAGGAATTGCCGAAGTTCGGGGTCGTCCTCTTGAGAGCGGGACAAGCTGAAGAGATCTAGGTGGCTGTTGGTGATGTTTTTCACCTTGGAGAAAGTATCAGCAACTACGTTGGAAGAGCCGTCTATATGTTGTATGGATTTCAGTGATGTACTGTTTGGTGGCAGACTTCTCTAGGAGCTCCGGCTGGTCGGGTTAGATTGGGCAACTCTCCAATGACGTTGTGTTAAGGAGTAAGGATAGTTAGGGATTTGATACTGGGTAGAGTTGTGGGTGAGTGGTGGCCGTGTTCGGTGAAGCTGGTAACGCCATCCACTGAACGCCTATTACTACAGTCTGATAATAGATGTAAGTGGGAAAGGCAATCTGACCTAATGATTGGAATATCGACGTCTGCAATGATAAAAATATCCATGTAAAGTCTCGTCGTAGCCCTAGGTTAAGTCTCACTGGTAGAACGCCATATGTTTTAATGCGTGTGTTGTTGGCTGCGACGAGTTCAGAGTCCGTGTGTCGGCGACATCCTTGTTGGAGGCGTCGTGGGTATCAGCATAGATCGGATCCGGTGCCAATGAGAAATTTGTGTCTGCTGTTCCTGTCTGTGATGAAGATGCAGCTTCAGTTATATGGCTGCCGTTTGCAGCAATCATAAGCTGCCGGTGGAGTTTGTTGAAAAATTGCAATGGCTGTATATTTCTGCGCTAGTCGCGGAATTTTCGATGATATCAGCAGTATAGACCATCGTCTGTGACGTTTGGTGTGGAATCGGGCTGTTGGAGCGGGGTTGTTTTCCACGGGATCGGGATTGTGGACGAAATGAGGTCTGTAAGGCTGTTATTTGTTGCCCCTGCTGGTCAATACGTTTGCTCAGTTCACTAATTTGACTGTTGTGGAATCCGGATTTTACTACATGAACGGCCGGGTGGAGGGGCGTTGGTGGTGTTACTTCTATAACCTTATCGGCCAGTATAGCAACTCTGTTCGGTGGATGCTAGGCCTGTGTTTAAAGAACGGCTTGCACTTGCTGTGAGAGGCGTTGTAATCACAATTTTCTAGTAGGTTAACTTGAACCTGATTGGGGCCAGGCAATGACCGGAGGTATGAGAGGAACTGGGAGCTTTTCCTATCATCTAGCTCTTATTCCATGAAGAGTTGCCTCACTCGTTGTTCCTCGGATATGGATAGGCGGCGGATTAGTTCTGATTTTAGAAACTGATAGTCTCCTGCGCTGGAGGGTTGAAAATTATGTCCTCCAGCTCGGCTGCGAAACGACTCTTGAGGTTCGATACAACATATGCAAATTTAGTTGAGTCTTGCGTGATACCTGATACATTATATTGCACTTCGGTTTGGGCCAGAAAGCGGGTAGTTTTACACTCACACAGTTAACACTAGTTAACCTGCAGAGTGGAATCCAAGGCGGCGTTTGTCTGTTGTTGAATATCTGTGTAATACCTGATTGTGATGTAGCAATGTTTGCAGTAGTTCTTGTAGGTTTTTTTTATGTCGGAGTCACACCAGTTGTAGACTTTCCAAGTCGGGGTCACCAGTCGTAGGATGTCGTGTCGTAGAATGCAAGAATAACACACTATTCAGTACATACATTTGCTTTTAAAACAGACTATAAAATGAATCCTGAGATTCTAGAGAATCTCAAATATAATCAGTCATGAAATATGTACAAATATACAGAAACTACTGGAAATCTCACGTACGAAGATTGTGCAGAACAAGAATACCACGTCAAATCTTAAATAACCAGTCACCAGGCAAGACATCTTTGGATATACCTTTCATACGTTGGATTGAGACCTTAACAGACCACTAGGTCTATCACATGAAAGGAATAATAATAAGAAGAAAAATTTGCCTGTATTGAATAACAAATGAATACAACGACCGCTCGCCACGGGGTCTGTTGAGCTACTGACGCGCGGTCTCTCTTAGCGTGCGAAGATCAAGGAGCAAGAGCTGGTATGGGCGGCTGCAGAGTACTGCGACTTGTTGACGGCCGGTTGTGGCGAGAGAATATCTAATGATGTCGTCACAGACACATTTCAAACATCCACACGAATGACTCACAACGCCATTTATTTGGGCAGGACCCAAGGCCTCGAGGATGGGATACAATCCTCTCTTTGGCCCTATTCTACCCTAAGATGACACACCGCTCGGAGTCCCGACAAAGTACATGATTGTGCCAACATTTTAAAGACCTGTGGTTTGCTAGACGTGGCTGTATTTTACATAATATGAGATGAGGTAAATGGTGATATGAAATGAATGAATGGAAAATGAAATGAAATTATCGGGAAGGGAAAATAGAATGGAGAGTGTTAGAAGAATGAGATTTGGGAAGCGACAGAACCCCGAGAAAAACAAGAAATTATTCCGGTGTGCCCCACCATAAATACTCAAGAACCGTCATGATTCGAACATGGAATTCCAGTTGGGGCAGACGCACGCTGACCACGCGCCCACGGAGAAGGCTTCTTGGTTCTAAATAGATTGCAAAAGAAACATTAAAAATTAATCAAGTAATCACCATGTGAAGTAGGTACTGTAAATATCATACACTATCAGTACCTTACTTACCAGAGTCTTAGACAATAATAATAGACGTTAACATGTTACATATCTATCGCCTCACAAACACGTTAGTCTTTCAATGTCAACGATAACGAATTTTTCCTAATATGGAAACACTCAGTCATCATCCGTTAACAACCTGTGAAAATTTGTCGGTAGAGTTCTGTTCCAACTCGTATACATTAATATTATATATTATTTCATACGGGAGAATAGTGAATTGTTGAACATAACACATCACCTATAGACGATCCCAGGCATAGATTTTAACAAAAAATGCAAACAATTGTGTTAGGAATTTCCAGTAAAATTTTAATTAAAATAATGATTTTAGTAAAAGAATGATTAGCTAGTGATGTGAACAGATGTAGAAAGAGAAAGACCATTGCAACAATTCAGAGTGAAACATTTTATGAAGAGCCTCCATCTTATGCAGGTCTACATGACTGATCGCAGTTGTGCCTACCTCTACAACAGAGATTGAAGATGTACTCAATTCGGTTAGTAAATATTTCACTTTGTTTGCTGATAGAGAAATTATTATAAATATAAAAATGGATGGTTTAAAATTTTAATCAATATGTTAATAATATATTAAATTCCTTAATAATAGTAATAATAAAAATAATAATAATAGTAATAATAATAATAATAGTAATAATAATAATAATAATAATAATAATTAAGTTTAAAGAAAATTCACTAATCTATCAAGATATGATGAAAACATAAGGTTCCAAGATGAATCTAAACAAAAATCTAAACCTATTACCTCGGAAGAAGAGAGGAATAGAAAGAATGAATAAATAAATACTGGGCACTAATAAAGGAAAAACATACAGAGATATGTACCCGAAAGAGGGTGAAAAATTATTATTATTATTATTATTATTATTATTATTATTACATAACCCCTCAGTAGAGAGGTGACAGAATGTTACTCAAGAGAGGAGATGGGATGATAATAGAATTTCCGTTGAAAGTAAAGCATCAGTAATAAGGTGGCAGAGACGTCTTTGGAACATTAGAGTGAACGTCCATAATGCCAAGAAGGTTAATCTCGACCGTTGATCGGGTCAACATAACCACGCAACACTAAGAAGGCCTTGTTACCAGGGAAGTTGCTCTATATGTGCACCGGAGTCAAAGTGATATGATGCGGCCATGGAATCAGTTCCAACTGATCGGTAGTGTTGATGATTTACTCCGTATAGGCCGTACACGTTCGAGAACTGCACATGATGATCGGTATCTACGACTGTTAACTCGAAGGAACCATGGGTCGAGTGATCCATTACTGAATTCGGCGTTTGAAGAGGCTACAGGACGTCATGTATCGGTTGAAACTGTTAGAAGAAGGTTGCACAATGCGAATCTGCGTTCCAGACGACCATGCCGATCACCATATCGTACACCCCAACATCATGAACACCGTTATAGTTGGGTAAAAAAATGCTGCATAAATCTCCAAGGATTGGCGTAGTGTTTGCTTATTACCATACCCCGTTATGTCTCTACCCTTATGATCACAGACAACGTGTTTGGAGGTAATCCGGTTACAACTAACGCGTCCAGCAATTTGCTCCATGTGTGCAAACAAGATTTTGGCGTAGTGTTGTTCTAGGGTGGGATTACATGGGGTCACCTTATATCATTACACCTGCACCTGATCTGCACACTTTCAAGATATAATACAGGCTACTTCCTCACAGACAATTTGTGCCATGAATTTCACATTAAATGGGTAATGTAAAGCTATTGTTCAAATATGTATAATGGACGGTCCTCAAAAGCACTGCAACAGCTTCTGACAGCCTCTTTTGCCCTTTATTTAACTGTGCTCTGTATTCTGGCACTGAGATTTTATGACACCATTCTGCTTCTAATTTCAGGTATTTATAAATACGGTATTCCAAATATTTTCTCGGGCCTCAAAAAGCGTGTTTTTTTATTATTTTAATGTTGGTGCAACTGAAGCCGTTGTATACGAAGTTAAAAATTATAAGACAATATATTTCACAAATTCACGAGTAAATTTCACTGGTGTTATAAGATCAAGTTTCGATTAAAAACTGCTGATCTATTCCAAAAATGATATCTACTGGACGGCCAGATTGCTCGTCCACGCAAGTTCCACCCATCAAAATTGGCAATCTTGCCTATAATCAGGCTGCATTCCTGAGAGCAATTAAAACACCGTAGTATGTAATGAGTGAGATTTGTATGTTCTAAATTTAATTTAATGACTTAGGATTCTGTGTTGATTAATTTATTGGCCCTAATATTAAGTTATTTTATGCAATCTATAAAAATCGATTTTGCTAACAACGAGAAGAGTACTCTCTAATATGTGGACGGTGGCCACAGATTCTTTATATCAAAATACTCAGACAACTGCCATGATCAATCTGCGAATGTTTGTGAAAGGAATTCCGATTCACTCTGTATGCTATACATAATATTCCGCGTTTGGCTTAATCACATTTTATAAGCTTACTGTAATCACAATTTGTCCTTAATATACTGTCTGTATATTATTTACCGTAATTAAACTGATTTACAGCACAAAAGCTTATAAATTGTTTATTTTAGGCAGTGTAAGGAATAATTTTACTAATTGTCGACATTTCCAGATTAATTTCCTGAGTAGCAATTGAATTGTGTATCTAGAAAATAATTAAGATTTCCCTCGTCTATCGGAGAATCCTGCATACGCGCTTTAATCTCATTTCATTTGATGGCGCTCTCAAAGCAGCGTAACTTGTGTTTATTCTATTCCGCACCACATCTCGTTTTTCATACACTAAATTTTAACTGCAGTATAATTAGCAGAGAAAATGCCGACCCCACTCTTCCAGTATGGAATACATGAATAATTTATGGAACCTTGAAAATTAAAAAGATATCACACTGCTCAGGAATCTGCTTTATTAATGTAGTATTAGTCTTTCTGAAAGAGGCCACATAACTTATTTCAGTAGAATACATTCTTTAAAAAAATACAAGGTACCTAGATTTATTATTATATTTATTATTATGATTATTATTATTATTATTGTCATTATTATTATTATTATTATTATTATTATTATTATTATTATTATTGTCCACCGCTGTGGTCTCGAGGTAGCGTGCTGCCTTGTCACGCAGCGGGCCCGGGTTCGATCCCCGGTCGGGGCAGTTTTTCTGGGTGAGGTTTTTATCGGGGTTTTTCCTCACCTGTAAGACAAATGTCAGGAAAACTTTAAGGCCCAAACGGTCCCCGAAATCATATGGTCATCACCTTCATCATCATCATCCTTATCATTATCATCATCACCATCATCCTTCACCGGTGTGGAAAGCAACGAGAAGCTACCACACCTACACAATTCCCTAGTAAAGCTGCAAGCATAGCATGAAAATGCAATGATTGCAGTGAAGGACCTGCCTTCGGGCAGAATTACTGTGGATGGATTATTGTTATTATTATTGTTATTATTATTATTATTTAAATAAATAATAATACATCCGAGGTTAGAGAGATCCGAACAGCCAAGACCGACTCAAATGATTGTTTCCACTACAGTAGAAGGAGTATAATGGCTAGTAAGACGCATTTCCTTACTTTTAGTTTTATATCCTTTCTTAATATAATTTTTCTAGCAGTTTATTCTATACGTTTTGGTAAACGTCTTCCAAAAATGTTAGAAACTGTAAAATGAAATGATTAATTTAATTAATGCTACTTACTAAACCAATAGTAGCAAACCATTTACGTCTTCATTTGAAATGTATACACAGGATGTTCGGAAATTTCCATTACAAGTTCTAGCATTCGAAACAAAACAATGGCTGGAAACGTAGTGTTTTCGTGTTACAGGTATAACAAATTCGCATTTATATTTTATATCTGCCGCGTCTGCCGGAGATTTTTTGACAGAAATTAAATTACTAATGACTCAATTAATTAAATTTACACAACCCTACGTTCACTAATTTTGTGACAATCCAATGTCAAGGGAAAAATAAAGAAACTTCACTTTATCACTGTAGCAATAATTGTTTATATGCAAATTAACCAAACTTCTCTTTTGTAGTTAACATCGTGGTTAGTAGTTATCAACTACAACAGCGGTTTGATATGGCGACCATCAATCTGTTTGCATATGTTGTACCTGCGAATCATGTTTTGGTTTAGTCGCTTCATTTCATTCTTATAAAGACAAAGTAGTTATTTTCCCCTTTGGAATTGGACATTATGACGAAATAAGTGAATTTTGGGTTGTGAAATGTGATTATTTAAATCATAAATAATTATTTAATTGTCATCAAAAACTCCCGGGAGATTAAAACACTTAATACTAATATGTTGTCCTCCAACACGAAAATGGTACGTGTCCGGGCAAAGGTTGTTATTCAAAACGTTAAGTACACAGTAACCTCTACAAAGCAAACAAGTTTGAAATGGGAATTTCAGAACACACTGTGTTTTACAATTTCATGATAACATCACAGAACGTGGCAGAAGTTTGAAAATCACAAAGTTGTGGGAGAACCTCTTATTAAACCTAGACTCCAAATAACATATAAAGTATCAATTGTATGCAGATCAGCTGTATGACAATAGAAACTATTAATTCGTCCAACAACAATCCCACAAGGCGAGTCCGAGGCACGGATTAAGGACTCAGAAAATGAGGTAGAGACCACTTCCGCCATGGAGCCGTCCTTGTGAATTTAAACTTGCTTCAAATATACCAGAAATCTATTATAGTAAACATCGTTATTTTTAATACCCTCTGTGAAAAACTATGGTCATTCTAAATGTAACTGAAGTTGAAAAAGCCGTGTGCTTTGATGGAGTGATTATGTACACGAGACTCTATGGACTGACGACATATTGATTCAAATCCGCCGCAAGTACTTGGCACATAGCTAATGGCAATGTACAAAGGACTAAATATATTTTTCCTTATAGTCTATTTGTCGGCCGCGATGTTCTAGCTGCTATATTTCTTGCCTCTAGACCCGAGGGTCGCTTATTTAAAACCGGATGATCGATAGATTTTTAGGTTTGGAAAATCCAAGTGACAAGTCATCCGGTAGGGACTTCAAGCCGTGGGTTTCGAGTCTGAAAATTTTCAGGCTCGTGAAAGGACAAGCCTAATTAAAAACGACTCTGTGCAAAATTTTACCGACCATCATCCATCCAAGTAGTACCTTTAGTTGTTACTAGATGTCTAATTCAGGTGAGGTGCTAACCACATATAACACGTTGACATCTGCAGGTAAATGTGTGTAAATAAATCAACCTGTTAAGAAACTCCCGCTAGGGAGCACCCTTTTCTCCATGTGAGACGTACTTGTTATACACATATATACATACTTTCATACAACAGTCAGTTTGTAAATTTAACTAGCTATAAGTTTTTACAATACATTGAATAACCGGGAAAAATTCATTCTCATTTTTAATACGGTTATATTTTTAAATAGGAAACTCAAGCTAATTTCTGGAACATACTTTACTTATTCAGTGCCATTTACTTGATTACTAGCATCGAATGCAAGTACCATTAATGTTTTCTGTGGAGAAATGTATCAAGGACACTAGTAGAAGGGAAGGGATTCAAATACGTTGAGATACGCAGGTACAGAAAAATAAAGTAAAAATTAATTTAAATCTATGTATATCTAATGCATGAATTCTTAATACAAAGGGGAATTTGTGGGAAAACCCGGAGTTCACATAACTTTTACATCTAAACAGATATTGGAATATTTGCACATTTATGCCTTTTTTTCACTTTGATTATAATCCCTAATGTTAATTTCCACACATGTGTAATAAAAATGAGTGTGTTAAATTACATAGTACCTCCTGAAATAAACCTCTCATTTTGAGTTATTGTACATAGTTACCTAAAATAAATGAACAAGGGTCGCTCTCTAGAAGTAAGGGTACAAGACATTCTAGTATGGCTTTTCCTATACAATTTGTATGGTAATTTTATATTTCGAACACAAAGATTAGTTTGCGTGAGACTCATTCCAAATAATCGGGTTCGCTTCCGGGGTATACTATTAAAATGTTCTCTAGTGTCTGTCTGTACCCATACATCCCTTGCGGTGAATGGTGCTCCCTTGCGGGAGTTACTTAACATGACTAATTCAGTTACACTTATTTCCCAACAGACATCAGCGAGTGACAAGTTTTCATCGCTTCAAATAGATATCTAGAAGCTAACTAAGTTATTACTTGGATTAGAAATGCCGACAAAATATTGCTCACAGGCTCTAATTTAGGCTTGAAGTTCTGTCACGAGCTTGTATATTTTCAGATTCGGCACCCACCGCTTTAAGTCCCTAACGGTAGATTTTTCTCTTGATTTTTTTTTATCGTATAAAATAATCCATCGATCCAGACCGTGTTTCAACCCGCGACTCTTGAGATCAGAGCCAAGGAACATACCCCTAGACCACCGAGACGAAATTTCTGCGAGTGTAGAGTCCAATAATTCTTGTCAGGAAAACAAGGTAACTATTTAGTGTGGCAAGGATCGCAAGAAAACAGAAGAAAACTGAAAATAAGCTTGTTGTACTGCGTCACGTATTTCACCGTACTCTCAGTCACTGCCAGCGAATGCTAAAATTTCAGTCTTCTTTGTTGCTGTAGGCCTATATATTTTTTTACTTATTTTATTTCGTTCATACCATTTTTCCTTCTTGTTTTACCTTTTACCTTATTTGCACTTATAAACTCAAGGCCAGGAAACACATCCAGAGACCCAAGGTGAAGATTTAAAACATTTACCCCTCCCGTAATGGAACCCCGGTACCCGGAATGGAAGGCAGTAACTCTACTACTTAAACCACGGGGACGTACTTTTACCGGATGAATGATTCCACTAATTGAATTGAAGTTTACGTAGTAGGCCTACACATTTGAAAATACACTTTAATCTGCATTCGTACTACTATACTGGGTTTTGAAAATTAAAATTAGAATCCTATTTTTTTTATTAAAGGCATATACACTGGAAGTCAATAAAATTCTAGTTAGCAACTACAGAGTAGTATATGGTTCATTTTGTGTGAAGAAACGTTTTAATCTGTATTAATATTTTCTCCTCTAATTGGAAGGTATTGATAAATAGGCATCAAATAGTTTACTTCAATTCTTAGTTATAGACGCTTAAATATCTAAAATGGTATCACGTTTATCAAATCTAGGTGTATCCAGTAAGCTTCGTGTCTTCTTTGGTTGTCATTTGATTTTGCCTACAAATTCAATCATCCTCATCACCATCCTCGTATCGTGTCCTCCTTTCGTTACATCGATTCGAAATATGCCTTCAACCATCTATATCTTCCCATGCTTTGCTTAATTTTAGTTCTTCCCAGTCGTTCCCTCTCTCTTGTAGACTTTCCTTCACTTGTTGATCCATCGTTCTCGTGGTCTACCTCGTGATCTGTTCCCTTGTATCTTGGGATTTAACAGTCTTTGTGGTAGTCTTTCCTTTTCCAATCTTTTTAAATGTCCAAACCATTTTATTCTAATTTTTTTCTATGCCTGTTATTAATATGTCTACACTTAATGTTTCCCTGATTTTTGTCATTCCTTATTATATCTCTCCTTGTTTTATGTACCATTTCACATACGAATTTCATTTCTGTAGCTTAGATTCTGCTCAAGTCCTTCTTTGAATATGTCCAAGTCTCAGCTGAATATATCAGAACTGGTTTGAAATAAGTTTTACACCATACCTCTGGCCACGCGGCCAAGTCGTGGGAGGTGGTAAGTGCATTTGAGGTTTCTTGTTGTACCTGCACATCGACTTGATGTACAACAACCTGATGAACATCAGCTCGATGTGTACATCCTGACAAGTATACCAGAAATGAGCGAGCTAAAGGGGCTCCAGTGAAGTCTATGGTGGATGATGAAATGCTTTAAAAACCAAATAGAAATTCAAACACTGGTTTAGTCTTATAATTATAAAACGAAATAGTGATAATGATAATGAAGTCCCTGGTGATTGAGGAAAACTCTATGGTTTCGGGAAAGCTTCGTTGCGTCGTACAAAGCTGGCCTGTGTCCGATCACCGGTGGGGACAAGATTTCTGGGTAATGTTTCTTTTTTCGGTTTTTTTTTCCACCTGTAAGACAAATGTTAGGAATCTTTAAGGCCCAAACGTCCCCGAAAATCATCTGGCCACCATAATCAGCATTATATTCGCCGTGTTTGGTGTGAATGTGTGTATGGATAGCGTGTTTCGTCTCAATATTATGTTGTCCCGGAGGAAGGCCTGAAATTGAGATGGTCACACATTCAGGGAGACTCTCCATATTCTTGTGTGGTCTAAAATCGTGAATGTGATCCATTGTTTAAATTACCTCTCCCGACAAGTGTGCCAATCTAAGTCTCGAATGCGAGTGTCATGCAAAAAGTATCTGTAAGGTGAGAGGTTAAACAGAATAGTTAAAGAAAAACAACAAAATCCTCAATTAGTTTTTTCAGCTCCGGGATTTCAACACTGATGCTCCCGTTTGTCAATTCTTACTGGAACCGGACGTCAACCGGATTAGCGAAATCCATGTAATCATACAATCATATAGTATAATTGTCTTATACAAACTGTACAAATTGCACATGGTAAAAAATTAAGTCTTAGTTTCACGAACAGTAGAGGTACCACCAGATAACTGATGGCTAGGCTGATGTCAGAGTTCAGTTGGCATGTCTGTCTGTCTCTCTCTCTCTCCCTCCCTCTCTTTCTCTCTCTCTCTCTCTGTCTCTCTCTCTGTCTCTCTCTCTCTCTCTCTCTCTCTCTCTCTCTCTCTCTCTCTCTCTCTCTCTCCTTGTCATGTGTGCTAATAACTATTTAAAAGTACATTTCACATACTTTAAACTGTTAAACGCCGTCAAATAAAAAGCTTGTCAAAGAGAACCAAATTTTGTGCATTAGAATGATACAAAGAGTGACGCAGATGGCCTCCGAATGCGCATGAAGCATTCAGCAGGCTTGTGGTAACAGATTTCATATTTTAGCTATCTTATAGTCTCTGTACAAAATTTAAAGACTTCAAATTAATTACATAGGGAAGTTCGGGTAATATTGACCCTACCGTTTAAGTGGCCCCTGTTAATATCTCCTTTAATTGGTGCTGCAGTCGAACAGAAAATATATTAACTTCCTCCCCTCATCAACTTTGATGGGTTCAAGGCCAGTTTCTTTTATTCTTTGTGCGAAGAAGGGTTTATGTGTGATATTTACGAAAATTACCACTTCAAAAGTTTTTCAAGCTAAGAGTCAACTCTTTATTTCTGCTTATTACAAATGTAGAAAACGCTCCTAAATATATTATACTCGCTAATACCTGGGGTGCGCTGCTACTCCTAAATAAATGATAATGTTTTTTTACCACCAGCCGTGGGCTGTTGTACTCCACTTTTTTGTAGAGCCTTTTTTTAGATGTTCAAATCTGTGTACATCAATTTGAGTATTTGTTATGGTTTAGGCAGCGAAAGACATTTAAGCGTCAAAATAGGGACTTTATTTTATGTTTTTCACAACAGAGGGCGATTTTTAGGGATAACGTGGTTGAGTATTACAACTCTCTTATAGCCTATATTTATTCCCTGACACTCCTGAATAGTTTTCAAAAAGCCCCATCTAAACCAGATGAACGTTATGGCAGAGCACGCTTGCCAGGGAATCTACTTATCCCGATCTTCTTGGTATAAAAAAAAATCAAGGCGCGACAGGTCTAGAAGGCTTTCGGCTGACCAGCCGGTTGTTGACCTCGCATCCACATGTGTCAATCACAGAGGTAGACGATCATATAGCCAGTGTAGGGTGACATGTGGTCAGCATGTCGGTTCCTCCAGCCGCTATAGCTGGTATTATCAACCTGGAGCGCTACTTATTGTAGCTACCCAAATGCCTCACGATGATGGGTGGGCACCGCACAATGGGTCAGAGACAAAATCTAGCTGGAAAAAAGTATTTTACTAACTCTCGCCAATTCATCTGACTTCAATCTAAAATTATTGCCACATGACTGTTCTTCACTTATTTGCAAAGGAGGGTAGAATTCTAAAATTTATGTAGAAAATATAAACATCGGAAGTTGCCCATAGTTGAAAACTCATCTGGCCCGCATCCCAGTTATGTACCGAGCTGTAGAAATAAATACGTTTTGCATTAAAGTTCAGCGAGTTATTCTTCTTGTTCTATATGGATACTTTACATAAAAGTTTGTACTTTTCATTGATATATTTAACATGTTTCTATACAACCAAATATTATGTTAAATACACGTGGAATCATACTTTCGAAACACTAAACAATTTACACAATCGTTTTACTTTAAATTGAGCTACGATAGAAACAGTTCTGAACAGTAGTACACATTTTAGTTAGAATATATAGCGAGATTTATGGACATGAAATACTGCACAATAACATGTGTGCTAATTATTACGTTTTTTGTAATTAGCTTTTTATTAGAGGAGACGGCTGACAGCTGAGACCTATCGTCGCGCACAGAGAAATATTTTATTAAATATATGAAGAATATAGAAGTTCGATAGAGGCAATGAGTGATCCACTATTAACAAATTAGTGTTAGGGAATGTTCGGATAATGCTTTAAAAATATTTCAAAAACGTTTTTTTGAAAGCGATTTTCTAACTCTTTGCCCCGTACAGCGTAGTAGAACATACTGAATATACTTTGTCGCTGCCCCGCATAACGTACCAAAGCGTAGTAAATTTTAATAGGGCTGTATTTCTTCTTGTATTTATTTTCTTGGAAAATTTTATTATTTTTTCATACTTTGGTATCTGTGGAATGCATTAAAAATGGCAACAAGGCTTGCTTTTTACAATTTCGTTAATTTCTTAACGGTATTTTCTTTGTGTACCGAAAGCTTTTTTGAAAACCTCTATCGGTTCATCTGTAACTATTGTTAACGAAAGCAAAAATTCAGATCTTAGGAAAACTATTTCTAGTTTCAATCCACTGTTCAGTGAAGACATTTTGGCCGCAATTGACGAAGAAATTGATTATTAATGTGATGGTTGGAACGCTAGGTAGCGCAAGACTGTTATATAGAGCAAGCGTGTGACTGAACAAGATTTCGAAGCGTCAACTGCCGAGTCTACAGATAACCAAGGAAAGAATACAATTATTCTTTTAATAAAATTGGTCCTCAGAATTAAAAAAAAAAACTTTTTTAACGTTTACTTATGTTGCACATAGTTTGGAGGCTGAAACAAACGAAAGATTTTTTCCCAGTATTCAGGCCTATAGATAGTAATTTCTATGTCCTGTTTTCAGAAGAAAATAATATGCCGCGAAAATTGAAAGAAATCAAATAAATAAAACTAAAAATGGGAGGAAACATATCCAAATGAAATTAAAGCTTAAGTTGGAATTTTAATACTTTTGGTAGATATTTTATTGTCAGAAACATAGTACAATGTATGACGTGAATTAATACATAATTAATGTGGTGTTTTCAACCAGTTAATGCTAATATATTCATGGAGAGTATAAAGAGGGTTCAAAGTCAATACTGATTTATTTATTTTTAAATTTTGAAACACGAAGATACTCTATACCGTCTTCAGGACTATTGAATATATTCACGGATACCATCTGATATCTATTTTGAGTTATAGTAAATTTACATAAATTAGAGACTATGCTTTCATGATATTTGTGTACGTCCTATTGTAAGACAAGCAATGACTCTTAAGCGATTCGATAAAAAATCGCAGTATCTCCATTTGAGTGATGTTATGGGAAGAATATTACGAAATAATATTGAAAGTGCGCCACCCACTAATCATCGTACAGTAAATATGTTAGGGCTGATTATAAGAGGTCTTATAAGTTTATATCACAGTGAGAGAGGAGTGCAAAATAAAAATCAGTGTTAATTCAAAGAGTTTCATTTTAATTTAGGTATAGTGATATTTTTAATTAGGGCCTATAATGATATATATGTGACTATATGAATATAAGCAATGAATATTGTATATTATGCAATTGAGAACAGCAGCTAGACACGAAAATGGTGAGTACTCTTACTAAATTAAATATTTAATAATTCAACTATTAGTGAGTTTAAAAAAATTATTGACATTCGGTAATTACTGCGAAAAATGTAATGGAAGACCAAAATTATAATAAATTATTTTTAAAAGTATAAAACTCATTTTTGTCGGTATATTATATTAAAACTATTACGGCATATGGGGGAATTTTTTCCTCAGATGTAAAATTAGAGAGAAAAGAGTAAAAAGTAAAGAAATTGTCAAATAAAGTAGTAAGTAAATTTAATAAATTTCAACAAATATACTTTATCCGTATTCAGACATTGAAATTGCTATAAGTAATCAATGATACTTCTTTCTCTGTGTGTACATTGCTTTATTTATTCAATATATATATATATATATATATATATATATAAAAACACTGGCATAATACTTTCAACTGGAATTAAATTTAGATATTGCCTAATTAATACGGTTTCTTAATATATTGATTTTAGAAATATATGTTACGAATATTGTAAACAATACCATCTCCATAAGATGTTGTATTAAGATTAGTTTAATATATATATATTGTATCTTTACATATTTGCTTAATTATTTCATGAAGAAATTCATAATTACAAAACAACCAGATTCTTATGTAATTTGTTTCACATTATTTTCAAAGAAGTAGCCATACATATTCCACATATGACATTCTTCAATTAAAATAGTCGAGAAGATATTTAAAATTTAAATACCCCAAAATAAATATGTCTCTCCACAGCTAACTAGTAGAAACATTGAACTGTGCAAATGGCTAAAACATAGGAAGTTGTCCGAGATAAATAAAAGTTAGATTTCTACTGAAATATTCTGATTGGCTAAACGTAAATGTAAACTTTCCCGTTATTAAGAATTTAGAACACTAATTGTCGTTGAAAAATCATGTTTCATCTGCTTATGGAATTGTAAAACCCAAAATATCTTTCGAAGAGGATGGAATAAAAACAAAACAAAAAAGTCTTATTTCTGCTGAAATGTCTGTCTTGGTAAAGGTAACATGACAAATTTGCTCCTCTAAAAGCATTATAGTGTGGATAAAATATCACATCCTCTCTTTTCGGCACCTAGTCGCATGTTAACATATCGACATATTGATAATTTATTGTCAACAAAGACGATGATTCGTCCGACATAGAAGATGAGGGAGTTGAGCGAGGTGATTTGTATAGTTTATTATTGTTTTGAAGCTATTTTTGTGTTTTTTAGTAATGTCATTAAACCATCAGCAGTATCCCGTTTACCATATTACCAATGTGACATTTCTGTTGCAAGAGCAAGTTCATCGCGAGAGAATGAATCCTTAGGTGAACATTTATTTTGTTCCAGCCTCTTCGAAAGTTATTTTGGGTCTTCCAATTACGTAAGCAGATGGAACAGTGTTTTCCAAAGACTATCATTGTTCTATATTATTTCTTAATAACGGGAAATTTCACATCCACTCCTAGCCAATCAGAATATTTCATTAGAATTTTTTTCCGCACAACTTCGTACGGTTGAGAAAATCGCTTTTAAAAAATTGATTCTTAATATCAATTAAAACGTTCTGCTAAAATCCCCCTACCCCTAATTTGTTTACTAAATGGTAATGTATTGCCTCTAAGTAACATTTTTTTCAAATTAAGTCCAACAATTATTCTCCGCACGTAACGGTAGACCTCAGTTTCGGGCTACCTCCTGTAATGAGAAAGCTAATTAAACGAAACGCAATAATTTGCACACATGTTATTGTGTGGCAATTAAAGTCCATAAATCACTCTATATTATAACTAAAATTTGTACTACTGTTCAGAACTATTTCCCTCCATGGTATCTTTACTTTGTCGTGGTGGAGTGGCTTGCGTGCTTAAATGATCCTGAGAGCTATGCCGGCGGTAGCATTGCTGCCGATAGGGTTACCCATGCCGGACTGGTCGAAGGTGATAAGCCAGACGAAAAAATTACCTTGGTCGCAAGAGTGACGATCTTTCACCGTAAAAATACAACCGTCAAGAAATGCGGACATGGGTTCAACTGGGGTAACCTTTTCCGGTGGTCAAATAGTCCCCCATTCGGTTCTCCGGGCGGGGACTACTTCAGGGAACCCATGCCAAAGGCTCAAACATAGGGACATGTTCCTAGGAACATGGAATGTTAGGACTTTATACAATAGCGGGGCACTAGAGATATTAACGCGGGAATTAGATAAATCGCCCTTGGATATAGTCGCTTTACAGGAAGTTAGGTGGCCAGGAGAAGGTAGTCAGGAATCAGGAAGCTTTGCATTATACTACGGGGGTGCAGAAAGACCTGCATTTGGAACGGGTTTTTTAGTCAGAAGGAGGATCCTATCCGCTATCCGAGATATTAAGTTTGTTAGTGATAGGATATCATACATAATTCTAAAGGGTAAACGACATGATTTTATAATTGTAAATGTACATGCCCCCACAGAAGATAAAGATGACAAGATCAAGGATGAGTTCTATGAAGAATTAGAATGCTTATTTGATAGCCTTTCACGATATCATATGAAAATTGTCTTAGGAGATTTTAATGCAAAAGTGGGGCGGGAAGATATATTCAAACCAACAATAGGCAAATTCAGTCTTCATGAAGATAGTAACGACAACGGGGTTAGATTAGTCACATTTGCCACATCAAAGAATCTCATTGTTAAGAGCACAACATTTCAGCATAAGGATATTCATAAATACACCTGGACGTCCCCAGATGGAGAAACTCGGAACCAGATAGATCATGTATTAGTGGATAAACGCTGGCACAGTAGCATCATCGATGTTAGATCAGTTAGAGGGACAGACTGCAATTCGGATCATCATCTGGTCAGAGTGAAAATCAGACAACGGCTATCGCTTATGAGAGGAACAAACGCTAAAGATGATTCTGTAAAATTTGAATTAAAAAACTTGAAAAATGATGAAATGCGGCAAGAATACCAAATCAAAATTGCTAATAGATTTGAAGTACTGGAATCTTCAGATGACAATGTGGCAAACGAAGAAGAAACTGATATAAATAAAGAATGGGAGGCTATAAGAGATACTATTAAATTGTCAGCATCAGAAAGCATTGGTTGTTTAAAAAAGAGGCAAAACAAGAAATGGTTTGATGAGGAATGTGCCGACATTGTAAAGAAAAGAAAGCTAGCAAAAATGAAATGGTTACACGAGCCAAATGAGGTAAATTTAGAGCAATTGGGTAGTATTAGACGGGAAACCACCAAGTTACTAAAGAGTAAAAAGAGGGAATATTTGAGAGAGAAGATTAATGATCTTGAAATGAATGCAAAAAATAGGAACATTAGAGAATTATATCAGGGAATTAGTATAGAGAAGAAAGGGTTTCAGGCTAGAACAAACATAATTCGGAATGAAAATGGGGATATGATTGCAGATTCCAGGAGTATATTAAATAGATGGAAAAGTTACTTTAATCAGCTATTAAATGTACATACAGAACAGGACATTGAGGAGGATAATTTACAGACAGCAGAAATGCTAGTCGCAGAACCAAGTGCATTAGAGGTTGAAATGGCGATTGAAAAATTGAAGATGTATAAAGCATCAGGTTCAGATGAGATCCCAGCAGAACTGATAAAATCAGGGGGAGAAAAATTGATGGACAAGATACGCTGGTTGCTTAGTATGATTTGGGAAAAAGAAGCTCTTCCAGATGAATGGAAGGAATCAATTATCGTACCAATTTATAAGAAAGGAGATAAAACTGATTGCAACAACTACAGGGGCATCTCATTACTTTCAACTTCGTACAAAATTCTAACAAATATATTAGTAAGCAGACTTACTCCCTATATTGATGACATTCTAGGAGATCATCAATGTGCATTTAGAAGAAACAGGTCTACAACAGATCAGATTTTTAGTATAAGACAGATTTTAGAAAAGAAATGGGAATATAATGGTACTGTACATCAACTATATGTAGACTTCAAAAAAGCATATGATTCAATTAAGAGGGAGAAGTTATATAGTATCCTGCTGGAGTTCGGAATTCCTAAAAAGTTAGTTAGACTTATACGAATGTGTCTAAATGGCACAAAGAGTAGGGTGCGTGTAGGCAAACAGTTTTCGGACACTTTTGAAATCCAGAATGGGTTGAAGCAAGGAGATGCACTATCTCCTCTACTATTTAATTTTGTACTAGAGCATGCCATTAAATCTTTAGAGAATGAGGAAGGCTTACAACTGAATGGTATTAATAAGCTGTTAGTTTATGCTGATGATGTAGTACTATTGGCCGATAGCGAGGAGATACTAAAGGCCAACACGCACACACTATTGAGTAACACTAAGAAATTAGGACTGGAAGTAAATATCAATAAAACTAAATATATGGTCACACGTAGAAATTCATTATATAATGGAAATGGACAGCTAATGACAAATGAGGGAAATTTTGAGGAAGTGGCTGAATTCAAATACCTAGGAACAATAATCACAAATAGGAATGAGATGCACAAAGAAATTAAACATAGGCTCAATTCTGGAAATGCGTGCTATTATGCATTGCAGAGACTCTTGATGTCCCAACTCCTTTCAAAAAACGTTAAACTGAAAATATATAAAACTATTATTCTACCAGTTATATTATATGGGTGCGAAACATGGACTCTTACTTTAAGGGAGGAAAGGAGATTACAAGTATTTGAGAATAAAGTACTTAGGAAAATTTTTGGACCAAAGAGAGATGAACAGACAGGTGAATGGAGAAGACTACATAACAATGAACTACATGGTCTTTATAGGAAGCCAGATATAATAAGAACAGTTAAGTCTCGTAGACTGCGATGGGCAGGACATGTTGCACGTATGGGGAATGAAAGACTTGCATGGAAGCTTCTTGTAGGAAAGCCAGATAGAAAACGCCCAGTTGGTAGACCAAGAATGAGGTGGGAGAATAACATTAACTATGATTTGAGGGAAGTAGATTATACAGGGAATGATTGGAAAGCATTAGCTCAGGATAGGGATGTATGGAGAGCTTATGTCCGCGCGGCCATGAACCTACGGGTTCGATAGTGCCAGTGAGTAAGTAAGTAAGTTATATTTAACATAATATCTGGTTATATAAAAAAAATTTAAATATATCAATAAAATTACAAACTTTGAGTTGAAGTATCCATATAGAATAATAAGAAAAGCTCACTGAACGTGAAAACGCAACGCTAATAACACAACCTGTGTGACAACCGAATGCGTTCTTAACTACCGGCAACTTCCGATGTTTATATTGTCTTCATAAACATTAGAATTGTACCCTCCTTTGCAGATAAGTTAAGAGCCGTCATGTGACAATTATATTTGAGTGAAAAAAAAAAAGATAATTTGATGAAGGTTAGTGAAAATATATTTTTTTTTTCCACCTAGATCTCATTTCTAGCCCACTGTGCACCGTTCCTCTACTGGCCGAAATTCCACAACAAAAACGTGTTCGCCTATAGTAACTCTTACAAGCGTAAGTCCCTTAGTTCCGCGTGAAGACTTCTTGCCTTAACCAGTCGGCTACGGCGCGGGACTCTTGGTATCGATGAAAGAAAAAATTGTTATTGTTAGTTATCCGTAGGAGATAAACATATGCTGTCGCGGACTTTTTTGTAGAACTTTTTGAGAAATTCAATTCTGTGTACATTGATTTTGTGTATTTCTTATGGTATAGGCAGCATAAGCCATTTATGCGTCCAAAGAGCTACTTTTTTCACGTTTTCCACTACAAAAGGCGATTTTAAGGGTGTAGGAGTTGAATATCACAACTCTTTTATGGACTATGTTCATCCCGAGAAACTCCTGAACATTTTGCAAAAAAACTCATCACAATCGGTTCAACGGTATGGCCGCGCATAAAGTACGAATAAACAAACAAACAAACATACATTGAAACATACTAACAAATAAAAAACATTATTTTTATACATGATATCATGCAGAGACTGTTTTAATATACTTGCGGGTTTGGTTTCATTTTATGTGACACGGTGGCTGTATTAAATAAATAATAGTTTTAAAAAACTAAAACAACACGCTTTATTAGAAAACCGAACTAAAAAAATGAAAAATAATATTAATTTCCAACATGCTTGGGATAAATAATTTTACCATCAAAAGCGTGGGGTGCTCTATATCAATTAATATATTTGATAATAAACAGATATTGGTAAAAGTAAGTCTCTAAGAAGAAAATGTAAAAATCATAAAAAGCACCCCACGCTTTTGATGGATTTTTTTTTTATCCCAAGCATGTTGGAAATAAAAATTATTTTTCATTTTTTTTAGTTCGGTTTTCTAATAAAGCGTGTTGTTTTAGTTTTTTAAAACTATTATTTATTTTTTATTTTTAATATTTTACAGAATAAGATAAAAATATAAATATGTTTAAATTCGATTCTGTTTTATTATGAGCTGTAAGCAATACTCTTCTAAAAAAAACTCCCAGCCTTATTTGAACCAGCGACCTATGGATTACAGAAATTATGTACTACTAGAGTGTACGGCTCTACCATCTGCGCTCTTACAACAATTGACTAAAAAATCGACAAGTCCGCAACCTATTATACCAGTTTTAATTTTTTTGATTTTCTAATGATTGTGGCCAGGATTTTAGAAACAAATATGAAATTATTGTATTGTCACGGGGCCTTTACAAGTACACAAAGTTTCAAGTCGATCTAATGTTTCTAAGTGGGTGAAAATCGTGTTCAAAAATTCCGTTACATAGATCCAAAGATACTTTTTTTTATTTTCAGATGATTCTAGCCAGGATTTTAGAAAACAAACATAAAATTATTATATTGCCACGGCTCCTTTACACGTATACAATGTTTCAAGTCGATCCAATGTTTCTAAGTGGGTGGAAATCGTGTTCAAATATTCCGTTACATAAATACAAAGACACTTTTGTTTTCTGATGATTCTGGCCACGATTTTATAAACAAAATATGAAATTATTATATTGGTACTGGTTTTTAAAAGTATGCAAAATTTCAAGTCGATCCAAAGATTTTAAGTGGGCGAAAATCGAATTAAAAAATTAAGTTACATAGATAAAGGTCAAGCTAATATAAAGCGTGTAAAACCTAAACATAACAAAGGAAATTGGTTAATGTCAGCCCTCTTTGTCCACTTTACGCGAATACTTATATTTTTTCAATGAGGATGCTATCTGTAAAAACCATTCACTTTATTAATTTTATTTAATATCCTTGTAACTTTACTGTACCCAAAGACCGTCACATTCAGTTGAATGATGTGTGATTGTTATTATCAACAAAAGTTTTTCTTAAAACGTTAAATAAATATCAACGCTTTTGAATATTGATCAGTCATAAATATTTTCAGATTAATATGTTCCTGTCTGTATAAATAGGTAGAGTAAATATACTGAAATAAATAATAGTTTTAAAAAACAAAAACAACACGCTTTATTACAAAACCGAACTAAAAAATGAAAACTGATTTTAATTTCCAACACGATTGGGACAAAAATTAAAGTGGTGAACAAAAAAATCATCTCCAACACATATAGAATAAAACTAGAGTTATCAACAAAAAGAAAATAATTTTACAATCAAAAGCGTGGGGTGCTCTATATCAATTAATATATTTGATAATAAACAGATATTGGTCTAAGTAAAGTCTCTAAGAAGAACGTAAAAATCATAAAAAGCACCCCACGCTTTTGATGGTAAAATTATTTTCTTTTTGTTCATAAATCTGGTTT
>JASPKZ010006852.1:1867500-1880000 GCA_030220185.1 Diploptera punctata
TTAAATATTTAGAATGTGACATCAGCTATGGGTATGATAAAGATATTGAACATAAAACACATCAGTTTCAAGCTATTTGTGGTACAATAAATAGAACATTGAATAATAAAGCCCATAAACAAACAAAATTAAAATTTTATAAAACAATGGCTGTCCCTGTCCTTTTGTATGGGAGTGAATCTTGGATTACCACTACCAAACAAGAAAGTAAAATCCAAGCAGCCGAGATGAATTTTTTAAGAAGAGTAAAAGGCTGCACTAGAATGGACCAGATAAGAAACGAGGATGTCCGTGAAGAACTGCAGATCTACTCCATAAAAGAAAAGATATTTAACAACAAGATACAGTGGAAAGAACATGTAGAAAGAATGGAAGAAAGTAGATTACCAAATAAAATCTTGCATTATTTTCCAAGAGGAAGAAGAGATGTCCGACGTCCTCGGAAGAGATGGTCTTAGATCTAGTAGTGAAGACGGAACAGGCAACTCTTGCCTAAACCCGGAAGTGAAGAAGAAGAAGAAGAAGAAGATATTTATTTATTTGTACCGTAGACTATTAAGGCAATACCCTACAAGTATGTAAGTCGACGGTTCGAGTCCCGTAGGGGTCGCGATTTTTAAACCATCCTAAATATTCCTTCGGCACCAGTTCCTTAGGATCGAATCAGCCTTTGACTGAAATAGTATCAGATGTGGGAGAAGAGTGGACGGTACTCAGGGCTGACATCCTGTGGTTCTAAGGAGGCGATATAGGCCTATTATTCAACTGTTTGTATATGGAACCAAGACGAAAGTAGTCCAAAGGCCTTCTAATTAGATATTTACTAAGTTGTAATGGTTAAGTCATGCAGAGTAGACCATTGGTGGGGCTGTCACCTCAAAGGTTTAGGTCCAGCTCCTTGATGTACTAACCCCATCTAGAGGGTTGCCACTTCCGCCAACCTATTAAAAATTAGTTGTCATTGTAGGCTTTACTCTTGCTTCCCCGAGCGTGGGTCTCTTACCAGCCCAGAGAAAGGACCCCCTCTTCCCATCAGTTCTCCGACCCAAATCGCCGAAGGGATTCTATACCACAACCTTGATTTGGGTTACTCGGATTAGCAGTTCTACCTCGAGCAGGTTGGGAAAGGAGTGGATATGCAGAGGCTGAGCGTTCGCAATGGGAACTATATTGCGGATGCATTCCCTGGGAGCGAATCTTGGATTATCACCACCAAACTAACTAACTAACTCACTGGCACTATCGAACCCGGAGGTCTATGGCCGCACGGACATAAGCTCTCCATACACCCCTATCCTGAGCCCATGTATAATCTACTTATCTCAAATCATAGTTAATGCTATTCTCTCACCACATTCTTGGTCTACAAATTGGACGTTTTCTCTCTGGTTTCCTGATCCTGAGAGCTATGCCGGTGGTGTATTGCTGCCGATAGGGTTACCCTTGTCGGACTGGTCGAAGGTGATAAGCCAGACGAAAAAAGTACCTTGTCGAAAGAGGGACGATCTTTCACCGTAAAAATACAACCGTCAAGAATTGCGGACATGGGTTGAAGTGCGGTAAAATTTTCCGGAGGTCAAATAGTCCGCTATTCGGTTCTCCGGGCGGAGACTACTTCAGGGAACCCATGCCAAAGGCTCAAACATAGGGACATGTTTCTAGGAACATGGAATGTTAGGACTTTGTACAATAGTAGGGTGCTAGAGGTATTAATACGTGAATTAGATATCACCACCAAACAAGAAAGTAAAATCCAAGCAGCCGAGATTAAATTTTTAAGTAGAGTAAAAGGCTGCACTAGAATGGACCAGACAAGAAATGAGGATATCCGTGAAGAACTGCAGATCTACTCCATAAAAGAAAATATATTTAACAACAAGAATCAGTTGAAAGAACGTGTAGAAAGAATGGAAGAAAGCAGATTATCAAATAAAATGTCACATTATTTTCCGAGAGGAAGAAGAGATGTCGGACGTCCTCGGAAGAGATGGTCTTAGATCTATTAGTGAAGACGGAACAGGCAACTAATGCCTAAACCAGAAAGCAAAGAAGAAGAAGACTAGGCCTATGTTGTAATCTTAACTTTTGGTACAAAGAAACTCCTGACCTAATATAAGATGATGATGATGATTTTGGAGTCAATACTAATAAAATTCATTATTAAAACCGTTGAGATAGAGAGTCATAAAATAAAATAAGTTAAAATATACGACGACAACACCACATTACGACCAGCAGCATCTACCATCACACTAGATATTGAAGCGAACAAAGACCTGCTGATGATGGAACGGATGTCCTGAAAGGCCTACAGGCATAAAGAATACAAATTTTATAAGTTGAGGACGACGGATCTTACCTAAGTAGGTATATTTTAACTTACTTTATTTTATGATTTTGGAGCTTTGTTTATGTGAAGTTGTTATTTTCTCGGTAGAATCAGAGCTGTGGTGGAGTGATGAATGGAGGAGAAAGATATCCAGTGACACAAAATGCCGTGCTTGTTTCGAAACAACACAATTTAGCTATAAACTGGACCGGGTGATATAAATATAGGTTGTGAGAGAATGAAGTAATAGAGAGGCTCACGGAATAAGAACGTTATCTGGTGCCGGAGGTGTCCGGTTATGATGGACGACTACTGCTGGATAACGTCTTCACGTGGAGTTAATCTTTATTCCGCACGTAAACTGTTTGACACGCCACGTGCTTCACAGGATGTCCGCCAATTTACATCCCCTACCTCTTTACACGTGTTACAAAACATCATTCCCAGAATTCTAACAACTTTTGTTTTAACTTCGTCCTCGCAACATTATTGAAGTTAAATATTCCACCCAAAACCTTTGATAAATCTTGAATAAAATTAGACTATCTAAACTGAAGTTTATGAGAAAGTACACACGATATATCCCCACTTTGTTTCTGTTCTCTTCGACTTTCTAACTCACTGCTACTAACGGTGAACTATCTGAATCCACAAGTCCATGGCCGCGCAGATATAAGCTCTTCATACAACCTTCTAAGCCAGCGGTTCCCAACCTTTTTGGACTCGCGAACCCCTTCCACAACGATTTGAATTGGACGAACCACTGACTTTTAAATATACATATACAGTAGGCATACATAAAATTTAATCCAAGCAAATAACAATAATAATAACATTAATTATTAGTGCACCGCTGTGGTCTCGAGGTAACATGCTGCCTTGTCACGCAGCGGGCCCGGGTTCGATCCCCGGTCGGGCCAACTTTCCTGGGTGAGGTTTTTATCGGGGTTTTTCCTCACCTCACAAATGTCAGGAAAACTTTAAGGCCCAAACGGTCCCCGAAATCATATGGCCATCATATCATCATCATCCTTATCATTATCACCATCATCCTTCACCGGTGTGGAAAGCAACGGGAAGCTACCACACCTACAATTCCCTACAAAAGCTGCAAAAATAGCATGAAAATGCTATGATTGCAGTGAAGGACCTGCATTCGGCAGAATTACTATGGAACAATTATTATTGTTATTATTATTATTATTATTATTATTATTATTATTACAATGACGCACAAATGAAGGAAACAATAATAGGCCTAACCTTGAAACCCGCCATTAAAGCCAAGTTTTCGGGAATCCCTTGAAATATTTTGCAAAACCCTTAAGGGGTTCGCGAACGAACAACAGGTTGGGAAACGATGTTCTAAGCTAATATTATTCTTCTGTATACTTTACTTCTCTCTCAAATCATGGTTAATGTTATTTTCCCACCTCATTCTTGGCCTATCTAACTCACTGGCACTATGGAACCCGTAGGATCATGTCCGCGCGGACATAAGCTTTCCATACAACCCTATTCTGAGCTGTTTTCCAATCATCCCCTGTATAATCTACTTCCCTCAAATCATGGATGTTATTCGCCCACCTCATTCTTGTTTTTTATCAACTGGGGTTTTCCCTCTGGTTTTACTACAAAAAGCTTCCATGCACCTTTTTCATCCCCAATATGTGCCACATGTCCTGCCCATCGCAGTCTACGAGACTTAGCTGTTATTATATCTGGCTTCCTTATACATACTACGAACCCAACCATTGTGTAACTTTGGCATGGATTCCCTGAAGTAGTCCGCGCACGGAAAACCCAATGAGGGCCTATTTTACTTCTTGGCCTTCCTATTTTGGTTTATCTAAAATTAGTTTCCGAGCTCCTCTTTCATTGCCCATTCGTGCAACATGTTCTGCCAATCGCAGTTTACGAGACATCTTATTATCTGTAGTAGTAGTAGTAGTAGTAGTAGTAGTAGTAGTAGTAGTAGTAGTAGTAGTAGTTCCATGGTATTTTTACCTTGTCGTGGTGGAGTGGCTTGCGTGCTTAATGACTCTGAGAGCTATGCCCGCGGTTGTTGCCGAATGGGTTACCCAAGCCGGACAGGTCGAAGGCGATAAGCCGGACGAAGAAAGTACCTTGGTCGAAAGAGTGACGATCTTTAACCGTTAAAAACACAACCGTCAAGAAACGCGGACATGATTTCCACTGGAGTAAAATTTTCCGAAGATAAAATAGTCCCCCATTCGGTTCTCCGTACGAGGACTACTTCACGGAATTCATTCTAGAGGCTCACATTAGTTCAAGATAGGGATATATGGAGAGCTTATGTCCATGCTGCAATGAACGTACGGGTTCGATAGAGCCGATGAGTTAGTGTGCTATACTATATTCCAGATATCTTCGGAGCAAAGTAGTAAGCCAGCCCTCCCCTTCATTTAAAATGCTGGCGCGTCATTGGTTGCGTTGCAAGTGTCTGGTGGGAAATCCCACATCAGCGTTATTCACAATATTACGACATAAGTCAGAGACTGTTGTCGTCCCAACTCCTTTAAAAAAAACGTAAAAACGGAAATATGTATAACTATTATTCTACCAGTTATGTTATATGGATGCGAAACATGGACTCTTACTTTAAGGGAAGAAAGGAGATTATGAGTATTTGAGAATAAAGTACTTAATAAAGTTTTTGGACCAAAGAGAGATGAACAGACTACTTAGCAGTGAACTACATGGTCCTTATAGGAAGCCAGATATAATAAGAACAGTTAAGTCTCGTAGACTGCGATGGGCAGGGCATGTGACATGAATGGGGAATGAAAGACGTGCATGGAAGCTTCTTGTAGGAAACCCAGAGGAAAAACGTCCAGTTGGTAGACCAAAAATCAGATGGGAGAATAATATTTATTATGATTTGAGGGAAGTAGATTATACAGGGAATGATTGGAAAACATTAGCTCAGGGTAGGAATGTATGGAGAGCTTATGTCCGCGCGGCCATGAACCTACGGGTTCGATAGTGCCAGTGAGTTAGTTAATTTAATAAAAGGATTTTAAGAAGTGCGAGTTATTAGCCCACAGCTTCCGGTTTCGGAGACGGTGTTGCAAACTATACAGCCTTCCTGAGTTCTTGAGGCGGAGTTTAGACATTTTCATCCAAACTCCTTGCCAATACTCGGGTGGTTGCTGGCAGTAGAAATCCATTGGGCGATGGAATCGCCACATCCGTACGCCCAATTACTCTCTGTGGTTTTCCATAAAGATCGTGCAGCTGTTCGTGTTTGCTCCTAAAAGCTTATTTTCAAATACTCGTAATCCTTTCTCTTCCCTTAAAGTAAGAATTCATTTTTTTTGAATTCATATAATGTAACTGACTCTTGTACATTTTATAAAAATAATGTATGATTGTAAAGCAAGTATTAAGGTTGGAAATAGAGTATCCTGAGAATTTGATATAACAAAAGGATTAAGACAAGGATGCGGGATGTCAACAACATTGTTCAAGATATATTTAGAAGATGTATTAATGAAATGGAATAAGTCATGTAGGGGAATGGGAATCAACATTAATGACCATTTACTGCACAATTTATTATTCGCTGATGACCAGATTATAATAGGACAAGATAAAGAAGATATAGAATATATGATCAGAAAGTTGGTCGGTCGATGCATTTGAGGTAGGTGGACTGAAGATAAATTATATTAAAACAGAATATATGGTAATGGGAGGAAATTCAGAACACCTACAAATAAATAATATGATGTGTCGAAGAATTTAAATATCTTGGATCTATAATAGATAAATCTGGTACTTACGAAAAATATATTATTAACAGAGTAAATTGTGCAAGGAAGGGGATTAGATCCCTGACTGGTCTTTTTATGGAATAGAAATTTGACCAGAAAAACAAAGAGATTATACAGACAATAATAGAAAGTATACTCACATATGGATCAGAAAGCTGGACAATAAATGAAAGGATGCAGAAAAGAATCTTTGCGACAGAAATGGATGGATTACGGAGAAGTATGAGAATATCCAGGCTACAACATATTCGAAACACATATATCAGACAAGAAATGGATGCACAAGAAACTGTTATCGAAAGGATAACAAAGAGAGCTCTACAGTGGTATGGACATGTACAACGAATGTCGGAAGACCAGTGGCCTAAACATGTGTTAGATCAGATGGTACCAGGCAGAAAGAAGAGGGGGAGAAGTAGAAGAGCATGGTATGAGGGAATATATGATGCCATGATGAAGAGGGGTATGGAAGATGGTCAATGGGAAGATAGGAATCTCTGGAAAGCAGGAATCAAGGGCAAACTGCTGTAAAGTGGAAAGCCTGTATTAAGTATTAAGTAAGTATAATGTAACTGAAAGAATAACACTCTTTTTAACCCTTAAATTCATAATGTATCCTTTTGGATACATCAGTTGGTTTAATCAATTTAATATTTTAAATACATCAGAAGAAAACGAACAAAAAGAAGCCACTTTAATGTGTGTCTAATTATACAATATTCCTAATAATAAGAGTTGCACAAGATTGCGTTTTCACTGCGGTCCGCCACATTCAAATAACTAACAGACGAAATTTGTGTTTTGCCAATTTAAGGGTTAATAAAGATAATTTTACTTTTTTACCTGCTTCATCATCTTTAACATCGTCATTCTGTCTAGTATTATCAATATAAAACTGTTACGACACGAGAAGGGGATTTTCATGTTACATTTTCATGGGGCGATACAGTGAATGCTTTCCATTTGGATGATATTTCAATATTCCCATGACGTGCTAATTCCAGTTGTACTAATACATGGAGATAAAATCGAGGACAGGTGACATGACGAGTTCTTGTAACCACTCTACATTTTTTATCATAATAATGCCACTAGTGATTTTCAAATTATCGATTAATTCACGACTCACGAAGTAAGGAATAAAATTAAGCTGTTTACTCACAAATCATTATTTAAATAGTTATTTTAAAATATTTATATATTTCATGTAAATGGCGATGTTTGAAAAAAAGAAAAGAGAAACGTTATGTTTCATTTGTTCATCATTGCAACCAGGTCATATTGTTCATTGCCAAATAGAATCGCAATATTGTAAGAATTACATCCTAGTGGAGAAAAAATTAAACACATAATTACAGATTATTAATTAATTTCTGATGGCATATGATGTAAATATGTCAATTATATTTTTCTGCAACGTTAATTCCTGGGAAATAATACGTTTAAGAAAGTGCAAACAGTGGTTTCTTCTTCTTCTTCTTTTGGTATATTCAATTGCTAAGAATGTTTTTTTATTATATCTCGCAAGCAGGAATCTGGTTACATTCGTGCACTACATATATACAATCTGGGAGCCACTTGATAAAATGAAAGTGGTAAAATCGAAGTGAAAAAGACTGTGATTGGTTGTAAATCAAAATCTATTGAAATGTGATTGGTCATTGACTGGCATTTGGGGCATGAGTTAAATAGTCTGTACTAATATATTTATAGCCTATATAGTAAACATAAGTCTTTATGGTCCTAACCCTGCTACCTTAAATAAACGAAGAAACTAATAATAATAATAATAATAATAATAATAATAATAATGATACTATTATTATTATTATTATTATTATTATTATTATTATTAATACCACTACTACTTCGAATGCCAGGAAAAAGAAGATTTTTTAAAAACTGAATGCATTACAAGTCACTACATTTTCAGATGAAATACACTGCAAAAATATTCGTAATATGTTTTGCGCGATAGTGCGTTTTGTCGTGCTTACAGCAATGGCGACCATGATTGGAAGTTCAACTTCTACATTTTGGGGTTGGCAACCTAAATAACTATACTGTAGTAAAATAACTATACAGTAATATTACATATTGCAAACCGAGTGTGGGAAGTAAAACCACTGCCCTCTATGTATACTACATACAATGCATATACAAAAAATATCCAAAAGGTAGTGTTAATATACATTATACGAAACAAATCACTGCATTTTAAATGCACTGAACTTTATTTGAAACAATATAAAACAATAAATTCGTACTTGCAGTCATTTTATGACTAACTGGTCTCACGGCCTCGTGCAGTTTCAATTAAAACATTATTCACACTGTTAATGTTAATCAATTGTTTATAATGAACGCAAATATTTCCAACAAATGTGTTATTTTACTATTATTTATTATTCTGAAAACACCATCGCGCAAAAAATAATGTACAACGCACGTTCGTGAAGTGTTTTACAGAATCTCGGAAATTAAAAACCTAGCTATCGTTGGTTTTTAAACATTTTCCTCTCTTCTGTAAAACCCCAACCTCGCATCGAAATATACTATAATATATTCAACGAATGCCAAGGAATCATATATTCCATTATTAGAGAAAATGGTAGGTATAGAATGTTGGTTTCGGTGCTCTAGTGGTTATGTTCCTTGCCTCTACTCTTGAGGGTCCTGGATTCAAACCCGGCAGGAGTCGAAGGATATTTAGTATGGAAAAATCAAAGGGACATGTCCTCCTGGAGGGACTTTAAGTCCCGAGTCTGAATATTTTCGGGCTCATGAAAGAATCTTAAGCCTAAATTAGTGCCTCAGAGCAAAATTTAATCGGTATTCCCCATCCAAGTATATCTTAGTTGTCTACTAAATGTATCATTGATGTGATGTGCTAACCACATGTCACTCACTGACATCTGTAGGGAAATAAAGCAACTAAATTAGCTTGGTCAAGAAACTCTCGATAGGGGAGCACACATGTGTCCCCGAGAAACATAAGGGATTCATATATACATAGGCGTCGTCACTACGTAACATACATTAATGATTAAACCTTTACGAATTAGACACCCTTTACTCAAAATTTCAAATAATGCAACATATCTAGGACCTATAAAATGTACAGGGCTCGCAGACATTCATTTAGGAACGATAAAACATAAATAATTGTTAATAAACCGCGCACTCACATAAAAAAAATCAATTAGAAAATGAATATGTAAAATGAAATGCTAATATTAGAATAAGCTGAAATAGTAAGTATTACAAAGTAATATGAATATGTTAACATATGGCTTAGTATAACTAGAATATGCTTTTATTTATTTATTTTTTTACAGATTGTAACAGCTGGCGTTGTTTCTCTGTTCCCAGTTTTCGTTTCCTTCTGTCTAATCAGTGTTTTTCTCCCAAACCTCTTTTTTTTTTTTATTTCTCTCCATGATTTCCTGGATATAATTTTTCCAAATGTCTGGAAGCCATCCCATTATCTTTCTTCCTGGTGGTATCCTGTATCTTATGCAATCTTGTGTTGTCCACCTAAGTGTGTCCATACCACATTAACTGTTTTTTTTACAACTAGCTAGTCAAAGGTTAGAGGCAGAAAAAAGACATCAGATGATATTAAAATAAATGGTTTGTATGCAGATACAAAAAGGAAAGCTGAGTTAAGGAAAGAGTGGAGAATGCTGAGTTTGCAGTGGAAGGCCTGCTCTTGAGCAGAACACTATGAATAATGATGACGACACACCAATAGAAGACTCGACAGCTTCAGCCATTTTGTTGCATCAGAATCGACTGAAGCATGACTCAATTGTATCATCCATATGTAATAAATTATTTTAAGTCGTAATTATTGATTAGGTAGGCCTATATTTTAGAATATTTTATATGTTCTGAATATTAATATTTTCATTCACGAAGAATAACTAGTATATTCAGAGGACATATTTTTAATTTAAAGAAGGGAACTACTGTTTAGCGTACTTTCTGCGTGTACATCGTACGTAGGTGTATTGCATTAACTATGCTTTTGTCATCATTGACACCTGTATCTCCTCCCATAGGTATTACATTATTTATATTTGGTATTTTTCTAAATTTATTTTCCTATATCATCTCAAAAATGCATCTCGGCTGCAAGAAGTTTCTTCTTTAATCTCTGTTTTACGCTCCACACTTTAGTCAACGTTAATAAATTCCATAGTAAAACTCAATATTAAAATTATTATATAAAGTTATATACATTATAGGTCCATCTCCTCAACTTCTTAAAATAATAATAAACTGTAGGACTCATTGCTCTACAGGCCGAAAGGTCGAGGGTTCAAGTCCCGGTGGGGTCAGGAATTTTAAACTGACCCAAACCTTCTGGCGGCACTATGGCCTTGGGGTCGACTCAGCCTCTAACGAAAATGAGTACCAGACGCTTGTTATGGAGGTAAAGGCGGCCGTCACGCAGGGCTGACAACGCGGCTGACATCAAGTGCCGATTGTCCAGAAAAAGTGGGAGCCTTAACCTCCTACTACCCCAAGGGCCTCCTGAGACCTGTAGTGGGATTACTTTACTTTACCTTTTACTGTAGGACTTTCGGGACTAGTCCCATCAGCAGACCTATGGTAAATTAATGTTTTAGGAACCTATAAGCTATACAATTTTAATGTTGTCCATACTTCAACTCCAATACATTTAAAACGCAGTGATTTGTTTCATATAATGTATATTAACACTACATATTGGATTTTGTTGGTATATACATTTTGTACGTAGTATTCATAAAGGACAGTGGTTTTACTTCCCGCCCTAGGGAGGTACAGTGCACAGAAGAAGTGTATGAAAGCAGTAGGTATTTCATACTCAGCACATTATATCATGAGGGATTGTACTATAACTTACCTTCATTTAGACGCTGAGCGGGCGTGTTAGTTCCGAGTGTGACGGACACACTTCAAAATTTTAATCATCACCCTTACATCACAGTGAACTAGAAAATTAAAATATAAAGTAACTAAACTGAATTCGAAGAGCAAATTTAATTACTGTAAAACACAAAATATAAAACATAACATTGAATACGCCTGAAATAATCTAAAGATGTGAGTGACATCATGGACTGTTCCTAAATTCTCAGGTAGTAAGCCATTGTATCGCTTGCAATTGGAAATTGAACTTTCAATCAGAGTCGCCAATCCAGCAAGTACGACAGCTATCATGTAAAAAAAAAAAAAGATTATTTGAGTCACTCTGTACTTGTTCAAAACAGGAAATGGGATAAGAAATGTCGTTTCTAGATATATATTCAATTTTGTACCAGTTTGCAGAAATTTTTATCATGCTTGTGTTCAAGCCTGATGTTGTTCCAATATAAAAATACTACCCTCTGGGGGGCTTCCCTTGCATTTTTTGAGTGCAGTAGAATATTATTTGCACCAAGTCAGCAGAACGCCTGTATCGATCCCATGGTAACAGGTCCGTTATATGGCTTCCCACACATGTTATGTGGGTTATCTACCGTTCCAGGCGCTATTAATAACCAGAACCGTACACAAACACACGTTCTAATTTCCTTCCTTCTTCTAGAGTCACACTTCAATTGAGACATGGAAGAAAACGTTTATATATATCGATATTTTCGAAATTTTGAAAACCGCAAAAATTAAATCTAAAAGGCTCGTCCGGGAATTCTAATGCAAAAAATCCAGTGTACATCCCAAATTTCCTGATTGTATATCTTTGTCTTTTCATAAGTAATGCCACGAGTGATTTCCAAATTATCGATAAATTCACGACTCACGAAGTGAGGAGTGAATTTATCTAGAGAATTTGGAAATCAAGAGTGCCATTTGTTAGGACTATTTAACGAATAAAATTAAGCTGTTTACTCACAAATCATTATTTAACTATAGTTATTTTAAAATATTTATATATTTAATGTAAACGGCGATGTTTGAAAACAAATGAGAGAAGCGATAGGTACACTTCATTCTGCTTTCTTTTGTTTATCACTGCAAACCAGATCATACTATTTATTGCCAAAGGAACGCAATATTGTAAGAATACTCTCTAGTGGAGAAAAAATGAAACACATCAAACTATATATTAATTCATTTCTGATGTCGTATGATGTAAATATGACAATTATATCTTTCTGGATTGTTACCTGGGAAAAAATACATTGAAGAAAGTGCAAACAGTGGTTTCTCTTTTTGGTGGTACAATCAATTGCTACAAATGTTTTTATATTAACTCCCGCATGCGGCATGTGTTGACATTCATGCACTATACATACAATCTGGTAGCCGTATTTCCCGCAGGCTCAGTCACTGCAAAATAATGGACAGACCTGTTCAGAATATTAAAAAGCAGGAGCTTTCTT